>CM031622.1:8539569-8593997 GCA_018398815.1 Conus ventricosus
CAGTGGAGCTGCAGAGTCATGCGTTCACTTTCCGTCATTCAAGGTTCCTGTAATACGGATGCTGACTATCTTAGCCGAGCTCCGTAGTCAGCACGTTGGAAAGTCGGTCAGAGGGACACTCCCCTCAACCAGGGTTATATCCCCTTTTGTCTCTGTATCAGGTGTAGTGACAGTTTTTCACTTCAGTGATGTTAACGGTAGTGAATCACCAATGGTTCGGATTGTTACTTTCATGGTTGGAAGGTTTGCTTAATTGTTTGATAAATGTAGTATTATGTATTTCCCTGTGTGATTCTATCGTGGAATGTTTGTATTGGATTCATCGTACTCTGTCGATCACAGAGAGTTGGGTTCGGTCCCATTGTTGGGAAGTTGCACATGCGACAAGGTTCAAAGGAGCACTGTATCTCAGAGAAACAGATGCTTTTAGAAGGGGGGTTTTTGTCACGAGTTTGTCGCGAGGCCTACGACGTTCGACCCACCGGGTGGCGGAATTACTTATTTGTTTATTGTCGTTGCTGTTGTCGTGTACCGTCCCTTAGTGTGGCTTGTGGTGCGGTTGCACCTTGGTATAGTTCAGCTCAACTTCGGTTTGCTTTCTCTCTCTCTCTCTCTCTAATTCCACCGCCCGTGCTATTCATCCTGCAAGTTCACGGGTGGCCGGTACCTTTCTCTCGAACTTTCTGTCTATCGGCCTCTCGCCTGTCTTTTTACCTGTCGCACGTGCTTCGTTTTTTTTTAGTTTGAAGTATGCTCACTCTGTGACGCAGCATGGCATGTTGGCCGCCATTGCTGAGGGAGGTTAGCTCTTCACTCGAGCGGAAGATGTCTCTGGGAGCGCCTGCTCCATCTCGGTTCCTTACCGTATCATCGGGAGTACAGTCAGTACTTTCAATTCCTGCAGTCGGCCTGTAGGAGAGGGACATCGCTTCTTCTGTTTCCGCATCTTCGCCTCTGTCCTCTCGACTGGACAGAGGGTAGAGAGAGGTCCTTTGACCCGCCTCTTCGGGGTCACCACGGGTAGCTGGTAAGCATCAGTTTCGTGGTCTGTTTGTTTTGATTTGTTGTTGTTAGCCGGCTTAGTCTTCTCTTTTGCGCAATTTTCTTTTGTTTTCGAAATTGAAAGAGAAATATTGTGTGAAAACCTTTTCTCTGGTTAATTCAATCTTTAACCTGGCCATTCTAAATTATTTCCAAAATTCTTTCTCCTGTTTATGTATCTGGTGATGCGGTAGTCGGTGGGGAAGGGAGAGAACCTGGTGATTCAGGGTTGGAACTTGCTTGGTCTCGCTCGTCCGCCCCTGTCACATTCGCCGGACTTTTATCCTTCGGCCACCGTCTGTTTGTGTGTGCAAGGAGAGCGAGTTTTATGTTCACGAGCGTGCGTGCGCATGATTTGTCGTTCGGATGCGTGGTTGGAGATTTGTGTTATTTTGAAATGTGTTTATAAAATGTGACAGTTGTGCCATTGAATTATTATTTGCAAATGTGGTGGCAGTTATTAAGCGATGGTCGCTGTGTTGATTTATTTCCTAAGGAAGGAAAACGTTAAGCGTGAGTGAGAGAAGGGTGAAGATAATTCATATTTGTTTTATAACCTGTTGATTTAATGCAGTCTTTTACCTGCATCGTGTGAGAAGACTTGATTCAATGTGTTACTGTGTGCGTTGAATACACTTCCCTCGCCCATCATGCGAGTGGCTAAGACTTGACAGCAATGGTCAGACGGTACTGACGGCAGGGTTCCAGTACCTTCTTCCTTCCTCCTTCCTTCTTCTTTTCCTCCTCTCCGACTCTCCTCCCAGCTACGTCCCCCCCCTCCCGGGGGCTTCACCTGGAGCACGAACTGGATGGTGCCACGTGCTGGTCGAGGCCACGTTCTGGCTGAGACCACGGACGAGATGGTGCCACACGCTGATCGAGGCCACGCCTTGGTCGGGACCGAGGGCTGGTAGAGACGCCCGCCGTCTTGACTGGCCGACCTGGACCCCGTCCAGGACCTCCAGTAACAGCTACGTTCCCCCCCCCCCCCCCCCCCCCCCCCCCCCCCCCCGGGACACGCTCTTCATGCCCGCTTGGAAGTCGAGGGTGTCGGCTTTGGGCGACTCCCTGCGAGAACCAACCCGGCTCGGAGCACCTAGTGCGACAGGGTGCTCCCCGCGGACTTGACAGGGGCAGGGATGTGGACGCACTCCGTGGTGTGAGAAAGGGTCAATACTGGAAATATTTCTTTATAATTGTGTACATGCCATATGTGCTGGAATGCTGTAATTGTGATTGTGTACGTTGTATGGTGAAATATTTATTTATAATCGTGCATGTTGTGGGTGTTGGAGTGCTTGATCGTGATTGTGCATGTTGTGTGCGTTGGAGTGCTTGATCGTGATTGTGCATGTTGTGTGCGTTGGAGTGCTTTATTGTGATCGTGCATGGTGCGTGTGTCGGAATGTTTATTTTGCTAGTGTGAATAAATGGGGTGTTGTATCGTAATCTTTATTGTGTGGTCTCTTGCGGAGCGTGTGAGGTCAGTCACTCCCTTCACTCCCACCTAGACCGATCCTGTCAGGGCAGACCTCCAGGGGTCGGTCGTGACACACTCATTCAGAAAAATTTGACATGGCTGTCGTAACGAACAGCTTTCTCCAACAGCCTTGATGCTGTTATGAATGGTGTGGCCATTACGCTGGATCCAGGTAAGGATGCAGAGGAGATTAACGGTTGATGAGAAGAAAACAATGTTATGGTCCACAGGAGAAAGCTGATTGAAAAGTACTTACATGCTCGTTCGAAAACGATGCAGTGCCTTTTCTCATAACTATACAGAGACTCAATTAATAAAAAGGCAAACATGCAATGTAAACAAATAAAATCCAATATTTCGAGCGGCTTGCTCTTTTTCAAGGACGACAGACTGTTGTAGTCACTTCAAAAGGGGAAGTGACCATCATCAGGTCGATGCTAAAAGAAAGAAAACTTGGCGTCATGACATAATGTCATCACCAAGTGATGCAAAATCTAACACCCCATTCTGATAATATTTTGTTCACTCCCCCACCCCCACCAATATACAACACCCCCACGCGCCCTCTCTCTTTCTCTCTCGCTCTCCCCTCTCCCTTCTCCTAATCCTCCTCTCATTCTCTCCTCTCTCTCACCACTCCTCTCTCCTCTCTCTTCGTCATCTCCTCTCTCTCCTCTCTACCTCCCTCTCTCTCTCTCATCTCTCTCCTCTCAATCTCTCTCTCCGCCCTCTCTCTCTCTCTCACTACTCTCAGGTTTCACTTTGCTGGTTGTATCAAGGGAACAACTGAGTCCCTATCAAATGCAAGGGAACTCCGATGCGTGTCACTATATTAGTCATGTGTGTTCAGGCCTGTGGTGCTTTGTTTGTATTTTTACGAATCCCAGAATATTCCCCGAGTCTCCTATGAATCTCACTGTCATGTACTGATTTTTCAATTGGCATTAAACGCATGTACTTGAAGTGAGTGGTTGTGCATGTTGAAATGATGTGTGACGTGGGTGCCTGTATTGTTCTGGATGTGTTGACCTATGGAAGTAAAAGCGTTGTTTGAGCGAGTTGCGTGTTTCTCCAAC
Source organism: Conus ventricosus (assembly GCA_018398815.1). Lineage (NCBI taxonomy): Eukaryota > Metazoa > Mollusca > Gastropoda > Neogastropoda > Conidae > Conus > Conus ventricosus. The sequence continues at coordinate 8,543,167 of CM031622.1, forward strand.
TTAAATTGGGAAGCTCTCCTTGCATATGTGCAGTATAGCAGGTACAAACACGATTTTTTTGTGCTGCAGGACATCTCATGCGAATGGTGAATGTACGCCACTAACATCACTGGTAACTGACGTGTCCTCTACTACATGCTCCTTACAGATGACACAGCGTTTTCCGAATACCTCTGTTGGCTTCCAAGGTTTGTCAGAGATGTTCCCTTGTGGAGGAAGCAGAAAGGCATCAGGAATGTTTCTTAGACTATTTGAATTTCATTCTCCTACTATGGGGAGCTCTGGCATGCATTGTTTCATCTTGTTGCTTTCAATGTAAAGCTGGTTGCTGTTGGTTGCAGGCACTGACGTGAGAAGGTTGCAGGGTTGTGAGTTATGATAATGATGGACCCTCTTCTTGGGATTTCGGGGCCTGTATTCGAGGGTCTCATTACGAGGATCCTGCAGCACTCTTCCATGGGCTTCTGGATGGGTAGGTACTGTACCCTCTACGTTTTGAAAGTGCTTGGGGCGATCTCTGGCAGCGAGGTGGAAGGCTACGTCTGTCGAGCATAACCTGCGGACGCTAGCATTTGCTCATGGTATGTTGCTTTTGCATACCTTGGGATGACAAGAGAAGCATGTAGGTATGCATGGGCGTCTGTTGGTTTGAAAAAGATCTGGTATGGAGGAAGCCTTCCTTGAAGGATGATGTGAAGTCCAGGAAGGGGATGGAGACAGGTGATGATGATAGGTGAACTTTACAGTGGGATGGAAAGTGTTGATGAATTCAATGAACTGACAAGTACCTCTGAGTTTTGGGTCCACAATAGAAAAAAGTCCATCTATGGAACCGTTTCCAGAAGCAGCTGTCGACGATGATGGGGCCTCTGAGTGAGCAGCCAGTCCTCAACCATCCCATTGAAGATGTTCCACGGTGGGGGCACATAGGGTTCCCATTGGCTGTCCCGAATTCTTGTTTATAGATGATGTCCTCAAAGGTGGAACACGTTGTTTATGTAAATGGTCCTCACCCCTTCAAGACTCTCAATTGGGGGTGTCTTTGTCCTTTGTCGCAGATGGGACTGTAAAAATTCCCTGATGGCGGTTTCCAATGTCTCCATGTGGGATGTTTGTATAGAGGCCAACAACATCATGGTAAACGAGCAGGTGCCACTTCTTGAAAGGCCCATGAGTCCGTATTCCAGTCACGTAGCGTTTTTAACAAAATAGTATGTGTCTTTGACGTGACTTGGGAGGGTGTTACAATATCCTGAAGCCAGAATCCACCAGTTTTGAGAGATTCTCTGTTGGGCCATTTACTCCCGACCTCACGATAGGGCGACCTGGAGATTCTGCAGGTCTTGTGTATTTTTGGCAAGTGGTAGAACTGATGAGTCCTGGCAGGCCTTTAGCCTCCACTACGCCCCATTGCATGGTGTTGTCATCACTGTTGCCTCGTCGCTGTGGGAAATGTACCTACCAACTCGTTGAAATCTCTGCTATTTGGATGGTAGGATCATTTGGGAGCTGCTTTAATGCAACTGTTGTTTAGTAGTCTTTTGGCCTCAGTGATGTAAGATTTCGGTGTCTTTGGACAACAACAGCAACCACCTTTGTCAGCTCTGCTGATTCTGATGTTCCCTGCTGAGGACAAGCTGCTGTGCTGTTGTAGGGCTGCGTAGATTTTTGCTTCAGGTTGTCCCTCTGTTGTCAAAACTGCGGTATTGTCAGTCAGTTTTCTAGGTGGCACAGTACGTACCACATAGCACTGTCTCTTCCGACGGGTGGCTGGTATCAACCGTCTTCTTATATAAAATTTTGGGTACAGGACTGTCTTCATCACTGCAAAGAGCCCCTCTGAGTCTAACTTTTCCTGCTTCCCTTCCCTGACGTCCTAATTTTAAGTTGGTTGTGGTCCCGCGTTCGAAGGGGTTTTGACAGAATTTGGGTCCTAAGGCTAATACTTCATTCTGTGCTGGTGTCAGATCATGATTTGACAAATTTATTACCCCATTTGGAGGCGATTCTGGGTTCAAGCAGTTATCCTGTATGTTGGATAGAGTCTGTCTGCGTTTGAATCTTTCTACATTTGCGTTTTGGTCATGGGAGTTTATGTCCTGCACTTGAACATTCTTGAGATCTCTCGAGTTTCTTTTTTCTCCTTTTTGGTGATATTCTTTTGAAGTGTTTGACCGCCGAGTTTGTAGTTTTTTTGTAGAGGCTCAAATTCGCTGTAGTTTGGTAAGTTTGGAAAATTCGTACATTGACCGCTGGACAGTCAGACTCTACTTGTGATGGAGTTCTTGGTAGATATTTCCTAATATCGTGGCAGAATGTTTTCACATTAGCGGTGCGGATGGTGTGTTGATGGTGTGTACTAGGTATTCTGACTTGGGGCAAGGCGTACTTTTGCAAACCTTAACATCATTCCTTTAGGTATATTTTGCGATTTATGCACTCATTTCAGAATTTTTTGACATGGCTGTCCGTAACGAACACCTTTCTCCAACAGCCTTGATGCAGTTATGAATGGTGAGGCCATAACGGCTGGTCCAGTAAGAAGGACATGCATACATACACATACATACATATACCACATAAAATACCTATACACCCACAAATATACATACATACAGATGTATCCAGACATATACATGCATACACATATACATACACATACTCATATATATATATATAAATCTATATATATATTTTCCATATAAATATATATAAAATATATATTATATAGATATATATATATATATATATATATACCAACATTCACACGTACATAACATGTACACTCATGTACAATTACACAAGACTTTCCTTTCTTTTGAAAGCCATCTACATAACATACACACCCACACTACACCCATCCACACTTATTCACTAAAACACTTAATACTTTTCGTCTCGCAGTCATTGACTCATAACGCACACATGAAATAACACTTGGTAATTTGAAATCTTACTACAGGAGAGAATTAAATTAATTATCTGGCTCAATTTTCATTGGGTCTTCAAATAGAGGTGTAAAGTTTGTCCATTTCATTTCACACTTGTAAGGTCATTATAGCTGATGCTATAATTCTTTCAAGGCTAAAATCATTCTTGAGTATTTTTTTGAACACTGTGAAACTATTATTGTGGAATGACTTTTTATTTAGTTTTACATCTGTAAATGTAGTTTCTTTGCAATAAGATTATCAATCAAATACTGCTACGGTTATTTTTAAGTTGACTCAGTTCCAAATATGACTAAATTTTCCTGAAAAGTTGTAGATTACACACCACTGAACATTTTTTCCCTACATACATTTTCTAATGCTTTCCAAAACTCTTTAACATATTGCACCTCCAGAACATGTGTTCAATACTGTCCCCTTTCTCTTGGTATACAAAACTACACTTGTCATTGTAGTTATTCCCATTTTTCTTTCAGTACTACAATATACTAAATACTGTGAACAATCCTTATCAGCAACCATTTCATTTTGATATCTTTTATAAAGAGAAATTTCTGAAGCACCATTCCAAGGCATATCTCTGTATTAACTTGTCAGCCCCATTATGGTACAACAGTTTGGTCCTCCCCACAGTCTTGATTTAATATTTTATAGTGTACTTGGGAGCCTTTTTCAACTACATTGTATGTCTTTTTAAATGCCGCATTGTATTCTATTTCTAATGGTAATTATTCTCAATATGGAATCCTTGTTTTCTTATATAGTTTTTTTTTTTATTGATGCTATACAGCCGGCATATGATAGAAAGTCTATTTGTATTCTGTATTTTGCTCTGAATTCTTCCAGTGTTAAAAACTCACCATTGTCTTTCATCAACTGAAATATTCTATTAACGTTCTTTTCATTCAAGCTGTTCAATTATATCATTTTATTACCAACCATAATGTTTTCATTGTATAAAATAGGTTCTGCTAATACCTCTTCAGCCTTTTCTGCCTTATTTCATAATATATTTGTTTATATGAGGAGAACACATGATGCCAGAATATATTATCTTTGCTTTTCATGCATAAATAGTTTGGAGAATATTCTTCTGTTTGTTCAACAAATGGATAGCAAGAAATCATAAAATCTTTCCATTTATGCTTGTGTTTATAAGTCTTTTTAACCATGTTAATTTTAATGCTGCAATCTTGCTTGTATATTTGGTACATTCATCCACCCCTTCGTATCTTGAATAGCCGTCTTACGGCATATTTTGTCTCATTTTCTTCCCCATATAAACCAAAAACATAATCCTGTAGCTCTTTAACAAAGAATCTGGAGGGTTTTGGTACAGTAGCCAAAGAAGTAAAGTTTGACAAGATTAGAGCTTTTAAAACTGCTATTCTTCCTAAGTGTAATTACTCTTTTCAGCCAGGTTTTAAATAGTGCTTTCACTTCAGTCATTTTTCTTTGTAATTTCTTTGTTCCATTTCAGTAAGGTCTTTAGTAAACCATACTCCAAGTATCTTAAATTCATGTGGAACCCACATCATTTTTAAACTGCTCCATATATTTCACATTACAGTGTGTTTTTTTTTACTTCCAAGCCAAATAACCTGTGTTTTTTTCTTTATTTAAAAACAGTCCTGATGTCTTTCCAAACTCTCGACAAGATGGATAGATTTTTCAAATGATATGTTATCTCCTTTGATCATCAGTTGTGTGTCATCGCAAATTGTGATATCTTGTATTCATGTTTCCCAATCCAAATCCCTTTATGTTTTTTTCTTCTTCATCATAATGGATAATATCTCCGCGCAAAGCACGAAGATATACGTGACATGGGGTACCCCTGCCGACAGCCTCTCTCAATCGAAAACCAATCTGATATCTGACCATTCACAACAACAGCGACTTAAAATTTTCATATAAAATATATATCCATTGACATATACGCTTTCCAAATCCAAAGGCTTAGAACTTTGAACATAAAGTTCCAATCTAAGGAGTCGAACGCCTTCTCAAAGTCAACATAATTAAGATACCTGAGTATTCTTTGAACTGAGATGGTTTATTAGATCATATATTAGTCTAATGTTGCATCCCATATATCTATTTGGGACAAAACCAGTCTGATCGTCACTAACTAGTGTTGGAATACCTTTTTTTATTCTGTTAGCTATACATGTTGATCCTATTTTATATATAACATTTAGTAATGTAATAGGCCTCCAGTTTTTTACATACTGTTTTGGTTTACCTGGTTTGGGGATGCATATAATAATACCCTCTCTCTGCGTTTATGGAGAGTTCTCCCTCTCTGTAGCTTTCATTCAAAGCCCTAACCACCAGATAGCCCAACTGCTTCCAGAAACACTTGAAAAACTCTGCTCCGAATCAATCTGTTCCTGACTTTTCCCATTTCTTCATGTTTTTTAATGCAGCGCTTGCTTCCTCCAATTTTATTTCCCCCCTCTAAAGATCACTGTCCTTCCTCTGTAAGTTCGGATTTCGTTAACTAAATCATTATTTCGCATTTTCCAGATCTCTTTTTTTGTATAGTTCCTCATAAAAAGTTGAACTTCCCTTTTAATCTCACCGGTCTCTTCTATATCTGTTCCCTGAGTGTTCACAAGTTTTGTTATCTGCTTGCTAATAAGTTGCGCTTTTCTAAGCTACAAAAATATTTAGTTATTTTTTTCCCCATCTGCAACCCATCTTGCCTTTGATCTTAACAATACTCCATTCATTGTCTTTTCTCTCAGAGTTGTTAATTCTTGATTATACACTTCAAGTTCTTTCAAATCTTCTTGTGTTTTTTTGTTCCTTTCTTCAATTTTCTTTATCTTTTGTATAACGTTTTTTTCTTTTTGGGTTGATTCTTTCTTTTTCATTGTTGCATAGAAAATAGTCTTAGCTCTTATTTTCATAAGTAGAAAATCAAGAAACGTCCTGTCAGACACTGTCAATTTTATATCTGAGTCTTTCGCATCTTGATGATATTGTAATCTTCATTGTTTTTGGTGTATTCTTTTATTACGTTTTGGATTTCTGTGTTTATTTCATCCAAGTACTTTTTTATCTTTTAACAAAGAGGTATTGAATTTCCAAAAAGTACTGTGTTTAGTGTCATTCCCAAATTTCAGTTTCAGGGTGATCAGTGAATGATCTGACCTATACCCCGGTAAGATATTGGTATCCTCAAAATACCAAATAAATAGTCTGATAAGAGAAAGAAGTCTAATCCACTTGTTGTAAAGGTGAAGGCCGTTTCCACGTATATCTTCTGCTGCTTGGATTATTTTCCCTCCAATATCTGTTAATATTAGTTCAGTCATCATATCTTCAACAGCTTTCTTCGCCTTGGATTGTTTACAATGTTTGTAATTGAAACAGTCAATTTCTTGTTCAAGTGTAACATTAAAATCTCCTACAACTATGATATTGTTGTTATTGTATGTTTTTAATTTCTGCGTAATTTCATCATAGAAGGCTGGATTGTCCTTATTGGGTCCATATACATTTACTAAACAGCAGTTCTTTCTCCATAGTTGTTAAAAGCTATAATGATATAATTTCCATTTGGATCTGGTTCAACTTTATTTATTCAAATTCAAAACTAATATAAAAAGGACTGCAACCCCCCTAGAAGATGAACAATGAGATGCGAAGAAGCATTTATAGCCCCATTCCGATTCTATATATTTGTGCATTTCTCTTTGAAAATGTGTGTCCTGCAAACAGTATATTGAAAAGCTCTTTTTCTAAGGTAATAAACACATCTCTTCTTTTCTTGCTATTTCCCAGACCTTGACAATTTAGAGATGATATTGTCAAGGCGCTGGTATTGTCTGTTCTATTATTCATATGCATTTTAAAAGTCCACACTTTATTTATTTGTATAACGTTTTCACCCTGTATATAATTGTAAAAATTAAAGTCTTTAGCTTTAGTAAGCCTTTTGTCAAAGTCACATTTCAGTGCCTGTGATGAAACAACACATGTTCCAACTAACACACTGCACTAAGCTCCACTAATCCAACTTCAAATGCAAAAACAATACACATTGACTCTTTGATATAAAATAAACATCCACCAGTTCAAGTGTATCACCATTCAACATTGTACACATCATTGTATCCCCGTTTGGAAAAAATATGCACCTAATAACCAGAAAGTGAATGATCTTGTCCATTGTTCAAGAAGTACATCAGTTTGTTCGAAGTTGTAAAATATCTTTTATATTTGCCCCTTTCCCCACTCCCTTGCATCTGCATTCATACCACCGCTCACAAATCATACACTTAAACATAACAACTAAACACAAAAAAGAAAACCATAAAAAAACACATAATCATACTTATCTTGGGTTCACCATCTATACACAACACCATTTGTTTATCATAATGTCTATTTCTATCATAATTCATTGCCAGACAACAGAACGATGAAAGAATGTTAATACCCAGTTCCTTCTTTTGTTTAAAACCATTGAAAGAGAACTATGAATAAGACAACATCAGTACATTATCTCTTGGGGGGGGGGGGGGGGGGGGAGGGAATAAAGCATATCCTTTCCTTGGAATCACTATAAAAAAATGTAAAAAAAACCACAACAAACGAAACTCCTAATTCAGCTGTGTTAATTAGCACACACGAAAAGGCTCAAACAGCCAGTGTAATCAAAGAGTCTTTAAGCAGACATACCGGCACTACACCGAAGACAGTATCACGTCTAGCCAATCTACAGTCATGAAGCACAAATAAATTTACTACAACAACAACAAAATAATAAAAAATAAAAACCCTGTCAGAGAAGGAACTAAGTACTTTAGGTGCCAACTCCAGACTGACAACACCTACAGTTGGACATATAATAGCTATACTTTAAGTTTTGAGCACTGAAAAAGTTTCTTAACAATCACAATGTGATGACAAAACAATCAAACGTTACTACATAATCTATAGTATTCTTTTAATTTTGGCCATTAAACTCCTGAGGCATGAAATGAAACTGATGATTCTAATTTGAGTGATCGTTCCATTCCCCCCCCCCCCCCCCCCTAACAGATCAAAACAAACGTGTCACGTGGCTACTCTGCATCCGCCTTGACCCTTGACCCTCGATCTGAACTTCCAATGACACAAGACCTTGATGTAGAGTTACAATGCACTTGATACAACAACAAAAAACTTAGTTGAAAAGAAACAAGCAAATTATAAACTTTTAAATGATTTTGAATAACCAAAATTACTTCATAAACTGAAAATAAATCGGAAATGAAATGAGGTAGGGAACAGTAAACGATAAACAGTAAACAAGTGGGTATGTTTGCTCCATAAGGAAACCTAACACAGAGAACTTTTATTCAGACTGGCACAGCCTTTTAAACTTGAATAAAGTCAGACAAATACAAGACGAACAATCTAATAGTGGGGGAAAAACAAGCGCAGGCCAACAACTGAACTGTCTGGCAAAGATTTGGACTTGAGGGGAGGGGAGAGGGTGTTTGAAGATGGAGAACTGGGAAAATGAAATTAAAAAAAAATGTTACAGATATGAAAACTCTTCTCAAGCTGCATAAGGGAACCATCGCAATCCCTTTTTAAGGCAGATATAATTTGTATGCCTGCTCCGAGGCCTTTCGCCCGCTGGATCGGACTCATCAGGGAGACACGGCTGGTTGTGTCTGCGCTCCCGGCGTCAAATAGAGACACACCACAGTCCATAATACTGTGGTTTCTCACCACCATGGGTGCAAAAAAAGAATCCAATAGCACCCCCAAGCAGCCAGCGAAGAGTAGTAAATGCAACCAAACGAAAGTGTGGGGAGGAAAAAAAGTTGCTGTAAAACTAAAGACATTATGCAAATAATATAAAATGTAGGGGACAGTCGATACCAGGGTTCATGCGCTGCAAGAAACTAACCTTTACGAAAAAGATGATTGAATTTGTTCACATTTACTTTACTTTTAATTTAATTGATGATTCATACAAAATATTCAGGTGGTTTTGTAACCTCTCTTGCGTTTCAAATATGTGTACATTGTCATCTGAAAAAAAAGACAATAGAAATAGTTTTACAGTGGTTGAATGGTTGGCGTAAGCCCCCCCCCCCCCCCCCCCCCCCCCACCCTTTGCTACTGATGTCACCTGCTGATTCGTTAACAAATAAAGAAAGTAATGCAGGGCTGCAAACATTTCTTTGCTTTACCCCACGAAGGCAATTAATGTAATCTGTCAAAGATGAATCATTTCTATCTCACGTCTTTCTACTAGTATGCATGCATAATGGGCTCTTAAAATTTCTCTAATTATGCCATCAAGCCCACATGACCTTCTACTTCAATATTGTAATGGCATTGGCAATTTCTAGTTTAGATGTTGTGCATTTACTACATCAAACTCAACTTTTGTGCATTCCAGCATCATTTGATAGTTTACTTTACCAATAACTTCAGAGCACTCCGCATCCTCTAAAAGGTCACAAAAGGGGTCAACTCATTACATTTAAATGATTTGTTCAAAACTGCGTGCATTTCAGTGCAAGTTGGGTTACCCTTTCTAAAATTCTTCTTGGTTAGCATGCCTAACTAACCGCTTGGAGAAGACTTTAGCTGTAGTTTCTTTTTCCGCCTGATACTTATGGTAGTTTTGAAGAATACCTTATTTCAGCTTCTTTTTATATTCATCGTTTATTTCTCAAGACATGGTTTATTTCGAAATTCCTTAATATTTCGTACATTTTGGCTTTCGATAAAACATTAAAAAAAACAAACCAGTTGTTGTTCTGATTGCTTGTACCAGTCCTAATTTACGAGCATACCTGAAGCAACTTCCGTGATACAATCAGAGCCTTATTCACATCATCCTCAACGAGACTTGTTGGTAAATCAGTCTTGTTTACAACTGTTTCTGACTCCAGATGTCCGAGAAAGATATCCTTCTTTTTTGGAATCCAAATCAACATTTTGAGACGAATGTTACTTTATCGTGTCCTCGTACTATCAAAATCATTTCCATTTGTTACCCCATGTAGCGAACATTCAGCAGCCATATGGCGTGATTCAGTTCTGTCAGCAACAACAAAGTGTACATGTTGATGAGAATGTGTCGTATACTTCTTCTGATGAAGCAGAATAAAACAATTTAGTACAGTATTGGCCAAACGTGACAAACGAATCATAAAGAGAAAACACGACGCGTTTCGACCTCCTGAGTCTTCTTCAGGCAAGATAAACAACACTCGGGACACCGAATATGAAGAACGAGCAATCACTTATCTCACTGCGTTTGGTGCAAGATTCAACGCCCATCTTGCGCCGATTCAATGAGGTAAGTGATCGTTTGTTCTTCATTGTCAGTGTCCTAAGTGTTGTGTATCTTGCCTGAAGAAGACCTCAGAGGTCGAAAAGCGTCGTGCTTTGTCTTGTGAATAGCTTCTTCATGTTTAGCGGATACAGTATGTAGTTTTGTTTTAATGATTTGTTCAGATCTCCGCCTACAATCGCCTCACTTTGAAACAGAATAGTCAAAATACACTGCACCCAGAATTGCTGGCATACGTACAGCGACCTTGGAGATCGCCGTTGCATGAAAGAGAATGTAAATATGTTCGTTCACGACCCCCCATGTGATTCTGCCCGAAAACCCCCTTTTTCACATACAAATCACGTCCATCACATGTCAGTTTTGGCCAAATTTAACACCTGTTTTCTAAACAAATTAACACGCCAAAACCATCAAATATTGACATAATTAGCAAATTAAAACGGGGGTTTCCGTGCAGAATCACATGGGTGATCGTGAAACAAAAATATTTTACATTCTCTCCAGGGATATAAAAATTAACGCCCGCGGGACTGAGTCCTTCTTACTCTTCTAATATGCTCTTCTACTTCTAGCACTATCAATAAATTAGAACAAACAACCGGTTTTTCCGTCTTGATTAGTTATTTTTTACATCCAATGAATTTTTAGACCCCTCAATTAATTCTTTAAATTCACCGTCTCCGCCAAAACCCTGTATAACTGATAATCGCAAAACCCTGCCTAGTTGGGGGCAATGCTCGTAGAACGGTAGATGATAGCCATTAAACAAATAGTATCTTTTTTAACTGTTGTAAATGAACATACAACATTGGGTTCAGAGAAAATCAAGTCTACTCCCTACATACCATAAAGACCGTTTTTTAAAAGACATATGTTTTAATATGATATGTTTCACCACTATCATAAAAGCCTAAATTCGAGAAAGGCTTCTAGGAAAAACGTACTCCCTTTTTTCTTCAAGTTCTGGAAAATTTATTGTAATTATAAGATTTGCTCTTTAAATTTTTTAACATAATGTTAAAATTGCTAAATACTTCTCTTAAAGAACAAAATTATAGTGACCATCAGTTTTTTTAACTGTTTTAATAGTTTGCCTTTTTCCCATCCTAACATCTACCCATTATTCTTATCTTTTTCAGATATGTTAATCCATTTTATTTTATACCCAATTTTCTCTAAGGGAGACATACAATCCCCCGCGTCTATTTTCAATTGGGTACGTTAAAACACACGCTCTTTTTGCTTGGTTTTATATAGATGTACACTTTTTATAACATTTAAAAAACTAATTTAAAAAAAACTTTTAAAAAATGGTAGCTTTTAAATATTGAACATGCTACTTCGATGTAGGAGCATTTTATAACCCCAAATCTTTGGATTCAGCAATTTAACCATTGCAGTGGATGGGTCATACGGCTTCCGGTTAACTTGTAAACCCACTAACTAGATTTTTTAAACCCACCAATAAAGAGCGACAGAGTGCCATCACATGGCATCCCACCCTATGGCTTTTTTTCAGAATCATTTAAATTTTGCCATTTACTGCGCAACTACTGGCGTGGTGTTTCATATCAAACCATTTAAATCATCCTAATCTTTTAGTAAGGTCAGTATATAACTTTCATGTTTATTACCAGTACAGACAAATACTAACTGAACTACAAGTGCCACTCCCTAACGACAACGCGTTTAATCCATTTAAAAGCCCAATGGACAATAGTGCATATGAAAGAATTTGCAACGAATTTAACATTAAACCCTCAACTAACTTTAGACAAAAGTTAGACCGCAATCATGGGTTAGGCACATTGTATTTGTGGGGCGAACGTAGAGAATATAGTTATGACTACTGGCCTGGCCACACCTCTTTTCAACCAGACAAACAAGTTTGATTGGGATCCATAGAACAAAAACACCCTAATGCCTGGACAACATTTATCTTAGATAAAAGTAAAGGTATAACAATGCCAGGCGTGCAAAGGCTCAATGACTCCATAAGAACATACGTTTGGTGTGTATTAGGAGCGCAAGCACAGACCAAGTCTAGCATAGTTGATCAGTCTACAGGCTTTGATGCCAGAAAACAATTTCTAGCCAATTTAGAAGATGCTATTAACTCTGCTGTTGATTTGCCTGCCAGCATACAAAGGTATCAAGACGTTCTTGCACATGCTAGGTCAAAGGTTGATTTTGTTGTAGGCTATGGATTATACATGCTACCCTCCGACCTTAGACTACAGAGTGGCATGATACAGAATTATAACAATGAAATCCTCATAGCTGAGACGACCAAAACTTAGGGCACAATAAATGCTTAAACACAAGGCCTGCTCCATCCATTTTAAAAAAAAGTACCTAGCCCTGAAGAACGTGATCCAGTTATAAGCTCCCCACAGCCAGAAAGCAGCCCAGAAAGCACTCCCCCTGTTGATCTGCCTCACACCAACAGTCATACTAGCGAAAAGACAGCCCTTGTTGTATTTTTAACTTTTACTGGATTAGCCATACTTTATTTCACTAAAAATTAATCCAGCAGCTAGCACTCCTAACGTCCACAGATGGTCAGCCATATAGCCAGCAACTTTGCCTATAGTAGACAAAACCCAACTAACAACACTGCCTATTATGCCAGGCAGAGCATCAAGCGCTTTGGCTGCTAACTTCTTTAATAGGTTTGCTAGATGATGCAATTGTTTTCTAATCCAACTTTTACCAGGTTGAGGTGTTGGAGGAGCTACTGGCCCTGTTGGTGCACTGCGGTTAAAGCATAAACAATGTAGAGATAGCAAACCCAACAGCTGTTAATATGCTAACTACTGTAATCCCCTCTTCTCTGAACAGAATCCTTATTCTTTCTGCCAGTGTAGTGTTTTCACGAAGTATTCTCTTTATAGTTTCTTTGAATCTCGTTGTTTGAGATTCTAGATTTCCTCTGAGAATAGAAATCGCGCTTAACTGCCCCTCCCTTTTACCATTAAATCCTGTATTTTCTGCTGTATTCTAGCCTTTTCTTCTTGCTCTAAATTGTTATCAGCCAGCTTATTTTTTTCTTCTTCTATCTCTCTCTCTAGCTTACTAAGTTTTGCTGTGCCGACATTAGTTCTTCTCTTATTGTCGTAAAAGCGCTCTTAAGACCCCGGAGGTCACGCACAGGCAATGGAGGATCATCAATTGTTGCTAATGTTTTTCTGACTGTCTCCTCACTTAAACTTGTTTCAATTTCTGCTATTAGTTCATCTGCTGTTTGATTTAAATCTTGAAGAGGCATGTTTTGTATTTCAGATTGTGTTGGCAGCCCCAGCTCCAAGTTCTGTAAATGACTAACGGCTTCGGCTCTAAGCTCTAATAGGTTTAATTGTTCTGCCTTCGCAATAGGGAGTTTTCGCCTTATTGTGCTTAGTTTTTAAAAACCTGCTTGATTTTGCATTGACGTAGCTTTTACACGACCTCCTGCACCAGTTTTTATGTACAAATGCCCACCATCTTCCTCAAAATCGTTAGGATCAAGCACGCCTGGTAGCTCTCGTCCTATGCTTCTATAGAATGATTCAATTCGCTGTCGCAATAGTTCTTGACGTTGTCTAGGGAGTAAAGAACCTGCTCCTCAAGCTCTTCTTGCAATGAAGGCACCAGTTCTGTTTCATCTTCTTCTTCAACAGGATCAATCGCGTCAAAATCTTCATCCATATTTTTTATTTATATTCTTTTTTGTTTTATAAAAAATGAACTCATACGGTTGTGACCTCGATCCATACAGAAAAGAGAAGGAACCCCACGGCGTAAAAGGCATAAGGCAGACTGTAATTAGTGTAAATACTCCATCAACAGTTCATCCTGGACAAACTTTAATAGTTAAGTTCCCTGATCTTGGCGCTGACGATGTTATAATGCCAGGCACTGCTAAACTATCATTCAAAATAGATATTACATCGGCAGATCCTAATGCTACTGTTGTTGCTAATTTAGGCAGGGCTATCGTTAATCATATAGTAATCAAACTGGAGGGCAGAGAAGTCTTTTTACTAGGCGAGGCAGACATTTTTGCCCTCTATTCTGATCTATGGCTACCTAAAAAAGAAAGAAAAGAGAAAGTTTATCAGGGAATACAAAGCCCAAACGGTCTCAAGCACAGGCTTAAAGCGGAGGATGCAAAGAATGATGTTAAAGATGAGGTAGTAGCAGAAGCATTTGCCAACAGATTCTGCATCCCTCTAGATTTTGAACTGTTAAAGACGCATATGCCATATTACCAAGGTGCGCTAAAAGAAAAACTTACTTATCATCTAACATTTAATCCTAGCGGCTCTGTCGTTTCTGTCTGAAGACCCCTAGCTAAAATACGCGGTTAGTGACATATCTCTTGAGTTTGACGTTGTTACTAACCCGGGACTGGCTAGAACAATCTTAACCCAGTATAAAAGTAAAAACGGTTATTTATTATGAAAGAGTTATGCACGCCATTACAGAAAATAAAAACAAGCGAGACACTCTTTGGAACATACATCTAAATCAGTCTCTAAAGTCTTTAAAAGGAATTTTGTTCTTGTTTACTGAAGGAACAACTCCTTTTCAGAGAGAATCAGAAGCGTTTTATAATCCAAAAATTGAGAAGGTTGACTGTGTAATAAATGGCAAGTCTGATCAGTTGTATTCAGGGCGCGGACTTTTACCCCACCAACACTTTGATGAAATAAGAAGTTATTCGCTGGAGGTAGGCAAAGGGATCCTGCAGTTGATCGTGTATGTAAAAAACTTCGCCTTTATGATGTAAGACTCGAAGACTACCTGATATCCAAATATGGGCTGTGGCTGGATTTTAGATCCACATTTGACAACAGATTGTTTGGAAGTGGAGAAAGGGTAGGGCAAGATGGTATTAAAAATAAATATTCACAAGAAAGCAGACGGAAACGCCCCAATAAAATTGCATGTTTTTATGGTTTGTGATGCTCAGTTAAACATTGAAGAAAACAGGCTAAAAGACGTGGCTTATTAAAATGCAGAAGAAATATTCTAATAAAAACAGATGGATAGGTTGAAGTTTTTACCAAAAGATCCGCACTGTTCTCTTATCTGCGGGATTACTGGGTGTGGGAAAACTGTCTTCGTACTTGATTTGTTACAAACAATATACAGGTTTCATTACGAGCACATTGTTATATTCTGCACAACCATTAAGCACAACAAGTCTTACAAAGAAAGGAAGTTTATTGGACAGACGAGAATATATTTTTTGTTGATCCTAGCGACAAACTGAGCGACTGTTTAGAACATTACTATAGACTATTTGAGGGAACTGAAACACTGTTTATTATGATGACTGTTCAGCCGAACAAGACATTGTTAAAAAAAGAAAAGCTCTGTCAAAGCTAGTCTTTAGTGGACGCCACGCCTTAGTTTCTGTGTGGCTCTTAACTCAAAAATACGATGCTGTTTTAAAAGACTTTAGATCGCAGTTAAAATCGGTTGTATTATTTTACACTAAGGACAAAGATAGTTTTGAAGAATGTTTAAGTGAAAATTATATAATAAGGGACAAAGATGAGCTAAAAAAATAAAAGACCAGTTAGAAAAATCTAAGCACGCTAAGCTATGCTTACGGACTGACCCTCCAGTTCAATACGTTTGTTTATTATAATTTGTTTATTATTGATTGCTTATAACAATTTGCTTATTATTAAAAAAAAAATGTCTCGGGGGGCCAGAATCAAAAGCGGAGCTAGCCCTAAATTGCGTTGCAGTAGAGTTAAAAGACCTAGCAGACACAACCGAGTTTGATTTAATAGGAGTGCCAGGAAATGTTTATGGATTTGAGTATACAGATGACGGGCTTACAAACGAACAGAAATTGAAGACAAAAAACGACAGCAGCATCCTACCCTAGAAGAGATAAGAAATTTAAGGGCAAACGATTTTTGGCAAACATGAATACAAACTTTATAAAAGAGAGAATGCTTGGATGTTACTTCCTGAAATTGCTTGGAATTTAAAGTTTGAACTACGAAACCCCAATGTATACTTTGATAAGAAGAACAATTTTAGAAAGGCTTTGAATTAAGGGCCCATTCTTGTTAGCCTGGTTCCAGGAACACAACAGAAAAAACAGATTGAAATAACTTGGCAGGGTTCTGAATATATGCTACAGAGAAAGAAGTCCTTAGCTGATGTTGGGGGTGACACTGTCGGCTTAGAATTTACTCCAACGCTACAGGCACTACCTAGGCAAATGACGATGCTTTTTCGCTTGTTTATTACTCCGAGGGAGGGTGATCCTAGTTTGCCAGAACAGACGCTAATCAGAGGCATACAAATAAAGGCTGAAAACTTGGATGCTCCTCTTAAGTTCGGTATTTGCAATGACTAAAAACGGAGACAAAATAAACACCCATGTATCATCTGACAAGGTTACTGTGATGGTTGACAAAGACAAACTAACAGTACTCGACTTTATTCTCATTAAGTATGTTGATTTTATTGCGTTTTACTCTGTTAATGAAGTGCTGCCAGAAGGATTAATAAGAAGATATTTACAAGATTAATTTAAAAAATAATCTTATTTAAAAATGGAGGTTCAAAGTTTAGATTTAAAGCAAATAACCGAACGTCAAAAGGAAATTGAAAGCGACTTGGATAAGTATAGGGTTACTAGAAAAAAATATGCTAAAGCTTTAAATAATCTTTCTTTATGTAATTACTGGTTCATCAGCTGTAGCTAGCGTAAGTGCTGGGTCTGGTGTTGCTCTTTTAGCTACTGGTGTTGGAGCGCCAGCCTCTTTAGCATTAGGAGGCCTTGGTTTAGGTTTAGGTGCCATGTCTATGATTGTAAGTGCTGTTTTAAAAAAATAACTCCTAAACTACAAAAGCACACTGCCATTGTTGCCCTAGCATCAGCAAAACTTTGTTCATTAAGATTAAGAATAAGCAAATCATTACAGGATGAAAACATTACAGACGAAGAATTTCAGAAGCTTATGGCCGATGGCGACGATTACAGACGACAAAAAAATTGAACTTCAAAAGGAGTGGAGAAAGACTTTTACTTCACGACAGGTAGACACTGATGCAATTAAACAGAACATTGAAAAACAAACACACGATCAGTTAAACCCAAAATAGAGCAAAAAAAATAAGTTTAACAAAAAATAAGTTTAGCAAATACTATTTTTTTTGTTAAGTAACTGTGTTTGGCGGGACAAACTTGCAGCTCTTCACGAACAAACGATCTTTTAGGAGCAGGCTTTTTAGACGTAGTAGCACCGCTAGAAGAGAGAGTCTCTCTTAAATAATATACGGGAGGGTCTGTTTTCATAATTCTTTCAACTTCATATACATCTACACTCCATATAGGATCTGTAGCTCTAATTCTAAACATCACCTTCTGCCTCTCCAGGAGCATACAAGTATCTTACTTTAGTCCAAACGGCAAGAGTTTTTGAGTTCCCTGCACATCTTCAGTAATGCTATTTTTTTTTAATTTGATTGCGTTCACTGGTTTAAGGCCTGTTGCTTTAAATTCTTCATTGTTCATGGCGCGTAAGACTGCAGGCAACCTCCTAACCCATTCTGTGTTGCGTTCTCTGTACTTTGTAGTGTACTTCGTAGCGTACTTCGTAGAGTCCATAATTTCTCTGTGATATTGATAGGTAAACAGGCGTTCAGCTAGATTCTTATTAAAGTTTTCTACTAGGGCCTGTGATCGATGGTTGCCTGGGATCCCTCTCTTAACTGTAACATGATGTTTTAAAAACAGCTGGTTTACAGAGCCTTTAAACTCTTTTCCATCATCAACTTGAATCAGCCTAGGATACTTTAATGGGCCTCGCATGTATATTTGTTGTAAAGCCACAGCCACAGCAGTTGAGCTTTTATCCGTTAAAGGTTCAGCGTCTTTGTATCTTGAAGCCATGTCAACAACTGTCAGAGCATACTTAAACTTTTTTCTTCTAACTTTGTCATGTGGAAGATACAGCAAGTCCATCTGGTGGGTGTCATTAGGAACTGAGTTAACAAATTTAGGCCTTATTATTCTTTTGGGGGCAGGCAAATATATTTGCCAAATTGCTTGCTTTGAAAGCCAGTCTTTCGCATCTGATTCAGACACTCTGGCAGCTTTACTCAGTTTTTCAATAGCAGTCTTTCCTTTCCAATACCCTTTAGGAGAATAATATATTTTGTACATCGTATTGTCCATAAGAAGGACTGTATTTTTAACTATAATTTTAGATTGTTTGAGCAAGAATATAGATTGCCCCCATTAGCACCCACAATAAAACCAATTTCTGCTATTTTCTGTTCTTCTGATGGTTCATAAAAGTCAGACAGTTCTGGCGGTGGCGATGTTAGAAACTTCTTTCCTGTCACTAAGTAATACTCATTCATTGCCTCATCAACGTCTGTAAATGTGTGCTCTGCATGACCCTGTTCTCTTAACTTTTTATTAATAAAGTCTAAGTGAGCAATTCGCTTTTTCTCGTAAGCATCTCTTGCCTTAGCTAAATCTTCTATTGCTTTGTTATGACGTTCTCTCTCTTCATCGGACCGCAATTTACTAAACATATAATTGCTTCCAGAGAAGGCCAAAGCATTAACAATAGCTCCCCCTACCATCATAACTACTCCTGCCATCTTTTTATAAATCAATATTTTCTTATGAATAAATCTTTCTATGAACTAATATTTTCTGGATAATCCCTGTGCAACAAGAAAGTCTTTTGACGCAATCCCTGCAGTGATTACAACTATAGCCTTAACAACGTCCTCAATGTCTAACCTTCCTAGGTCAGCTGGCTTCATTCTAAACATGTTTTTTTGCTAACACGCTATAGCCTATACTAAGGCCGCTAATTACAGCAGAGTGGTAAAATCGTATTGATAATCTTTTTTCACTCATCTTTTTATTAACTAACAAAGTAATTAAAATAATCATAATATGAAAAGGCTGTCTATGTGCTTTTTAATCAGATAATCTTTTGTTGTTAAAGCTAAAACTAAAGTTGCAACTAGTTTTGGCGAATCTTCTATCTTCCCCATGTTGGGCGGTTTTTATTCCTAACAAACATTTTGCAAATGTTGAATAAACTATAACACCAACGATAGGCGCTGCATAATTAACCAGCGTTAAACTCATGGTTTTAAAAGTATTATATTATTTTTTATTGCTTTTAAAATGGACTGTGACGAACTATTAAAGTGTGAGGAGCAAGCAGACTACTCCGTAGACCACTGCCATAAAGAAAGATTATATTCTCTGGCTGCGTGTGGAAAAACTAGACAGTATTTAGGTGTTGAACTAAGTATTGAACAGATTCAGCAACTGTCTACTTCAGACGTTGAGAAGTACTATGCTAGGTACGAAGCACAGCTAGGGTCAAAAATGGTTAGATCGGTGGGGCAGACAATGATTAGTTTATATGCCAAGTTAGTAAGTAAGATGGCGCCAGTTGATTCAGAAGATTTAAAATATGACTTAACACAAGATCCGTTTTAAACAAGTCCCTAGAAACCCTTGCATGTGACATGTATTACAGATTTGGGATGATGTTATGCCCATTCATCATGGGATTAATTACTTTTAATCATATTAATTTTGATCATATTAAATTCAATCGCAATAAAAAAAATGAGCGATCAGGAGAAGAAGACGCCACATGACAATCCGCAGGACAGTCCGCAGGAGCAAGTGAATGTGCCACAAGTGAATGTACCACAAGTGAGTAGTGTTACTAAGTCTAAAAGTCCTGGACGTGTTGAGGCTGGGCGTAAAACTGGCTGAATGGAACTGACTAAGAAAATCAAACCAATCAGCAAAACAAAAATTGTTAGATAGTAATACAACATCGCCGCCAGACCCAACATCCCAATTAACAACAACACAATCACAATCAAACAATAAGATGTATCATTATGTATTGGGTGCCGCTGCTGTTGTTGGTGGGTTTTTTGCATACAAATACCTAACACCATACCTAACAACAAAGCCGCAAGCCCCCACAGTAAAAGAAGAAGAACCAACTTCTGCAAAAAAAGTGCAACCTCCTGCTGTAATCCATTTTCTATGGAATAGTTTTTAAGAACTAGATAAAGTACAAGTTAAGAACTTAGATAAGTACAAGTTAAGTTAGTTATCAAAAGTACTTTTTAAGTTAAGTGCAAGTAAATTACAAGTAAAGTGCAAAAAAAAATTATAAGTTATATAAAGTACAGTTAGGTTCTTAAGTTAAGTTCTTGTTAAGTTCTTAAGTAAGTACTAGTTAGGGTATTAAATAAGTACTAGTTAGGTTCTTAAGTTAAGTACAAGCCAAGTCAGTCAAGTTAATCTTTAAAGTTCTCCAATGCCCTACAGCATATGAACGCTCAGAATTAACGTAAATTCTCTTATTATTAGAGACTAGCGATTTCTTATTAACAGCAGTTGTGTTTACTTGATGAAGAGAAGAGCGCAGATTAACATTTGTGTGATAAAATTCTTTGTTTTCAAAGAGAGCTTGCTTGTAGTTATCGGAGATATATTTTTTTTGACAACTTCTTTACTTATGCCTTTAGCCTTCTTTATTACAGAAGTCTGGCTGGCAACGCTATACATCTTCGATCGCAAACCAACATATTCTTTGATAACTGTCCCATTAAGTTCATCCTTCATCTTTCCAATTACTTTCTTGTTCACAGTTGAACAGTTCATCAGTTCCTTTAGCTACTTCAGTTTCTAATCCTTATAAAAGTCTTCTGTGGGGGCGTCTAGAATAAAAGAGTCAGTGTCTGTGTAAAGTACTCTTGCTTCTGGGTACCGCGGTTTAAAGTAGTCGTACAGAAATTCTAACATCAATAACTTTGACAACTCTAATACAGTAAAGCCGATAAACACTGGCTTGTCCAACTTAACATCCTTTTTCTTCATCATAATGCCAACCAAGCTGTCGTTAAATCTTCTAAAGTCTTGATAGTTAGGTTTAGAGGCAAACTTAATTGCTTGGTTTTCTTTTGTAACTAATTTAACATCTTTACGATTGTGTACGTTCTCCATAGTTTTGCCAAAACAGCTGTTGTTCATCAGTTTAAAGAAGTCTTTTTCTGAAGCGTCAGTGGCTTGGGTTCTAAGATCAGTATTCTTCTTGATGTATGGTTCTCATAAAGGGCTCTTGGTCAAAAGCAATGATTCTGTGAACAGCTGTCAGTTTCAGTCCGTGTCTTAAGTAAAACTGTAACAGTCTGTAATTACAAAACATACTTAGTTTTATGTCTAAGATTGGGAACAAGTTTAGGCGGTTCAATAGGACTCATCTTTAATCTTTCTGCGGCTAGGGGGTAATCGTTGTGGAGGTCATGCAGTTCATAAGGATATTTTAAGTCTACTTCTAGAATAAAACCATACTGTTGATCTGAGGTTTAAACTATCCAACCACTTTAATGCCCCTTGAATATTATTTGTACCATGCCCTGTGTACATTCTAAAGTTACGTAATGGAAGCGGTTGACTCATGGCCCACCCATACAGATTGTTAGCGTCTAAGTACATTAGATAGTTGGATGGTTTGGTGGGTCATAATCGTCTAAATATTTGTTGTTGGCTTTGCAGTAAGGATGTGAGGCCATGCTAATACCTCCCATCAGCCCGTCTTCAATCATCTGGAGTGTGGGTAGATCAGATATTAAGTCAATCTGAATGTTTGTAGACTTTAAGAAAGCATCCCAAGAAAGTCCTGGGGCAGAGATGTAATGTGATGAGTCTAAGTTGTAATGTTTCATGCATGTAGATCTGTAATTCTGAAAGACGTCTGCCAATAAACACACGTCAGCCAATAAATATTGATCATGATAGTCGCCCATCGTTTCACAGTGTAATTCTGTCCAGGCTTTCTGAGCGTATTCATAGTCAGAGTCAGTTATGTCTTTGCCTCTAAGACTAGAAAAGAAAGCGCCATTAGGTGGAAGTGAGTCTTCATCAAACCTATCCCACGAGTTCATGTATTCATAGGGGTAAACGCCTTTACGCACTAAAGATGGGTCAAAGTATTGATTAGTGATTGGAAAGGCTTGTAGAGATCCTGCTAACTTATCCAAACTTGCCATCAGATGTTGGGCTGAGTCATAAAAGGATAAAGAGTCAAGAGTAAAAGTCATGTACTTTTCGAAGATTGTG
This sequence comes from Conus ventricosus, assembly GCA_018398815.1. Taxonomy (NCBI): domain Eukaryota; kingdom Metazoa; phylum Mollusca; class Gastropoda; order Neogastropoda; family Conidae; genus Conus; species Conus ventricosus. Next base: position 8,565,572 of record CM031622.1, read on the forward strand.
CAATGCAGGTAACCCTCTTATATTCAGAAGTCACTGCTTGCATGATAAAATGAGAATCGTAGCCTCTTAAGTTATGAAAGAAGATAGTAGTTTCCATGTCTTAGGGTCAACCTTAAGCTGAAGATTACAATTGTTGTGTGCTGCCCCTCTGAACTTTCCAGTAATGTGATCGTGGTCTCTTACTGCGTTGCACTAATAATTCTCTGTTACATATCCAACAGTGTGTAGATGAGTCATAATGTTCTTGGTCTTCAGGAGTCATAACAATGTCTGAAAGATTTAATTGGTTAGATAACTGATTGCGAAGTTGTTTCATTTGCCTCTAAAAATCTGCTGGCTGCGTTGGGGCCTCTGTAAATCTCTGGTGTCGTGTGTTGACCGTCTGACCTAACAACAATAAACGCATAAGAACAGATCTGATGGTGGGTTAATAAGGTTGTTTTTTGTTCTTGCTGTTGTGGACCGTAGTATCTGCGGTAAGAGCGATTCAAAGTTAGCATAAACCACGTATGGGCTCATTTGCATTTTGTGTATATTCTTAAAACTAACTTTAGACCCTGGATTAGGTGTGAGGAGTTTGGTTTCACAGTCTACAAAACTTTTACAATGTGTTCTATGACTGGCTGCTGCTTCTATAGTTGGGATTCTGACAGACACTTTCTACAAAGCTCTTTTTTAGCATGATTCTTTGATGTAAAACCCATAAGTCTGCTTATTGTTCTGATTAATACATAATGACTCTTTGTACTATCTACAAACAGGATCAAGTCTACATGTTTGTTGAGCGGTTTGCCTAAAGTAGGAGCGTTGGGAGAAATCCTAGAGGCACTAAATCAGCTTCTACAGACCATGTGTATACGTTTACAGTGATTGGTTTGTTTTGCTCTTCAAATTGAGATATACTTTCTATACTTACTGGGAAGGTTATGTTATCAAAGTTCAGTTCTTGCTTATATTGTTCATAATTGGAAACTCTGTTTGCATGATTTTTGACGGGATGTAGATGCGCTAAAACACCACACATAAAACACATGCTGTCATAATTATGTATGTTTAAGACTGCTCGTTTTAACTCTAACTCTTTTGGAAGGGGGAGGTAAGAATTGCCAACTATAGGATAGAACTTTGTTTGTCTTAATTTGATTTCAAGGACTGTTCCTTCAGACCAGCCAGAACCCCTTAACTTTGCCTCCTCACTTGCATGGTTAAACTGTGTAAACATGTAATCAGCCCAGTTAGAGTTAAAGTCGTGATAGCTGATTACTTCTTTCTGTTTAGTTGAAACCCAGACTTCCATGTTAGTATCATCAGGCGTTATATAATCAATCAGAACAGCCAATAGCACTTTTACTGGCGGCTCCATCTGAAGAGACTCTGGGATTTTAGAAATGGCGTGTGGTACGCTTTCATGAACGTTTGTGGGGTTAATAATATTCATGTCTAATTCCCTAAACGTATCGCTTAATTGTTTTTTTCAATATCAAATATTTCTTCCATCGTATATAGTTTTCCGTCCTCGAATTTACTTGTGGCCGTCATTTTTAAAGCCACAATATTTACGTAGATTAAAAAATAAATATATATAAAAGTAAGTAAAACGCGCTTTTATTCTTCACCCAAGCGTTGCAACACTTCAAGACACGTTAACCTTACAATAACGCCCGCTAATATTTTAGCTTTTTCTGAATCACTACAGTCAATGTTCATCACTTTGATTGCTTCTTTAAATAGTTCACTATGATCTTTTATTATATTGTCTACATCATTCTCAAGCCCAAATTCGCTAAAATTAATGTTTAACACTTTCATTGTTTCGTCAAATAGTTCATTACAATTCTTTAAATCAGATCACTGAGTTCGGCAGCCATTTTTTTAATATAAAATAAATAAAAAATAATTGTAAATTCAGCTCTTATTCATAGTCTTTTCTAATCGCAAAACCTGACCTTCATTAAAGCGAATAGCTACTCCTTCAGGAGTAGTAGAAACAGCCAAATTAACATCTTCAGGAGCTATATTATCAACTAAAATGGCAAACAACTTTATAATTGGTTGGGCCCAAGTATCTGGTATTTTGCTGATAGCTTCCAATACATCTTCTCGAATGTCTATACGATTAAAAAGATCAGTAATTAATTCTTCAAACTGTTCTTTAACTGATCTTATCGCCCTCCCTCTCCCAATCCAACTCGTAAAGTATATTAATAAGCTCTGTAGCTAATTCGGCCTTCATTTTTTAAACCAAAATATAAATAACAATTAAAAAAATTAATTAATCAGTTTCTCTTGTTTTTTGTACTATAGGCATGATCTGGATCACACACACACACACGCACACACACGAGAATCATTCACACAATAGACGGGATGGTGCTTGCAGGAGAATGTGAAAGGGTTTTTTTTTTTTTTTTTTTTTTTTCCCCACACTTGAGGGGTGTAAATTCGAGACAGCCACTAAAATCACTTATCAGAGTCCTGAATCAATAATCACAAGATCTCTTCAAAGTTCTCTCAGCGGCCGTCTGAGACAGCCTTTAAGCAGGTGAATTGAAACGGTGAAGCAGGACGTTGAAGCAGGTGACGTAAGAACTATTTTTAGATACCGTTCGATCCGAACGGTTTTACCAGTCCGACAAAGCAGCAGGTGAGGCAAAACAGCGAAGCAGGACGTTGAAGTAGGTGAAGTAAGAACTATTTTTAGATACCGTTCGGATCCGAACGGTTTTACCAGTCCGCCAAAGCTTGAAATCAATCAGACTTCAGATTGCCAGAACTTTCTAAATTCTTCATTCTCAGACATGTAGGTTAGAATTTTGTGGCGTTTTTTCAGTAAATCATCAAAACTCATTCCCAGTTTATGAAACTTGGGGAAGTGGTAAAAGGCGTTTGACAGCAGAATCATCCTTCTTGCATATGAATCATGAATGAGACATTTTTCTTTAACAAAAGACGTCCACGACTGCTTCTTTGTTTTTGATTTTTGAAACACTTGTTTTGCTTTTCCAAGCTGATAACCCAAAATCAGTGAATGGTGCATGGTTTTTCGTTGATCAAATTTCACAACCTTCCAGCTTTTCTTCACAAAAGGAATCATGTCATGAACGCTTTTACATCTATTAAATTTCTCGACATCATCCTCTGATACATCAGTCTCATCATCTTGTACAAGATTTCCCCTAAGGAAAGTATCCAGCTCGGTTATTGTCATGATAGTTTTGTCTTTTTCAGAAGATTCTAGAAAAGCCAGGCTGCTTTTTGTTTTTTTTGGCATTGATTTTTCATCACCTGTTTTTCTTATGCTGAGGTAGGTTATCATATCAGCATGATATTTAATATGATCGTCAATAGCTTCTTGTTGCTCCACATTAAAAGGAGACCCTTCGGGCAATGTAAAATTTTCGAGTTCTTGACTCAATCCAGTTGTAGGCGCCAAGCATTCTACAATTTGTTCGTCTAATTCTTGCGTATTCTGAGAATCATTCGAGCTGAGAGAATTGTCACTTGCCATTTTGAGAGATATCAGATATCAGATATTAACACACACAGCAGAAATATGTCCGCACACTACAGTTGTCAACAATCCAATCCAAAGTTTTAAAGTCAATCACTTTTCTCCAGAAAACACATACAGCTTCACAGATCAACACCGGCAATGGAAATGACGAGGCAGAGCTGTCTTGTAAGCCCGGCACTTAATTGGAACCCCCCTGTCGATTGGTTGAACATGCCATCGGCCCATCGCGCGATGACTAATAATGTCGCATTGCGACGACATTATCGATTTTGCGGTCTGCAGTCTGGAGTATGACTGTCAACCCCTTTTTAGTTCATTTTATGTTCATGGAAAAGAATGTAAATATGTTTGTTCACGATCACCCATATTATTCTGCACGGAAACCCCTCCGTTTTAATTTGCTAATTATGTCAATATTTGATGGTTTTGGCGTGTTAATTTGTTTAGAAAACAGGTGTTAAATTTGGCCAAAACTGACATGTGATGGACGTGATTTGTATGTGAAAAAGGGGGTTTTCGGGCAGAATCACATGGGTGGTCGTGAACGAACATATTTACATTCTCTCATGAAACATTATGGATGCAGAGTCATAGCATAGAACACATGTTCAGGAACATTCTACTGAAAGTATTCTGTTGTTTGCCTTCTGAATTACTTGTTGTTATACTTACATTTATTTTTTATTCAGTGTGAAAAGGCAGATAGTAACTGTTAATGTTGTAAGACTTGTCAGATATCCTGGCATTTAAATCCCCACATAACATAAAATGCGTATTTGTCACGCCTGTGAAAAAGATTTTTCCACCAAACGTTGCTATCAATATCATTACCTTGATAGAACAGACTCCCATTTGGTGAAACGTAAGTACATAATATGAAAAACATATTTTCATTCGGCCCATTCTTTTCTGTCAACAATAAAACATGACATATTTCTATATTCATATTTTACTTGATGAATGAAAGGAATAAGTTTTGATCAACACAACAAAATCACCTGGTCTTCGACCTTGTTTGGATAACTTTTGGGCAGGACTTCAAATTGCCGTGTAATTGGAAATCTAAATGCATGAAAGCTCTCTACAGATGTTTCTACTAAAATATGACGTGAACATTGGAGAGTTAGTGAATATAGTCTGTTGTTTCCAGTTTTGATGCAAACACGTGTACATTCCATGTCACAAAATTAAATCTTTAATCTTTGTTAAACATATCTCTTCTCCATTATCCAAAAAATGCACAGAATCAACACCAACACAGTTTCTGTCACAGTATGTGTGCACGGAATCACACCTTTCTTTGTTCAGATTTCATGGAATCTCAATCAGAGAGAGAGAGAGAGAGACAGAGAGAGAGAGAGAGAGAGAGAGAGAGAGAGAGACAGAGACAGACAGACAGACAGACAGACAGACTGACAGACAGACAGACAGACAGACAGACAGACAGACAGACAGACAGACAGACAGAGACACACAGAGAGAGATTTTAAACTATTGATCCTATAGGTCCCATGTCGCCCAGACGACGCATGTTCTGATATCCTTTACTGGAACGGATGAATTCTGTATGACCAATGTCATCATTGGGGTAGTCAGTCTGCAAGCATTGCTTATTTGTGTTTTTTTCAGCCTCAACCAACACAATGCCACCACAACAAAGCTTCGTGAGTGCTTTTAGCCTCAAACAAATGTTTTGGATTAAGGATTTTCATTCTGTGTTGGAGCACTTCAAGTTGCTCACACCAATTCGAGAAAGTCATGAAGACCGGGACCCAGTCTGCATCTGACAAATGGTATTGTATGGCTCAGGGTTCAGCTCCACGCCTCCTCATTGAAATAGCAGTGGAACCACCACAACAGAACAATGACAGGACCAAACCACAGGTAACACTGACCAACTTCCTCTTCAATCTTAAACCTGATCTTCCTTTTTGTTGATTATACATTCTGATATCAAATACAAACTATGTAACGTCCACAACGTCGCCTGAAATCCTTTTTTTCAGAAGGCACACTGATTATGTTGCAGCACCACAAGGATGAAGACAGACTTCCGCCTACGACACGTGTAAGGAATTAATTCATTAAGGAGCATCATTACGCTCTGAGCACGAGAATAAATCCGGTACTGACCCCGTCATGAGGAAGAGGAAAAGGGTAAGAGGAAACAGCCGCTGTAGGACAGTAAGCCTAAATGCCCAATCATCAGAGTCCGCCATTATTGGGCACTGACGAAAGTGGCAAGTGTGGCTAAAAATTGCACTACATGGAACTAACAATTAATGACGGTAAAGCTACGTTTAACTCACTTTATTCTGAACAATGGAATTATCTGTTTTAGGGACAGATATAGAATAAATTTTGTTGCCAACATTTAGTGTGATTAACAAGTTGTTTTTATCTGTTTATAAGAGGCTCGCGTTCGACAATGATACATGTTGATGAACCATAACAGGAAAAAACAAAGGCGAGAATGAATATATATCAAGTTGGAAATAGAAGTCATTGTAAAGTTATTTGATATTCAAAACATTTGGAGATTACACTAGAGTTCTCTGTAGTATCTGTTGAAAACGAAAGTTATAAACTCAATATATTTATGCATTAAATAACACACGAGACGACTTCGTTGTTGTTTTTGCAGTTAATGGTGATGATGATGTTTTGTTGTTGTTGTTGTTGTTGTTGTTGTTGTTGTTGTTGTTGTTGTTCTTGATATTGTTATTGTTATTGTTGTTGATTTTGTTGTTGTTTTTGTTGTTGTAAAACTCCAAAAACTGCTTCACAGTTTTATTCTGTGCTGGATTTTATTTGTGTGTGCAATAGCAATCTGGATGGTGTCTCAGACTTATTTCACATCAAGATAAAAGTCAAACGGTTAAATACTGCTGTCGCAAACTCAAGTCCAATGAGCATCTGGGGAATTTTTCAGAAAGAAGAGAAAATTGTTCTTGGACCAAAATAACAAAGTTTTACCTGCTGCTTAAATTACTGTTTTGTCTTAAGATAAAATTGTCATTTTGGTCTGTCTAAAACTTATCACCATCAGCCATTCTGACTGTGAGGCAGCCATAACAGAACTAAATATATGTGACTTTTAAGAGATCAAGGTTAATTGATTCAATAATAGTATTTCACAACACGCTACTAAACATGTTTTTTTAAGAGGTCAAAATTAAGAGGTTGAACAATAATTTTTCATAACATGCTTTTTTGTACCGAAACATTTAGGGAGCCATTTAAGAGTCACTTCAGGTGGTAAATCCTTCAAAGTGTATATGAGATCAACGTGAAGTTGAAATTATGTGTGCCACATACAGAAAATTGTCAACACCTTCCAGAAAAGGAACACGAATTAGTAAACTGTTCCTATGATGCTGGGTGCTGAAAACGTATATCTGCAACAAATGCAGACATCATTGTGCGGTGAAAAAAATCACGGGGAGAACTGATCAGAGCAAGAATTAAACAGAGAGGGGACGGTGAATGAAATTCAAAATAGTTTAGCAGGTTAGAAAATCCCCGTGGTGTGAAAAAGGGGTGACAAGAAGAAGTAAAGTTAAATGAAGCAATCTGATTATTAGGGAGAAATTTTAGAAGAGCAAGTATCACTTCACAGGACACTGTGCAATCATAAACCACCAGAAACAGATGCCAGAAAGGCAACAAAAATGCATGAAAAGAATTCATCAGCTATATATGTTATACATCAGCTATATATGTTTTGCATCAGCTATATATGTTATGCATCAGCTATATATGGTATGCATCAGCTATATGATTATACATCAGCTATATATGTTATGCAGCTGTTTGGGAGGGTCTGGTAACATTAACAGTATAAGGAATGATCTAAAAAGAATAAATACTATTCCGTAAGATGAAAGAGACAAACAAATTACAAGACAAAACACGACGCGTTTCAATCTCTTTGGTCTTTTTTCATGCAAGATGAACAACATTAAAGACAACACACACACACACACACACACACACACACACACACACACACACACACACACACACACACACACACACACACACTTTACACATGGATAAGGAATAAGGAATTACTTCAAAATTCATCTGAGGGAGACTGAGGAAAAGCAAGTGAAAACATTTCCATGTACCTGCAGTGAAAAAAAAAGAATATTTGAAATCTTTTCACAGTATGTGCAGCATTTTTATTTTTCAATGAAATTTGCTTCTGAGTGCATTCATTTGGAACCTGTTAAACATCGAAGCTATAAGCCTTATACTTGACAAATCTAAACGGACCATTCAATCAGTCACATAACCAATCTCATCAGGTTTTAAATCATTTTCGGAAATGAATTTGGAACATTTTCAGGCTGACAAGAACATTTTCCCTCATGACAAATTTCAAATGTAAGTAATAGCGCACTGAAAAAAAAAAAGAAAAAGAAAAGAAAGAAAAAAAAAGCAGACAAATTGTCACAGTCACTATGCCAGACGAATACATCCCATCCTACCAGATCCTACTCTACCGACAAGTGCAATCACAAGAACACACAGACAGAACAATTTGCTCTTATACGACGCATTTGTTAACCTCAACACATAGACACTCACAACTCCTTCGAATCTAACACCCTTACTCTAGTTTACAGATATTTGTACATTGTCATCCAGCTGAATCATTCTGTCCACAGAAATGTCCTACCATATGTGACCGTGCCTGAGCCCCCTCACTGCACTAAATGCCTGTCACTGCCGGTAACTCTCAGGCATCGAAAACGTACAGTCTTGAAATTCAGAGCCACATCTGTTCACCCTGATGACATGAAGGTGCCGGGACCAAAACCCAAGCCACACAACTACACCCCACGTGTTTTAAACACTATTTATAACGCGTGCGTGAACACAAGCCAGGTCAATACTATCACGATTTTTTTTTTCGTGTTGGTCTCCTCAGGAACCACTATAACACATGTGTAAATGTAAGCCACTTCAAAACTATATATATATATATATATATATCAGAGTCTGATGGTACGTTTAGGGGGTTTTCTTCGAAAGGGTTGAAAGTTGCTCTCTAAGAGAATTATGTCATGATCACCCAGGCCTGCAATTAATTCCTGATTGCCTAAAGCGCCAGGACCATTGGTAAAAAATAAATCCAGGAATGCCTTACCACGAGTTGGTGTTTCAACTGACTGCACTAATCCAAGGTCTTTGGTGGTATCAAAAAACTGAGTATTAATATTTTTACTGTATTGATTACCAAGTATGGCATCTTCACCCCAATCAATATCTGGTAAGTTAATTAACCCGTTCAGTGCCTCACTATAGTACAAACAAAGGTGTTCCCAGGTGCCAGGGAGATCTCATGATTTGGGGGTCATAATTAACAAAACATTCTAGCTCAGAAACTACAAAAGATAGAAAAATGAAATCTATATCATTTTTGAAGGAAATTGAATGAAGATTTTGAATCTGGGCTTCTTTTGTTTTAATTTTGATAATAAAAAAGTATTTAGGCTTTTAGATTTGGATAGATTTTTTTGCACGATCAAAAACATATGTATTTACCACATCCAAACAAGAACACACAGCAAAAAAGTTGAAAATTAAGTTTGTATTGTCACACTACACCTGTAAATGAAAGTAAAACAGTTTGGAAGTCTATCAAGACGCTCACACTCGATGCAGACTGACCAGTCCACGACCACGCCCCCCCCTCTCCCCCACCACACCCCCTTGCTCGACGTCAACCCTCCCTTTCACCACTCATCTTCCCCTACCTTTCCGTCTGCACCGTGTGTCACGCCGCGAGCAGGCCACGCTCGCCTCTCGCGCTGATTTTCACATCACTGGACACCAGCACACAGTGCACAGTACACACTAGGCTGGCTCGTTCGACGCTGTCAGCTGAACACACACTGAGGTCACAGAGCCCTACTCAATAACTGACGAATATGGTCGGCAATTCCACCACTATCATCATCTCACCTTCATGCTCGAGTGAGTCGTTGAATAAAAGATTATTGTCTTTGTCAAAAATCATCAGCAGAGCCTGCTCAGCTGTGTAAATACGTTGATTTGGTCGCTGGGCTTGTCGAAGTTTGTGCCGCCATCTTTGCAAGCGAGACGAAGTGCTGGCTGGTCATCCAGTCAGTGATGAGAATAAATGGGCTTTCCCCTCACGTGTGGTCATTTACATATTATTTTAAGACTACAGACATATAAGGCTTTCTACGCAAACTCTATTTGAGTCCGTTGATAGAAATAGTAACGAATGAAAATTCAAGAAAAATGCATGACGTCAGGGGAACGACCATAGGCACTGGGAAAGCACTTTTAATTCCGCGTCAGCTGACCGACTAAAGGCACGCAACTGGTTGTCTCCACCAATCCATAATATTGCCTTCCTATTGGCCAAACCAATGTCAGAAATGTCTCTGCAAATAGACGAACATACATTTTCATCTGAGTCTGGAGGTCTGTAAACTGATCCAACAATGACAGGTCTCTTATTCTTAAAATTAATCCTACAAAATAAACTTTCACTATTTTTGCCTTGATATAAAAACTTACTGGCTAAGTTCTTCCTAATGCAATCAAGACTCCCCCACCTCTTTTTCCAAGTCTGTCCTTTCTATAAATATCACAATCCTCCATTAGAAGTTCACTGCTGGATGTTCCAGTGTCTAGCCAAGTTTCTGTTCCAATTACAACATCAATGTTTTTTTCGGTGACTAAATTACTGAGTTCTTCCTTTTTCTTGATAAGAGATTGAAAATTTACGACTATGCATTTAAGTTTATCTTTTTCTCTTAATGATTTGGAGTTCAGTTGCACTTTATGATTTGGGATTTATCAGTTTTAGAATCCGGGGTGGATGCAAACTTAGGACAAAATTTCAAGTTTCTTTTGGGGATCGGTCTGGTGAGATATGGTCAAAACGGTTGCTTTCTGAGCTGCAGTCTTCAATAGAATCTTCAAGAAGTCTCGAACTAAAGTTTGGAAGCCCGCGGGTAAAACAAGTCCAGATATATCACTATTGCATAATGCTTCATAAACTGCTGAATTTAATAACATATATTTAGTGTGATACCATGTATTGCAGACGTCACAGGCAACTGCTTTATATTTCCATGTGACTCTCAAATTGCAAACTCCGCATGGATATTTTACTTTGGTGGACGGACCAGGATTGAGTTTCAATGTTCCCGATAGCAGGATAAGGCTTAAAAAGCCATGATGTAACTCCTCTATGTCTAACTCTTTTATTCAAACAATTCCTTATCACTGTACTATTTCTGATGTTAATTGAAATCAGGGGTTCAAATCTGGCCTAGTAATAGACGTGATAACAGTACTCGGCACAGGTGTACACAGGAGGCTAACATGGTTCAGGTTGCACAAAGTTTTAAAACCTGCAAAAATGGAACTAAAGGCGTCTACATCTACATCTAAAATTTCAAAATTAAACTGAGTGCTAGGGATATTGTTGTTCCTGTCACATGTGGAAACAGCAAGGAAAAATAGAAAACTTTTAACGAAGCCGAGGAACAACACGCCGTAGCCATCTTGAAAAGCCAAATAAGAAAGACTCACCATACCTGAAAGGTTTAAAACACAATTTCGTTAAAAAAATTTAGCGTTAAACTACCAACAGCCAATAGTGCTGATTATTAAAATTCACGGTTACTCGTATGAGTAAAAGATGCAAGGCGTAAAAGATGTAAAAATGAATTTAAAACGGGAGCTCCAAAACCAGGCAGCCTCCTCGCTGGACATGCGCATATATATATATTATATATATATAAAATAGAAAAGAAAAAGAAACACCCGAAGGTGCTGGGGAGGACCCAGAGAAGCACTGTCTTCACCTGCCTTTAGAGCAGTCCTGTACCACCCTTGGAGGCCCGCGCTGTGTTGACGATGGGTACAGGCACGCGCAGGACACTCCATTAAGATATCAAGGGACATAACTGCTCCTGAACAGAGGTAAATTAGACTACAGGATGCAGCTCATAACAGCCTCAAAGTAGCATCCCCCATATATATATATATAATATATATATATATATATATATATATATATATATATAATATATATATATATATCCCTCCAACCCCTCTTTTTTGATCTTGTTTGCAAACCATTGTATTATTAGACCCACTGAATTTCGCAGCATAAATGCATCGCTCTACCCAGAAGTATCTCTGTTTTGCCTCTCTTGGGAAAGTGCGTGCATGTGTGTGTGTGTGTGTGTGTGTGTGTGTGTGTGTGTGTGTTGTGTGTGTGTGTGTGTGTGTGTGTGTGTGTGGTGTGTGTGCGCGCGCACATGTGTGTGTGTGTGTGTGTGTGTGTGTGTGTGTGTGTGTGTGTGTGTGTGTGTGTGTGTGTGTGTGTGTGTGTGTGTGTGTGTGCGTGCGTGCGCGCACATGTGTGTGTTTGTGTGTGCACATGTTGTGTGTGTGTGTGTGTGTGTGTGTGTGTGTGTGTGTGTGTGTGTGTGTGTGTGTGTGTGTGTGTGTGTGTGTGTGTGTGTGTGTGTGTGTGTGTGTGTGTGTGTGTGTCCTTTGAAACTCTTCCGTTTCGTCTATCTTTGTAACCGCACTTTTTTAAGCTCACAATGGCCATATCATCATGGTTATTGTAGTTTCTTGGTAAACATCTCTGACATATACTATCTGGACGATCACATTCACAAACCACAGAATCGTTTTGATATAGGTCCGGGCTTTCCTGTTCTATAGAAAACTGTCCTGATGTCTTACATTGTGTATTTTGAGAAATCAGGCAGAACCCCATCCAAGGTTTCCTTCATCTTTGAAAACATTTGCGAACATGTCAATGTTATAAGTCTTTCTGCTTTTCAGGTGGATCAGATTGTTTAGTTTGCCAACATCCCTGCTGGTCCTCGTTTGGTAGACTGAGGGGAGTTCAAGCCATGACTGAAAATATCTTAGTGAAGTCCGATCTTGTACTTGTTGACTGTTTCCACTCTTGCTTTCTTCAGTGGGTCTCGGTGATCTCTGGTCTGTGAGCTCATCAGAGTGCGATCTTCAGCTTTCTCTTAATATCGACCTGTCCACCATCAGAAGCAGCTGCCGGCTTCCAACGTATGTCTCCCAGGTGACCTGATCCAGAGGAACGTGCTGTGGATGCCCTTCAATCATGTGTTTTGGTTATTCCTTCCCTACCTTCTGACTGACTCCAACAGTCTGGAACAAGATTCCCTACCTTCGGACTGACTCCATAAGTCTGGAACAAGATATTTAAGGAAGACTGTCAAGTCATTTCAGTTTGTCCTCTCAAGTGGTCAAAACACTGGACCCCTGATCAAGCTCCTGATTCAGCCCTAGTAACAGAGATGGTATAAGAAGCAGATTTTTTTCCACACCATTTTCTCATTGCGAGATACCTTAACCAGATAAAAAGATTGATACCACATTGTGCGGAAAGATATCATGGATAGCTACAAAACTCTTCCCTGACGGTTTTCGACGATAGATGGTCTGTGAAATTATGCAAAGAATGTGGCCGAAGCTCAGGGGATACTGACACTGAAGATAAAGCACATTTTCAAAAGGAGTTATGAAATAAAGGTCGACACCTAGCACAATTATTGCCTGCCACTGATAACTCTTCTCTTTTCACCAAATACTGCAGCATGACGCTCAAGTAGGACATTGCAGACCGTGATGACAATGATGGAGACTACATCAGCATTATTGTCTTGTCACCTCAAATGATTACAGGCCCACACGAAGACACTAGAGCAGCTGACCTCGAGCTCTCTTTGCTGATGATGCTACCCTTGTTGCCCATAGAGGGAGAGCCTTACAGCATATCTCATCCTGCTTTGTAGAGGCTGGCCGGCTCTTTGGGCAAGAAGTCAGCTCGGTCAAGATAGAACTCTTTTACCAGCCTGATTCTCTGAAAAGGTGCCCCGCCCCACATATCAACATTGGAGAGACGGAACTGAAATAGTCGATTAGTTGACCGGCCTGAGAAATCACCTCATTAGACGCCAACACAGACGGGGAAATCAGCAACAGACTGGCAAAGACGTACAGGGCTTTTTTTTTGTGTAAATTGCACAAACGAGTGTGGAGCAACGAATGTCCAAAGAAGGGCACCAACATCACAATGTACAAAGCCATTGTACTTGTCATCCTTCTGTTCCGCTCTGAGTCGTGAGGATCACCGACCATCACCACCTGAGACTCCATGAGCACTTCCATCAGCGCTGCCTCTGCACCATCCTCAATATTCACTGGAGCGACTTTTTCACCAGCGTTGAAGTCCTTGAACACGCGGAGCTCACCAACATCGAGGCCATGCCATGAAATCCCAATGACGCTGGGTGGGACACGTCTCCAGGATGGAGGATCATAGCCTGCTCAAGACCGCCCTGTAAGGGAAAACCTCCACCGGCCATCCCACTAGAGGGGCACCGAAGAAGTGATACAAAATCTGTTTGAAAATCGTTCTGTGCCTTTCATATCTACCATCAGCAGTGGTCTTCATTAGCTGTGGATCGATCACAACGCCTGGTGTCACACCTTAACAAAGCTGTATCCTCCTTTAAAAACGTCCACAGGGCCGCCCTTGATGGCAAAAGGAGCAGGAGGAAGAACAGTGATCAGACCTTTACCTGCAGTCATTGTGGCCTGGCCTGTCTATCCTGCACTGGCCTTGTCAGCCACTGTGGCCTGGCCTGTCTATCCTGCACTGGCCTTGTCATCCACTGTGGTCAGGCCTGTCTATCCTGCACTGGCCATGTCAGCCACTGTGGCCTGGCCTGCTTATCCTGCATTGGCCGTGTCAGCCACTGTGGCCAGGCCTGTCTATCCTGCACTGGCCTTGTCAGCCACTGTGGCCTGGCCTGTCTATCCTGCACTGGCCTTTTTCAACCACTGTGGCCTGGCCTGTCTATCCTGCATTGTCATCCACTGTGGTCAGGCCTGTCTATCCTGCACTGGCCATGTCAGCCACTGTGGCCTGGCCTGCTTATCCTGCACTGGCCGTGTCAGCCACTGTGGCCTGGCCTGTCTATTCTGCACTGGCCTTGTCATCCACTGTGGTCAGGCCTGTCTATCCTGCACTGGCCATGTCAGCCACTGTGGCCTGGCCTGCTTATTCTGCATTTGGCCATGTCAGCCACTGTGGCCTGGCCTGTCTATCCTGCACTGGCCTTGTCAGCCACTATAGTCAGACCTGTCTATCCTGCACTGGCCATGTAAGCCACTGTGGCCTGGCCTGTCTATCCTGCACTGGCCTTGTCAGCCACTGTGGCCTGGCCTGCCTATCCTGCACAGGCCTTGTCAGCTATTGTGGTTTGGCCGTCTATCCTGCACCGGCCTGGTCAGTCACTGTGGCCTGGCCTGCCTATCCTGCACTGTCCGTGTCAGCCACTGTGGCCTGGCCTGTCTATCCTGCGCTGGCCATGTCAGCCACTGTGGCCTGGCCTGTCTATCCTGCACTGGCCTTGTCATCCACTGTAGTCAGGACTGTCTATCCTGCACTGGCCGTGTCAGCCACTGTGGCCTGGCCTGTCTATCCTGCACTGGCCGTGTCAGCCACTATGGCCTGGCCTATCTATCCTGCACTGGCCGTGTCAGCCATTGTGGCCAGGCCTGTCTATCCTGCACTGGCCTTGTCATCCACTGTGGCCATGCCTGTCTATCCTGCACTGGCCTTGTCATTCGCTGTGGCCTGGCCTGTCTATCCTGCATTGGCCTTGTCAGCCACTGTGGTCAGGCCTGTCTATCCTGCACTGACCTTGGCATCCACTGTGGCCATGCCTGTCTATCCTGCACTGGCCTTGTCATTCGCTGTGGCCTGGCCTGCCTATCCTGCACTTGCATTGTCAGCCACTGTGGCCGGGCCTGTCTATCCTGCACTGGCCGTGTCAGCCACTGTGGCCAGGCCTGTCTATCCTGCCACTGGCCTTGTCAGCTACTGTGGCCTGGCCTGTCTATCATGCACTGGCCTTGTCCGCCACTGTGGCCGGGCCTGTCTATCCTGAATTGTCAGCCACTGTGGCCAGACCTGTCTATCCTGCATTGGCCTTGTCAGACACTGTGGCCAGGCCTGTCTATCCTGCATTGCCTTGTCAGCCACTGTGGTCAGGCCTGTCTATCCTGCACTGACCTTGGCATCCACTGTGGCCATGCTGTCTATCCTGCACTGGCCTTGTCATTCGCTGTGGCCTGGCCTGCCTATCCTGCACTTGCATTGTCAGCCACTGTGGCCGGGCCTGTCTATCCTGCACTGGCCGTGTCAGCCACTGTGGCCAGGCCTGTCTATCCTGCACTGGCCTTGTCAGCTACTGTGGCCTGGCCTGTCTATCATGCACTGGCCTTGTCCGCCACTGTGGCCGGGCCTGTCTATCCTGAATTGTCAGCCACTGTGGCCAGACCTGTCTATCCTGCATTGGCCTTGTCAGACACTGTGGCCAGGCCTGT
Organism: Conus ventricosus; assembly: GCA_018398815.1. Taxonomy (NCBI): domain Eukaryota; kingdom Metazoa; phylum Mollusca; class Gastropoda; order Neogastropoda; family Conidae; genus Conus; species Conus ventricosus. Next base: position 8,581,533 of record CM031622.1, read on the forward strand.
CTATCCTGCATTGGCCTTGTCAGCCACTGTGGCCTGGCCTGTCTATCATGCACTGGCCTTGTCATTCGCTGTGGCCAGGCCTGTCTATCCTGCATTGTCAGCCACTGTGGCCTGGCCTGTCTATTCAGCACTTTCCGTGTCAGCCATTGTGGCCAGGCCTGTCTATCCTGCATTGTCAGCCACTGTGGCCTGGCCTGTCTATCCAGCACTGTCCGTGTCAGCCATTCTGGCCTGGCCTGTCTATCCTGCACTGCCTTGTCAGCCACTGTGGCCTGGCCTGTCTATCATGCACTGCCTTGTGAGCCACTGTGGCCAGGCCTGTCTATCCTGCACTGGCCTTGTCAGCCACTGTGGCCAGGCCTGTCTATCCTGCATTGGCCATATCAGCCACTGTGGCCAGGCCTGTCTTTCCTGCATTGGCCGTGTCAGCCAGGAGCACATCTGCAATTGACGTGGGCCACTTTTTCACATTCTTCGTCCGCAAAGTCGCGCCTTTACATAGACATGTTTTAACAGGAAGCGTCGTGACTTTAGCTATGAGCATCCCGAGGTGAGAATTTTATATTGTTTTCGTTTCTACTTTTAGTGCTTTGGGGTGCCGTTGGATTCTATTTTTAACCCTTGGAAGTGAGAATTCCATAGAATTATAGATTGTGATATATCTCCATATGATGCCAAGAAAGCACAGAGACAATTACCCATGCTTCCCCTGACGAGTCCGACCCAGTGTACGAAAGGCCTTGAAGCAGGTGATAAGGGTGATTCTGCCTTCTAAATGGATTACGATGGTCCTCAGATGAAGGGTTTTTATTTGCATTTTCTGATTGTTCATTCTAGTTTTTTCTACCCCCTTCCCCACTCCCTCTATCTTTGGTATAAACTTTGACAAGTAATTAATCTAATCACAAAAGAAGTGTTAGCCTGCAGCATCTTCCCCACACTTCTACATTGTTCAACATCATTTACCGATTAATTGTTTGATTCACTGCATTGCAAGTCTACACATGGAGTGTGGATGGAGACGATGAAGATGTTGTTGGATGAAGACGTTCCATACAGGAATATAACACAGCATAAACCATGAGTGACCAGGACTCATACTGGTTCAGTATCTTAAGGTGTTGAAGGCATAGAAACACAATATGCCCGTGCCGTGTTTGTGTTTGTTATTCCCTTCAGTAATGGTTCTGGGATTGATGAATAAAGAGAATACTATACATAGCTGAAATACGCTTGCAGAGCAGAAATATCCAAGGAAAATGGTATTTTACAAGACCCTCCACTGATGATGTCTGACCTCCCTTTGTTGACCCCTACAACACACGACAGGCAGCGTGGCAAACTCCTCTCTCTCTCTCTCTCTCTCCTCTCTCTCTCTCTCTCTCTCTCTCTCCTCTCATCTCTCTCTCTCCTCTCTCTCTCTCCTTTCTCTCTCTCTCCTCTCTGTTTGTGCCTCTTCATTTACTGCCTTTACTATGCTTATATTTCATTTTCGCAACACTGTAGTGCAATCAATCAGAGATGTCAAATACATCAGAATTTGTTAAAAAAGACATAAACAATCCATGTTGCAATATATGAGATACGGATCTCATCTTGAGATATGAAATTGTTCTCATTAGGGTTAGGTAAGGTAATATTGTTTATAGCCCAGTCGACCGCAAAAGGCCAAATCAGGGCTGTCACCACATTGAAATCAACTAACAAGTCATTAAAAAACAAACAAACAAACAATCAAACAAACAAACAAACATCAACACAACAACAACAAACATTCACACATCGCGGTAAAGTACACCTTCTAAAAACGCACCAGAAACTTCTTGAAAAAGTCTTTCTTCCGTAAAATCTTAGATCAGATGAAAAATGTTAATCCCCTTCAGAAATTCAAAGATCACATCCAGGTGGGACATCTCTGAACAAGGTTTTCCTGGAGTCTGTAGTAAAGTGTTTATGTCTCACATCTAGCAAGTCCCAACACTCTAAACGAATATGTTTCACTGTGAGCGGTACATGACATGGTATGCACCACAGAGCTTCCTCACCTTTTAAAAGATAAGAATGGGTGTAAAACGAGTGGCCTGTATGCCAATGGCATAGACTGTTTCGTCTTTACGGCCGCTCCGTAACACGGTAAAAACTCTTTCAGGTTTGGACATATTTTGTACAATTTGTTATCCGTCTGTGAGTTCCATTCCTCCTGCTAGAATTATTTGACACAAACCTGTGTTTGGGTTTCAGATCAGTGTGAGAGATAGACAATCTGCTCAACTCTTGGCGAGTTGATCAACCACCTCGTTGCCTCAAATGCCCCATCATGCTGGGAACCCAAGCAAAAACTATGTTGTATCCATCCGATTTCATTGCTTCCCTTCATTTTACTACCTTTACTATCTTTTATATTTCTTCTTTCTTTTTTTGCAACACTGCATGTATCAATAAGAGATGTCAAATATAACATAGTTTGCTAAAAAGGGCTAAACTATCCATGTTTCAACATATGAGATTTGGATGTTATCTTGAGAGAGGATATAATTCTCACCAACTGGGAATGCTGAAGCAAGGGTCCGGAGAAAACGGGTTTATTTGTCACAGTTTGAATGGAAAGTCAAGCGCTCGAAAGTCTTCTAAGGCCAGGTACTCTGGTAGGAAGCTTACCTTGGGGCGCTTGTAAGTCTCTCACTCTTGCAGTGACGGCTTTGAAATGAACTCATTTAAGAAGCGCACATGGCCAAATTCAAAGGATTTCCTCTTATGATAGAGGTGTGCTAATGGAAGCTGGTAGTTGCATCTGGTGGCGAAGAGTCTGTGTGGAAAGTTCCCCAAGTTCGACAAGTCTCCCATCACACGGACTGTTCTGGCAGACCACTCATTAGGGCGCAGATGGTTGTGTCAGAGTGTTCAGTTTCCTGGAAACATCCTGGACCTGCAAGGCGTACTTGTAGAGAGCGGAACAGACTGAACGGGGAAGGGACCCATCTGTTCAAAGTGTGGAAATGTGTTCCATTCTGATCAATGATATACGCTATAACTGCCAAATGGTCCAAACAAACAGTTGCACATTTCCCCCTTAAGTGAGAATCCAATGCTGTGACAATGTTGAATACAGCCCGGTATTCTGGCAAACTGACGTGTTTTCACTTCTGAAAATACTCTACAGTGCCGATTCGTCAAATGGAATTAACGATGGACGCCCTCAATTGCATGTAACAGATAGACACTCCAGCCAATGCTTTTCCACTTATCAAAATCAAACTAGATTAAACTGATGAAGAAAATTTGAGCACGTTCAAAATATTAGTAGAAATGATATATGATATTGAAATAGAAATTTCAAAACGATGTTTTTGATTAGACGTGGATGTGAATAGTATGAAAGTGCCAGACAGGGTCAGAACCACCTTAATTAAAACATGTTAATTCAAACACGTGCAGTGTAGTTTTTAATCAGAAGAAAAAATAAACGATATGAATTTAAAGTAATACGACATTTCAAACAGAAATGAAAGACCGAAAATGTTACTGCTAGTACTTTTCAGGAAACTTAACCAAGGATGAGTTAATTATAGTCATAAAAGCCCAGAAATAGGAAATACAAACGTTTGTAATATATGTTACCTTACACAACGGTGTGAACGAAAAGGCATTTTTCGTAAATTTAATTGCAAGATATCATATTACCAAAATCACCGATGACTTCCAAACTGTATTATTCATATGAGGAATAACATAAAACAGGAGCTTATGAAATACCTGTCACAGGCAGCGCGCTAACTTCAAAATATTTCCTTTTCACGCATGTTATTTCAGGCCACCTGAAGAAGCTTCTGAAGACGGAGTTCTTTTGCCTTTTTTCGTTTTCATACATAATATTAAGAGTATAGAGAAAAGGGTTGAGCGCTGAATGAGTGGCAGCATCAAAATGGCCATGGCAACATTAAGCTCCTCAGGGATGGTGGCGTTACCAACAGACAACACACCACACACACCGATAGGAAACCAGCACAGAAAGTCCGACATGGCGATCGTTAGGAGACGTCTGGCGATAATTACTTCTTTAGACTTCACACTCACACTGTTTTTTAATCTCTGTCTCTATTCCCTGGTCAGACATAGCATTAGCTTTAACTGACCAGTAAATGAACACTGTCCTGCCGCTATCCACAGAAACAGAACCAAGTTACAGACGATCATGATGCTGAAGGAGTAGCCATGACCAGCGAACTCTGCTCTGGTAACAGGAAGTGGGATACAAATAGCCTTCTGTTGATAAAACTCCAGTGTGATGTCGGAGGAAGCAGAGGTATTGTAGCCAAGATGAGTCCTAATGTCCATGTGATAATACAGGCAATCTGAGCTGATGCAGCTCTGAATGGGATCTGACTGAACGGAAAACGAATCACAAGGAATCGATCTAAAGTAATCAGGCAGATGAGCAAGGCGGACACCTCAGAAGACAGAAAAGCTAAACACCCAGTCACACTGCAAAGTGTGCTCTTTTTCCAATCAGTTTCTTTCCAGACGTACACGCCCGAAAAAACCTGATCTGCCACTCCAATGGACGCTAGGTAAAGTCCCATCAGAAAGTCTAAAATACAAAGGTGTAGTATAAAGACAGCAAAGCCGACTTTGGCCTTTTCTGACGAAAACAACAAACGGAAAATTAAACTGCTAATGTTTCCACAAACTGCAAGCACAGAATAGACTGCAAGGACAAAGCGGTAAACACTTGACTTCAACAAGTTTTCACAGGAGGAAAGTTCGCCAGAGGGGGATAAGCAAATCGCCATAGAACATGTTTGGTAAAAACAGGAACAACACAGCTTGCTGTTGTCTGACAATACATGGGTGAGGCTGTTCATACCTTTCATGAAGTCTGGAGTGAAACCAATCACAGGACAGCCCTGCACGTCTAAAACACGCAGGTGTGGAAACAAATCGTTTCCCCAAAGATAATGAATTCCACTCTGAGATAAATTTAGAACCTGCAAGTTTGGCAGAATCCCTGACAAGATACTCAGCTTGAGAGAATGGAATTTTTACTCTGGAAATATTGAGCACCGTCAATGAAAGCAGTTGATACTTTCTACTGACTCAAATATACTATTGGATATAGGATTACCTGCCAGATTCAGCCTTGGAAGAAAGTGTGATCCCCAAAACAATTCAAAGGTGACATGGGTCAGTAGATTATAACTTAAATCTAAGCTGTGAAGATTGGGCAGTTCAAATGCAGAAACATTGCTCCAACGACAGCCCTCAACACCGAGATGGATCAACATGACATGCTGTGCAACATCAGCCTGCTGCAGCCCACTCTCCTTGCCGTCCAGGTAGCGCAGACGTGGGAAAGAACGTGTGTGTGTGTACCGTCACGTTTTCTCGCCCGTCACATTTTCTCACCAGGTGAGAAAACGTGACGGGTGAGAAACGTGACGGTACATACGTCTCAATTCGCAGACATTTTTTTTCCACTGACGATATTTCAAACGCTCAGTGGGCGACGCGTCCTAGTGCTAGTGCACTCCGTCAGCATTTCAGACGTCGCCACTTCCAATACCTTTTGTTTTCCTTTCGATGTCCACACCAACGTGATGTCTTTCTGGTGATTCTTGTGCCGGTGTAGGTACCTCCCTGTTACTCTGCTAAAATGCGTTGGACTTCCTCAGTACAAGGTAAGTGCAGTACTCTGGCTTGTAAGAGTTCGTTGTAGCCTACATGCAGCAGCGAATATTCAGCTAATGGCAGCTTCTGGTCGGCTAGACTCAAACTCAATGAAGACTCGAACACTTCTAGACTAGAACTCAACACATTTCATTTCGCCCTCTCTCTTTTTTGTCTGTGTGTGTCTCTCTCTCTCTCAGTCGCACACCTCTCATTCTTTTGTGTGATCGAAAGAATATTCTCGAACCTACTTTATTATTCTTTTCTAGAATAGAGTAAACTTAACCAATGAAATCGCGACGACCGTATGCAAATATAATTCGGTCAGCTTCTACAACATTCTCGAACCTTCGGCAAAGCACTAGCAACTTTACGGAAACCTGGTGAACATTCTAACATAATCTTGAATATTCCAGTCGCATTATCAATCGATCGAAAAACAATACTGAACAATTAGGCATACATTCATTTTCCAAACGTTTTAAAACAAATCAACGATAGCACTACACTGACCGAAAATACAAAGATCTAAAAGCGATAAATAAAAGGAGGCTTGCAACGCGTCATTATTGCTATGACGTCTTTCACAAAATTCTCCCCCTCTCTTGTCTCCCGTTTAAATTGTAACACTCCCTTAGTTTGACGTTTACCGTTAAGCCACTGTCTTTCATGAACGGTAAATAGTCAACAAGGAAGACACCCAAAATTCAAAAAGGAGAGGGGTTGGTTACCGCCACAGATACAGACAAACATATTACAGGACAAAACACAATGCACCTCGAGCTCTAGGGTCTTCTTCAGGCAAAAACAAACAACATTTAGGACAGTGAAAACAAAAGAACGAGAAACAGCCATTTTGCGCCGAATATGAGCAGACAAGTGGTTTCTCGTTTGTCGTTTGACAGTTAAGACCGTCCAGGGAGCCCATTACATCCTTCAGAAGCCATCATGTCCTTCATGGCGGGGGCCTGTGTAAGTGCAGATACACCAGGTGGACTCCATGACGCCGACGCTGTCTCGTCGTGTAGACTTCTACTGTCGAGACGAGACTGATGCAAGTTGTCCTCAGAGCCATGTCCTGGGTTCAGCTTCACGTCGCCACAACAAATTTCCGTAGAAATGTTGGGAGAGTAACAGTCCAAGGGTGACACCGTCTGTCCGTGTCTTCAGCTTAAACACTGACACACTCAAGGTGGCCTTACATTTTGCCTGCTTTGACATGAATTGTGCATAAACAGCCGCCAATGCACCGCACACCAGTCTGAAGCTGAAGTTACCTGAAGGCATGTCAGCTGACACAACCTGTGAACAACCTACAGGTGACAGTTCCTCTTCAAGCCTGGACAAAACGACAAAGAAAGGCGGGGCACATGCAACGTGACTTCTCCACTTCGTGTACCTCGATCCCCCCCCCCCCCCCCCCCCCCCCAGTTCATTTTGTTTGATTGTGTGCATGCTCCTTCAGAATGGGCCTCGGCCTTAAAATAAACATTTGTATTCGTTTTCCTTTTCTCTCTCTCTCTCTCTCTCTCTCTCTCTCTCTCTCCTCTCTCTCTCTCTCTCTCTCTCTCTCCTCTCTCTCTCTCTCTCTCTCTCTCTGTGTGTGTGTGTGTGTGTGTGTGTGTGTGTGTGTGTGTGTGTGTGTGTGTGTGTGTGTGTGTGTCTCAAACCCTTCCTGGCATCTGTCCATCCCTTCGTTTGTCTGTCTGTCTCTCTGCATTGGTCAGTCAGCCCCTCTCTCTCTCTCTCTCTCTCTCTCTCTCTCTCTCTCTCTCTCTCTCTCTCTCTCTCTCTCTCTCTCTCTCTCTCTCTCTCTCTCTCTCTCTGCGTGCGAGCGTGTTTATATATATATATATATATATATATATATATATATATATATATATATATATATATATATATACATATATATATATATGCTTGGGTTATTGAACAACAGAGCTGACCACTCAGACTGTTCCATATCTTTTGATCTCCCTTGCATCCTTGAATGGATCCTCAAGCATAGGCTCAAAGATTGTCCCCTACATTTTATACTGTTTGAATAATGCTTTTAGTTTTTCAGCAACTTTTTTCCTCTCCACACCTTTGTTTTGTTCCATTTTACTACCCTTCCCTGGCTGCTTTGGGGGTGCTGTTGGATTCTTTTTTGAACCCTTGGTGGTGAGAACACCACAGAATTATGGACTGTGGTGTGTCTCTATTTGACACCAAGAGCACAGACACAATCAGCCATGTCTCCCTGATGAGTCCGATCCAGCGGACGAAAGGCCTAGGAGCAGCAATACAAATAAATGCGCCCTCGAGAGGGATTACGATGGTTCCCGCAGGCAGCTAGTGAAGGGCTTCTCATAGTTATAATATATTCCCCCCATTTTCTTCATCTTCAATTTATTTTTATTATTTTTTTTTAAGTTCAAATCTTTGCCAAGTCATTACTATAACGATTGAAGAATTGTTAACCTGCACTTGTTTTCCCCCACTACGTAATTGCTCAGCATTCTCTCTCTCTCTCTCTCTCTCTCTCTCTCTCCTCTCTCTCTCTATATATATATATATATATATATATATATATATATATATATATACTGCTGAACAATTAAACAGTGGGAGAAAACAAGTGCAAGTTAACAATTCTTCAGTCATTACAGCAATGACTTGACAAAGATTTGAATTAAAAAAAAATGAAGAAAATGGGAATATATTATAAACATGAGAAACCCTTCACTAGCTGCCTGAGGGAACCATCGTACTCTCTCTCTCTCTCTCTCTCTCTCTCTCTCTCTCTCTCTCTATATATATATATATATATATATATGTGTGTGTGTGTGTGTGTGTGTGTGTGTGTATGAAAAGACCAAAAATATGACTCATAGTTAATGAAAAAAAATGGATTGGATATAGCAAATGCATCAACATCAATGGCGACACCAGTGATTTAACCCAACAGAAAATCTATCGTCATCAACATCATCATCATCATCATCATCATAACCCTCATCATCATCACCATCATCGTGATCATCATCGCCATTATCAGAATTGCCATCATCGTTATCCCCTGCCAATGTATTGGAAAGTTTGAAAGAAATGCTTTCCCTCCCACAACTACAAACGAGCAAACAGTATTTTTTAATACATAATTTCGTTACAACACTATTTCACGACATGACAATTTTGTACATGCATGTTGCAAAAAGCTTGTCTTTGGTTTTATTGTAACCAACACATTTAACCGACCACTGCAATGTTTTATGGAGATATCTCAAGAAAACCTCTTGAACTCATTATTTCTTGGGAAATGCTGTGGTATAGCGACGATTTTCTTTATGGCCAACGACATTATTTCACATGACATACTGTAGCTTTAACGGGATTCCACAGCAACACAGTTTATGTAATACCCGCGCGTTTAAGCTCATTCCATCCGTTTTACAGTTGGATAAGTCCGGAACAGGGTAAGACAGTGTCAACACCAGAGTGAAAACCCGGAAATTCATCTGCAATTTGGGCCACTGGACAGTGCAGAGGAAACGTTAGACTCATACATGAATCATTGTATTCCTTTGACTGTTTGTCACTTGACAGTGTGAAGGACAGAGTCAGATATATGCGCGGAAATTCGCTAAAGTGATGGAACAGTCAGAAATATGCGTGAAAACTCGCTAAAGTCATTGAACAGTCAGAAATATGCGTGAAAACTCGCTAAAGTCATTGAATTGTCAGCCCATATGCGTGAAAACTCGCTAAAGTCATTGAACAGTCAGAAATATGCGTGAAAACTCGCTAAACTCATTGAACAGTCACTAATATGCGTGAAAACTAACTAAAGTCTTTAAACAGTCGGAAATATGCGCGAAAACTCGCTAAAGACATTGGATAGTCAGAAATATGCGTGAAAGCTCGCTAAAATCATTGAACAGTCAGAAATATGCGTGAAAGCTCGCTAAAGTCATTGAACAATTAGTCATTGGACTAAAGGAAGAAGGAAAGAATGAGAACCATGCGTAAAAAAACTCAACTACCAAAGAGAAGGAGAGAGTCAGAGCCATGTAGTAAACCACACTCCTCTTTGATTGTAAGCCATCGGATTATTGAATAGGGAGAGAGCCAAAGCGTGTGTATAACTCGCAACATCCATTGGGAACTTGATAACATAAGTGATTGCTCGTTCTTCATTTTCGTTGTCCTGAGTGTTGTTTATCTTGCCTGAAGAAGACCTTAGAGGTCGAAACGCGTCGTGTTTTTACTATTGATTCGTTTGTTCATGTTTGCCAGATACAGCGCTTAATGTTTTTATAATTAAAAGATTTCTTTACATTTCCGCCTGCGGTCGCCTCCCTTTGCAACTAACATTTATATGTAAGTCAACCCTTGCACAGAGCAGAGATGCAGGAGGGAATCACAAACCTTGTATGTAAGTCACCCCTTGCACAGAGCAGAGTGCAGGAGGGAATCACAAACCTTGTATGTAAGTCAACCCTTGCACAGAGCAGAGATGCAGGAGGGAATCACAAACCTTGTATTAAGTCAACCCTTGCACAGAGCAGAGATGCAGGAGGGAATCACAAACCTGTGTGCAAGTCAACCCTTGCACAGAGCAGAGATGCAGGAGGGAATCACAAACCTTGTATGTAAGTCAAACCCTTGCACAGAGCAGAGATGCAGGAGGGAATCACAAACCTGTATGTAAGTCAACCCTTGCACAGAGCAGAGATGCAGGAGGGAACCTTGTGTGCAAGTCAACCCTTGCACAGAGCAGAGATCAGGAGGGAATCACAAACCTTGTGTGCAAGTCAACCCTTGCACAGAGCAGAGATGCAGGAGAGAATCACAAACCTTGTATGCAAGTCAACCCTTGCACAGAGCAAGATCAGGAGGGAATCACAAACCTTGTATGTAAGTCAACCCTTGCACAGAACAGAGATGCAGGGGGAACCTTGTGTGCAAGTCAACCCTTGCACAGAGCAGAGATGCAGGAGGGAATCACAAACCTTGTGTGCAAGTCAACCCTTGCACAGAGCAGAGATGCAGGAGAGAATCACAAACCTTGTATGCAAGTCAACCCTTGCACAGAGCAGAGATGCAGGAGAGAATCACAAACCTTGTATGTAAGTCAACCCTTGCACAGAACAGAGATGCAGGAGAGAATCACAAACCTTGTATGTAAGTCAACCCTTGCACAGAGCAGAGATGCAGGAGAGAATCACAAACCTTGTGTGTAAGTCAACCCTTGCACAGAGCAGAGATGCAGGGGAATCACAAACCTTGTGTGTAAGTCAACCCTTGCACAGAGCAGAGATGCAGGAGGGAATCACAAACCTGTATGCAAGTCAACCCTTGCACAGAGCAAGATGCAGGAGAGAATCACAAACCTTATATGTAAGTCAACCCTTGCACAGAGCAGAGATGCAGGAGAGAATCACAAACCTTGTATGTAAGTCAACCCTTGCACAGAACAGAGATGCAGGAGAGAATCACAATCCTTGTATGTAAGTCAACCCTTGCACAGAACAGAGATGCAGGAGAGAATCACAAACCTTGTATGTAAGTCAACCCTTGCACAGAGCAGAGATGCAGGAGGGAATCACAAACCTTGTGTGCAAGTCAACCCTTGCACAGAGCAGAGATGCAGGGGAATCACAAACCTTGTATGTAAGTCAACCCTTGCACAGAGCAGAGATGCAGAGGGAATCACCCAAAAACCCTTGTGTGCAAGTCAACCCTTGCACAGAGCAAGATGCAGGAGGGAATCACAAACCTTGTGTGCAAGTCCACCCTTGCACAGAGCAAGATGCAGGGGGGAATCACAAACCTTGTGTGCAAGTCAACCTTGCACAGAGCAGAGATGCAGGAGGGAATCACAAACCTTGTATGTACGTCGACCCTTGCACAGAGCAGAGATGCAGGAGGGAATCACAAACCTTGTATGTAAGTCACCCCTTGCACAGAGCAGAGATGCAGGAGGGAATCACAAACCTTGTATGTAAGTCAACCCTTGCACAGAGCAGAGATGCAGAGAGAATCAGAAACCTTGTATGTAAGTCAACCCTTGCACAGAGCAGAGATGCAGGAGAGAATCACAAACCTTGTATGTAAGTCAAACCCTTGCACAGAGCAGAGATGCAGGAGGGAATCACAAACCTTGTATGCAAGTAAAACCCTTGCACAGAGCAGAGATGCAGGAGAGAATCACAAACCTTGTGTGCAAGTCAACCCTTGCACAGAGCAGAGATGCAGGAGAGAATCACAAACCTTGTATGCAAGTCAACGCTTGCACAGAGCAGAGATGCAGGAGAGAATCACAAACCTTGTGTGCAAGTCAACCCTTGCACAGAGCAGAGATGCAGTAATAATCACAACCTTGTATGTAAGTCAGCCCTTGCACAGAGCAGAGATGCAGTAGATAATCACAACCTTGTATGTAAGTCAACCCTTGTACAGAACAGAGATGCAGTAGATAATCACAAACCTTGTATGCAAGTCAACCCTTGCACAGAGCAGAGATGCAGTAGATAATCACAAACCTTGTGTGCAAGTCAATCCATGCACAGAACAGAGATGCAGGAGAGAATCACAACCTTGTATGTAAGTCAAACCCTTGCACAGAACAGAGATGCAGGAAAGAATCACAACCCTTGTATGCAAGTCAACCCTTGCACAGAGCAGAGATGCAGGAGAGAATCACAAACCTTGTGCCAAAAAACTCACTCGAGTTTACCGTCAGTCTTTGGATTGAGTGGATGAGGAGAAACGGTCAGACCTGGGGGACAAAACTGGCCCAGCCATAAAGATTTAGCT
>CM031622.1:8594997-8619749 GCA_018398815.1 Conus ventricosus
TTCACCAGTTTCGTAAAGTTCAGTGCTTTGCGAGTTCGAGAATGTGTAGAGGCTGACCGAATTATTTGCATAGTTACGGTCGTCGCGATTTCATTGGTTAAGTTTACTCTATTCTAGAAAAGAATAATCAAGTACGTTCGAGAATATTCTTTCGATCACACAAAAGAATGAGATGTGTGCGACTGAGAGAGAGAGACACACACAGAGACAAAAGAGAGAGAGGGCGAAATGAAATTTGTTGAGTTCTAGTCTTGAAGTGTTCGAGTCTTCATTGAGTTTGAGTCTAGCCGACCAGAAGCTGCCATTAGCTGAATATTCGCTGCTGCATGTAGGCTACAACTGAGTTCCTGTACGACTTATTGAACCTGAAGGCCAGTGGATTGTTTTTGTTCCTCTATTCTTCAACGTGTGTAAATAAAAGGATCCTCTTCGTTTCAATACTGCCTGGTGTATTTCGTCATCTGCGAACTGAACATCAACCACAGGATCTACAACGAACTCTTACAAGCCAGAGTACTGCACTTAGCTTGTACTGAGGAAGTCCAACGCATTTTAGCAGAGTAACAGGAAGGTACCTACACCGGCACAAGAATCACCAGAAAGACATCACGTTGGTGTAGACATCGAAAGGAAAACAAAAGGTATTGGAAGTGGCGACGTCTGAAATGCTGACGGAGTGCACTAGCACTAGGACGCGTCGCCCATTGAGCGTTTGAAACATCGTCAGTGGAAAAAAAATGTCTGCGAATTGAGACGTATGTACCGTCACGTTTTCTCACCTGGTGAGAAAATGTGACGGGCGAGAAAACGTGACGGTACACACACACGTTCTTTCCCACGTCTGCGCTACCTGGACGGCAAGGAGAGTGGGCTGCAGCAGGCTGATGTTGCACAGCATGTCATGTTGATCCATCTCGGTGTTGAGGGCTGTCGTTGGAGCAATGTTTCTGCATTTGAACTGCCCAACCTTCACAGCTTAGATTTAAGTGATAATCCACTGACCCATGTCACCTTCGAATTGTTTTTGGGATCACACTTTTTTCAAAGGCTGAATCTGGCAGGTAATCCTATATCCAATAGTTTTATTTCACGTCAGCAGAAAGTATCAACTGCTTTCATTGACGGTGCTCAATATTTCCAGAGTAAAAATTCCATTCTCTCAAGCTGAGTATCTTGTTAGGGATTCTGCCAAACTTGCAGGTTCTAAATGTATCTCAGAGTGGAATTCATCATCTTTGGAAAACGATTTGTTTCCACACCTGCGTGTTTTAGACGTGCAGGGCTGTCCTGTGATTGGTTTCACTCCAGACTTCATGAAAGGTATGAACAGCCTCACCCATGTATTGTCAGACAACATCAAGCTGTGTTGTTCCTCTGTTTTACCAAACATGTTCTATGGCGATTGCTTATCCCCCTCTGACGAACTTTCCTCCTGTGTAAACTTGTTGAAGTCAAGTGTTTACCGCTTTGTCCTTGCCGTCTATTCTGTGCTTGCAGTTGTGGAAACATTAACAGTTTAATTTTCCGTTTGTTGTTTTCATCAGAAAAGGCCAAAGTCGGCTTGCTGTCTTTATACTACACCTTTGTATTTCAGACTTTCTGATGGGACTTTACCTAGCGTCCATTGGAGTGGCAGATCAGTTTTTTCGGGCGTGTACGTCTGGAAAGAAACTGACTGGAAAAAGAGCACACTTTGCAGTGTGACTGGGTGTTTAGCTTTTCTGTCTTCTGAGGTGTCAGCCTTGCTCATCTGCCTGATTACTTTAGATCGATTCCTTGTGATTCGTTTTCCGTTCAGTCAGATCCGATTCAGAGCTGCATCAGCTCAGATTGCCTGTATTATCACATGGACATTAGGACTCATCTTGGCTACAATACCTCTGCTTCCTCCGACATCACACTGGAGTTTTATCAACAGAAGGCTATGTCTGACCCGGGAATGGAGACAGAGATTAAAAACAGTGTGAGTGTGAAGTCTAAAGAAGTCATTATCGCCAGACGTCCTCCTGACGATCGCCATGTCGGACTTTCTGTGCTGGTTTCCTATCGGTGTGTGTGGTGTGTTGTCTGTTGGTAATGTCTCCATTCCTGAGGAGCTTAATGTTTGCCATGGCCATTTTGATGCTGCCACTCAATTCAGCGCTCAACCCTTTTCTCTATACTCTGAATATTATGCATGAAAAACGAAAAAAGGCAAAAGAACTCCGTCTTCAGAAGCTTCTTCAGCTGGCCTGAAATAAACATGCGTGAAAAGAGAAATATTTTTGAAGTTAGCGCGCTGCCTGTGACAGGTATTTCATAAGCTCCTGTTTTATTTGTTATTCCTCATATGAATAATACAGTTTGAAGTCATCGGTGATGTTGGCAATATGATATCTTGCAATTAAATTTACGAAAAATGCCTTTCCGTTCACACCGTTGTGTAAGGTAACATATATTACAAAACGTGTGTATTTCCTATATCTGGGCTTTTAGACTATAAATTAACTCATCTTTGGTTAAGTTTCCTGAAAAGTATTAGCAGTAGCATTTTAGGTCTTTTATTTTCTGTTTGATGTGTCTTATTGCTTTAAGTTCATATCGTTTATTTTTTTCTTGTGATTAAAAACTGCACTGCACGTGTTTGAATTAACATGTTTTAATTAAGGTGGTTCTGACCCTGTCTGGCACTTTCATACTATTCACATCCATGTCTAATCAAAACCATCGTTTTGAAATTTCTATTTCAATATCATATATCATTTCTACTAATATTTTGAACGTGCTCAAATTTTCTTCATCAGCTTAATCTAGTTTGATTTTGATAAGTGAAAAAGCATTGGCTTGGGTGTCTATCTGTTACTTGCAATTGAGGGCGTCCATCGCTTAATTCCATTTGACGAAATCGGCACTGTAGAGTATTTTCAGAAGTGAAAACACGTCAGTTTGCCAGAATACCGGGCTGTATTCAACATTGTCACAGCATTGAATTCTCACCTTAAGGGGGAAATGTGCAACTGTTTGTTTGGACCATTCGGCAGTTATAGCGTATATCAATGATCAGAATGGAGCACATTTCCACACTTTGAACAGATGAGTCCCTTCCCCATTCAGTCTGTTCCGCTCTCTACAAGTACGCCTTGCAGGTCCAGGATGCTTCCAGGAAACTGAACATTCTGACACAACCATCTGCGCCCTAATGAGTGGTCTGCCAGAACAGTCCGTGTGATGGGAGACTTGTCGAACTTGGGGAACTTTCCACACAGACCTCTTCGCCACCAGATGCAACTACCAGCTTCCAACGTGTGCTGGCCAGTGGCCTGATCCAGAACAACCTGATGTGGATGCCCCATCAATCAGCATGTTTGCTTATACCTTCTCTACCTCCTCACTGACTGTATGGTCTCCACAGAAGACTGCCAATTCATTCCGGTGTGTCGGGTCAAATGGTCAAAACCTTGGATAAACTCCCTGATCAGTCTCCCCTGATTGCAGGTCCCTTACAACGTACCCAAGAGGAGGATGTTAGGATTAAGCCTCACTGGAGGAGATGGAACAAGGAACCTAGTTTACTTATTGTTTTTACGCCAGTCTTCAGTTCAAAGCCATCCTAATCAGATGCGAAGATTCATACCAGCTTGTGTGGAAGAGATCATTGGTGGCCCCCAAAACCTTTCCCCTCAAAGTTTATGAAAACAGATGGAAGGTCTTCGAAATGATGCAAAAAATCTGGCCGGAGTTCAGAGAATGTGGAAACTAAAGATAAAAACACACATTTTCGAAGGGATTTAGTCAAAAGACGACATGCTAGCACAGTTAATGCTTTAGATGTGAGGCCGTTAGCACCCTCTATCATAAGAGAAAATCCTTTGAATTTGGCCATGTGCGCTTCTTAAATGAGTTCATTTCAAAGCCAATCACTGCAAGAGTGAGAGACTTACAAGCGTAAGCTTCCTACCAGAGTACCTGGCCTTAGAAGACTTTCGAGCGCTTGACTTTTCATTCAAACTGTGACAAATAAACCCGTTTTCCTCCGGACCCTTGCTTCAGCATTTCCAGTTAGTGAGAATGTCACGACCGCCCCTGGAGGTCTGCCCTGACAGGATCGGTCTAGAAAGGGAGTGAAGGGAGTGACTGACCTCACACGCCTTCGCAAGAGACCACACAAGAAAGATTACAATACAATACACCATTTATTCACACCAACACACACATAGTCACAAATAAGCATTTCAACACACACAACACATACATAGTCACAATTAAGCATTTCAACCACACAACATACACATAGTCAAAATAAGCATTTCCAACACACATTCTTTTTTTATCCTTCACGTGGTTCCCCCACCCCTGCCTCTTTAAAGTCCACTGGGAGTATCGGGTAGAATCGGGTGCCCCAAACCGGGTCTGTTCTTGAATAAAGTCTTTCAACGCCGACACCCTCGGCACACACACACACACCCAAATGGCACGACACACAGCTAACCACACTGGTCGCATGGCTGTAGGAAGTCCGAGGACAGTGTAGAACACATCCCGTCGGACGAGGCGTTGTGGGTTGAAGGTCCCGGACAGAGGTAGGACCATCCAGCGAAGACCGCGTGCTCCTCACAATGCGGCCTCAAGAGCACAAGCCTCGGGTGAAGCCCCCGGAGGAGAGAAAAAGGAAGGAACAGCTACCCGCGGGTGACCCAAGAAAGTGGCGGGTCAAGCGACTCTCTGCCCTCTGTCCAGTCGAGAGGACCAGCCGAGCAGATGCGGAAAACGATGACGTCCCTCCCCTACAGGGCCCACTGCAGGAATGAAGGTACCGACCGTACCTTCGGCGATGTGGTAGAGAACCAAAACCGGAGCGGGCGCTCCCAGGGACATCTTCCGCTCGAGTGAAGAGAAACCTGCCTACCCGATGGCAGCCAACATGCCACCCTACGTCACAGAGTGAGAATACCTCAAGCTAAGAGGAATGCTGCACGTGCGGCAGGTAAAAAGACAGGTGAGAGGCCGATAGAGACAGCCAGTTCAAGAGAAGGTACCAGCCACCCGTGAACCTGCAGGATGAATTGCACGGACAGTGAAATTAGAGAGAGAGAGAAAGTAAACCTAACCTGAGCTGAACGACATTAAGGTGCAACACACCACAAGCCACATTAAGGGACTGATACACGACAACAACAACGACAATAAATAAATGAATAATTCTACCACCCTAGATGGGCCAATCGTCATAGGCCTCGTGACAGAGAATTATATCCTCTCTCAAGATAACGTCCAAATCTTATATGTTGAAACATGGATAGTTGAGCCCTTTTTAGCAAACTATGTTATATTTGACATCTTTGATTGATACATGCAGTGTTGCAAAAAAAAGAAAGAAATATAAAGATAGTAAAGGTAGTAAAATGAAGGGAAGCAATGAAATCGGATAGATACAACATAGTTTTTGCTTGGATTGCCAGCAATATGGGCATTTGAGGCAACGAGGTGGTTGATCAACTCGCCAAGAGTTGAGCAGATTGTTATCCCTCACACTGATCTGAAACCCCAAACACAGGTTTTGGTCAAATAATTCTAGCAGGAGGTATTGGAACCACAGACGGATAACAAATTGTACAAAATCTGTCCAAACCTGAAAGAGTTTTTACCCTGTTACGGAGCGGCCACTCGTTTTACACCCATTCTTATCTTTTAAAAGGTGAGGAAGCTCTGTGGTGCATACCATGTCATGTGCCGCTCACAGTGAAACATATTCACTTAGAGTGTTGGAACTTGCTGGATGTGAGACATAAACACTTTACTACAGTCTCCAGGAAAACCTTGTTCAGAGATGTCCCACCTGGATGTGATCTTTGAATTTCTGAAGGAGATTAACATTTTTCATCTAAGATTTTACGGAAGAAAGACTTTTTCAAGAAGGTTCTGGTGCGTTTTTAGAAGGTGTATTTTAGAGAGATGTGTGAATGTTTGTTGTTGTTGTGTTGTTGTTTGTTTGTTTGATTGGAGTTTTTTGTTTGTTTTTTTAATGACGTGTGAGTTGACTTCAATGTGGTGACAGCCCTGATTTAGCCTTTTGCGGTCGGCTGGGCTATAAGCAATATTACCTTACCTTACCCTAGTGAGAATAATTTCATATCTCAAGATGAGATCCGTACCTCACATTATGTTGCAACATGGATCGTTTAGTCGTTTTTAACAAATTCATCAATATTTGACATCTCTGATTGATTACAGTGCTGCGAAAATGAAATACAAGCATAGCAAAGGTAGTAAAATGAAGAGGCGCAAACAGAGACACAGAGAGAGAGAGAGAGAGAGAGAGAGAGAGAGAGAGAGAGAGAGAGAGAGAGAGAGAGAGAGAGAGACAGACAGACAGACAGACAGACAGACAGACAGACAGACAGAGAGAGTGAGAGAGAGAGAGAGTCTTGCCACGCTGCCTGTCGTGTGTTGTAGGGGTCAACAAAGGGAGGTCAAACATCATCAGTGGAGGGTCTTGTAAAATACCATTTTCCTTGGATATTTCTGCTCTGCAAGCGTTTTTTTTTTAGCTATGTATTGTATTCTCTTTATTCATCAATTCCAGAGCTATTACTGAAGGGATAAGCAAACACAAACACGGCACGGGCATATTGTGTTTCTATGCCTTCAACACCTTGAGATACTGAACCAGTATGAGTCCTGGTCACTCATGGTTTATGCTGTGTTATATTCCTGTATGGAACGTCTTCATCCAACAACATCTTCATCGTCTCCATCCACACTCCATGTGTAGACTTGCAATGCAGTGAATCAAACAATTATCGGTAAATGATGTTGAACAATGTAGAAGTGTGGGGAAGATGCTGCAGGCTAACACTTCTTTTGTGATTAGATTAATTACTTGTCAAAGTTTATACCTAAAGAAATTGGGTGTGGGGAAGGGGTAGAAAGAAAATGAGAATGAACAATCAGAGAAATGCAAATATAAACTCCTTCACTTGCAGCATATGAGGACCATCGTCATCCATTTAGAAGACAGAATCACTCTTATCACCTTCTCCAAGGCCTTTCGTCCACTGGATAGGACTCATCAGGGGACGCACGGCTAATTGTCTCTGTGCTTCCTTGGCATAAAATGGAGATATATCGCAGTCTATACTTCTGTGAAATTCTCACTTCCAAGGGCTAAAAATAGAATCCAACGACACCCCAAAGCACCAAAAGGTAGAAACGAAAGTGTAAAACAATATGAAATTCTCACCTCCGGATGTCATGGCTAAAGTCACGACGCTTTCTGTTAAAACATGTCTATGTAAAGGCGTGACTTCGCGGACGAAGAATGTAAAAGTGGCCCACGTCAGCTGCAGACAAGCTCCTGGCTGACACGGCCAGTGTAGGATAGACAGGCCTGACCACAGTGGCTGACAAGGCCAGTGCAAGATAGACAGGCCTGGCCACAGTGGCTGACAAGGCCAGTGCAGGATAGACAGGCCAGGCCACAGTGGCTGACATGGCCAGTGCAGGATAGACAGGCCTGGCCACAGTGGCTGACAGGCCAGTGCAGATAGACAGGCCTGGCCACAGTGGCTGACAAGGCCATGCAGATAGACAGGCCTAGGCCACAGTGGCTGACAATGGCCAGTCAAGATAGACAGGCCAGGCCACAGTGGCTGACAAGGCCAGTGCAGATAGAAGGCCTGCCACAGTGGCTGACAAGCAGATAGACAGGCCAGCCACATGGCTGAAAAGCAGATAGACAGGCCTGGCCACAGATGGCTGACAAGGCAAGTGCTGATAGACAGGCCAGGCCACAGTGGCTGACAAGGCAGTGATAGACAGCGGCCTAGCACAGTGGTGACAAGGCCAGTACATGATAGACAGGCCAGGCCACAGTGGCTGACAAGGCCAGTGCAGGATAGAGAGGCCAGGCCACAGTGGCTGACAATGCAAGGATAGACAGGCCAGGCCACATGGCTGACAATGCAGGATAGACAGGCCTGGCCACAATGGCTGACACGGACAGTGCTGAATAGACAGGCCAGGCCACAGTGGCTGACAACATGCAGGATAGACAGGCCTGGCCACAGGGAATACAAGGCCAGTGCAGATAGACAGGCCAGGCCACAGTGGCTGACAAGGCCATGCAGGATAGACAGGCCAGGCCACAGTGGCTGACAAGGCCAGTGCATGATAGACAGGCCAGCCACAGTGGCTGACAAGGTCAATGCAGATAGACAGGCCAGGCCACAGTGGCTGACAAGCCCAGTGCACGATAGACAGGCCAGGCCACAGTGGCCTGACAAGCCAGTGCAGGAAGACAGGCTTGGCCACAGTGGCTGACAAGGCCAGTGCAGGATAGACAGGCCGGCCACAGTGGCTGACAAGGCCAGTGCACGATAGACAGGCCGGCCACAGTGGCTGACAAGCCAGTGCAAGGATGACAGGCCTGGCCACAGTGGTTGACAATGCAGGATAGACAGGCCTGGCCACAGTGGCTGACACGGCCAATGCACGATAGACAGGCCAGGCCACAGTGGCTGACATGGCCAGTGCAGGATAGACAGGCCTGGCCACAGTGGCTGACAAGGCCAGTGCAAGATAGACAGGCCTGGCCACAGTGGCTGACAAGGCCAGTGCAGGATAGACAGGCCGGCCACATTGGCTGACAATGCAGGATAGACAGGCCTGGCCACATTGGCTGACAAGGCCAGTGCAGGATAGACAGGCCTGGCCACAGTGGCTGACAATGCAGGATAGACAGGCCTGGCCACAGTGGCTGACAAGGCCAGTGTAGGATAGACAGGCCAGGCCACAGTGGCTGACAAAACTAGCGGTGTTTTTTTTTATAAAATGGAACCAAATGAATACTCTCAACTCTTAAACAAAAACATCCAGAAAAACTACAAGAAAGCTGACAAAACTACACACAGCAACATCCGCAAAAAAGAAAAAGAGCTTGCACACTGCATGGAGTTAAGCGACAGGTAGAGGCAAAGCAACAAAAGAAGCCTTCATAACACTCAAAGACCACAAGCCTAACTTCCAAAACAACCCAACATGTAGACTAATAAACCCACCAAATCCAACTGGGCCAAATAAGCAAGAGAATTTTGGAAAAGGCTATAGAAGATGTAAAATCAAACACCGAATAAAACCTTTAAAAAAAACAGCTATGAGGTCATACAATGGTTTAAGAAACTCAACAAACAGGAAATACAATGTTCATTACATTTGACATAGTAGACTTCTATCCTTCCATAGATGAAGAGCTACTCAACAAAGCTTTGAAATTTGCCAACAAATACACAAATATAACAGAGTCAGAAATGGAGATTATTTTCCACACCAAGAAAACCTTACTCCATAGCAAAATGAAACTTGGATTAAAAAAACGAGCACAGACTCCACATTTGATGTAACCATGGGATCGTATGATGGTGCCGAAACATGTGAACTAGTCGGACTATTCATGCTATCCAACATCCAAAAACAACTTGGAAAACAGGTCGGTTTATACAGAGATGACGGCCTCGCTGCATTAAACAATAATCCAAGAACCATTGAAAACAGGAAAAAAGAATAAATAAAAATCTTTAAAAACCACAACATAAAAATCACATAAGAAGCAAACAAAAAAGTAGTGAATTACCTAGACATAACATTAGACCTCAATGACCATGTGTACAAACCATACAAAAAACCCAATGACATACCAATCTACGTAAATATCAAAAGCAACCACCCACCATCCATACTAAAAACAATACCCAATGGTATAAACAAGAGACTATCCAACCTGTCATGCAATGAACACGCATTCAACGATGCAGCAACAGAATATCAAGAAGCATTACAAAAAAGTGGTTACAATTACAAATTACAATACAGTCCAGACAATAACACGAACAGAAATAAGAAAAATAGGAAAAGAAAGACCATATAGTACAACCCACCATACGATGGACAAGTAAAAACAAATGTAGGAAAAGAATTCTTTAAAATCTTGGCAACATCATTTCCAAAAGAACACAAACTGTCCAAAATAGTCAACAAAAACACCATCAAACTATCATACTCATGTATGCCTAACCTCAAAAACATAATTAATTCATCTAGCAAAATGAAAAGCAACATAAAAGAGAAGGGTGCTGAAAGGACATCTTGCAACTGCACCAAAAAAGAACAGTGCCCCCTAAGCAACAAATGTCTTCACAGCAACATTATATACCAAGGTACGGTAACTTCAGAAAATGAAAAAGAAACATATATAGGAGAAAAAGAAACACCCGAAGGTGCTGGGGAGGACCCAGAGAAGCACTGTCTTCACCTGCCTTTAGAGCAGTCCTGTACCACCCTTGGAGGCCTGCGCTGTGTTGACGATGGGTACAGGCACGCGCAGGACACTCCATTAAGATATCAAGGGACATAACTGCTCCTGAACAGAGGTAAATTAGACTACAGGATGCAGCTCATAACAGCCTTAAAGTAGCATCCCCATGGGTGTACCAGCCCGTATTTCCTGACTGCAGAGCCTACCGGCGAAAAACACCACCCTCCAGCTGCCGAGCACACCCCACAGACCCAACCACCCCTGCCCACGGACAGATGAAGACAGTGCCACTCCAGACACAGCCAAGCTTTCGCCATACGGTCTTATTGCCCTCAAGAGAGAATCCAAAGTTGTAGTCTTTCCCACTGTCAACAGGACTTTCCCTGTGGTCAGTGGGTCTTTCCTCACCGTCACTGGACCTTTCTCCAGGGTCAGCCTAGTTAAGGCAAAGAAGAAAAAGAAACACCCAAAGGGTGCTGGGGAGGACCCAGAGAAGCACTGTCTTCACCTGCCTTTAAAGCAGTCCTGTACCGCCCTTGGAGGCCTGCGCTGTGTTGGCGATGGGTACAGGCACGCGCAGGACACTTCATTAAGATATCAAGGGACATAACTGCTCCTGAACAGAGGTAAATTAGACTACAGGATGCAGCTCATAACAGCCTTAAAGTAGCATCCCCATGGGTGTACCAGCCCGTATTTCATGACTGCAGAGCCCACCGGCAAAAAAACACCACCCTCCAGCTGCCGAGCACACCCCACAGACCCAACCACCCCTGCCCACGGACAGATGAAGACAGTGCCACTCCAGACACAGCCAAGCTTTCGACATACGGTCTTATGTGCCCTCAAGAGAGAATCCAAAGTTGTAGTCTTTCCCACTGTCAACAGGACTTTTCCCTGTGGTCAGTGGGTCTTTCCTCACCGTCACTGGACCTTTCTCCAGGGTCAGCCTAGTTAAGGCAAAGAAGAAAAAGAAACACCCGAAGGTGCTGGGGAGGACCCAGAGAAGCACTGTCTTCACCTGCCTTTAAAGCAGTCCTGTACCGCCCTTGGAGGCCTGCGCTGTGTTGACGATGGGTACAGGCACGCGCAGGACACTCCATTAAGATATCAAGGGACATAACTGCTCCTGAACAGAGGTAAATTAGACTACAGATGCAGCTCATAACAGCCTTAAAGTAGCATCCCCATGGGTGTACCAGCCCGTATTTCATGACTACAGAGCCCACCGGCGAAAAACACCACCCTCCAGCTGCCGAGCACACCCCACAGACCCAACCACCCCTGCCCACGGACAGATGAAGACAGTGCCACTCCAGACACAGCCAAGCTTTCGCCATACGGTCTTATGTGCCCTCAAGAGAGAATCCAAAGTTGTAGTCTTTCCCACTGTCAACAGGACTTTCCCTGTGGTCAGTGGGTCTTTCCTCACCGTCACTGGACCTTTCTCCAGGGTCAGCCTAGTTAAGGCAAAGAAGAAAAAGAAACACCCAAAGGTGCTGGGGAGGACCCAGAGAAGCACTGTCTTCACCTGCCTTTAGAGCAGTCCTGTACCACCCTTGGAGGCCTGCGCTGTGTTGACGATGGGTACAGGCACGCGCAGGACACTCCATTAAGATATCAAGGGACATAACCGCTCCTGAACAGAGGTAAATTAGACTACAGGATGCAGCTCATAACAGCCTTAAAGTAGCATCCCCATGGGTGTACCAGCCCGTATTTCATGAC
Organism: Conus ventricosus; assembly: GCA_018398815.1. Classification (NCBI taxonomy): domain Eukaryota; kingdom Metazoa; phylum Mollusca; class Gastropoda; order Neogastropoda; family Conidae; genus Conus; species Conus ventricosus. The sequence continues at coordinate 8,607,014 of CM031622.1, forward strand.
TGCAGAGCCTACCGCGAAAAACACCACCCTCCAGCTGCCGAACACACCCACAGACCCAGCCACCCCTGCCCACGGACAGATGAAGACAGTGCCACTCCAGACACAGCCAAGCTTTCGCCATACGGTCTTATGTGCCCTCAAGAGAGAATCCAAAGAAACATATATAGGGATTACTGAAAACACTTTCAAAACCAGATACGCAAATCACAAACAGTCATTCAAAAATGAAAAATACAAACGTCAAACAGACCTGAGCAAATACATTTGGAGACTCAAAGATAAAAAATAGACTGCAACATATCATGGAAAATCATAAAAAGAGCAACACCATACAACAATATTTCAAAAAGATGCAATCTATGCTCCACAGAAAAATGGTTAATTTTATGTAAACCACACTTAGCAACTCTGAACACAAAAGTAGAAATTGTAAACACTTGCAGGCACAAATGGAAATCTTTGCTAGCACATTCCATCTGAACAGGCCCCAATAAGAACTACAGGCCGCACGTGCAGCAAAGGAGATCTGCCTGCACACACAGAGTTGAAATCAAGTCCCGCACGCCATAAAAGATCGTTGGCGTGCCCCAAAAGACATCCTGAAGATAGCAAGGCTTGAAACACGCTTGTAGATTTTAACACTTCATTAAAAAATATTATATATATATATATATATATATATATATATATATATATATATATATATATATATATATATATATATATATATATATACAACAACAGCAACAGTGACCACAACTACAGCCAGAAAAAAACACTGTTTAAACGTGTTTATTAACTTTCGGACTATCGACATGTCGGAAAAAAGTTTTCATCAAGAATGTCGGATAAACGCTTCTTCGGACCATTGAAACAGATTATTTGTTTCGAAATTCCGAAGTATCCATAGTCAGAATGGATGTCGACAATCGCTACGTCGGAACGGAAAGCGTCGGACTATTGACTTTTCGGACTGTTGACCATCGGAACATCGGGCAGCGCCCGTTGGATCCCAGTCCAGACCCAGGCTCACTTTCCTAAGCCTCGTGGCTGTAAAGCCCTTTACTGGGCAGTGTATTCGTCAGTCTGCCTTTCAGTGGGCAGGGATGTTGGCTGTTGGCCTGGCCTACCTTCGCTGGTACGTACCAGGGGGTAGTTTTCCTCCTCTTCTTTGCTTCTCTCCTGCACAGGCTGTGTGGTAATGTACTCGTTTAGTGTTTGGTTTGTTGTATTTTCCTTTGCTCTGTTTGTTGTTTGTCCCCCCCTCATGGTAGATGGTGGAAGCGAGAGTTAAAGAGAAATCGTTAGGCCGTGTTTAGAATTGAATTTCCTTCACTCGGAATTGTATTTTTAGTAACTGTTTCTGCTGCCTTTGTTCAGGCCGTTGTTTGTGAGTGGATTATTTATGACGTCAGGTAGCTCTCACTTGCTGCAAGTCTCGTTTGAAGTGGCGGCCAAACCTCTATTTCACACTTCATGTTTGTTCGCCCATGTTATACCACGGTCGTTGTGTGCATTTTTTTTTAAAGTGCTTTCTTTAACTGTAGCTGTGATGGAGGTTTTTAATTGGTTTTGGGGTGGGACGAGCGAATGTACAGGGTTCCTATGTAGATATCGAGCATTCTTCTTGTCGCGTTGTAAATTCACAATGTTCCGTGTCGAGCGTGCGGTATGCAAATTGGCAGGTAGCGTTCTGTCTCACTAATCTGGGTGTAGGACCCACCCTACCTTGTTGCACCCTTCTTTGCCATCCTGCCCCTCTGTTTGTTTTTCTCTGTCTTGTTTTCCTGTTTGTTCTGGGATGGGGCAGTTAGTCGCGAAAAGGGAGGTGGTTTACTAAAGTAGTTAAGCGCTTTATTAATTGAAAAGGTTTTGATTGGTTTCACCTTAAGTAAAGACTCTTATTCATACTGAAGCCTACTGAAATGTTACTGTTGTATTGCAACTTCTCAAGATTTAAGTCAAAGTAATTCTTACAACTCTTTACCGTGTTTGAAATCCAGTTAAAGCCAGACTTGTTTTGCACGTGTCTATGTGAAGGAAGGGTTTAAGGAAGAAAACATAATCCCTTAATATTTGACACTGTTGTTTATTTCCTTCATTCAACCTTTTTTGCTTAACAGTCACAACATAAAGTGTAAACTGTGTAACAGTAAAGTTCATTTATTCCTCATGATTGTTGGGGAATTTTATTGTATTTTATGTCGTCACTGTAATGAATCATAACTCATTGGTACTCACGGATGTGTAAAGATGTAGTATGCATGTACTTTATGCTGACAGACACTTGACATGCAGGCACTGCAGTTGCCCATGGGTCACGAGCCCCGACATACCGAGTTGTTCGGTGTCACATTCAGAACTCCGTGCTTACGGAGCTTTCGAGCGTGACCAGTTCCAAGCACACCTAGCTGTGAGCTGTCCAGCCTGCGTGTTTGGTGTTGTCCAGTTAGGGCCTGCAACTCGGCCTGTGAAGACCCCTTGGACTTAAGCGCGTTGTCCCGGCAGGGACCGACCCACCCTGAGCTCGTCGCTGGCTTGGGCTGTCAGGGGTCTGTTTACGTGCCAGGGACATAAACTGGAAGGTCATGTTTTCATGTCCATGTCGTGCCTGTTGTCTGTCTCTGTCATGTGACCTGTCAGTGTGTGCATGTGCATGACTATAAGCCTGCTATATTCATAGCATCTACCAGGTATGCATTGTATTGTCACCTTGACCAGTTGAGGTCTAAGAACGGGCCTGCGTGCCATATAGTGTAGTTTTCCTTTTTTGAGAGTGTGAGTGATTTTTCAGGTCCTGTTTTGATTATAGGAATTGGTCCCTCCCTTTTCTCCTTTGGGTGGTATGGGGGTTGTCTAGGATTGGTTGTAGGCTGGGAAGGGGGTTTAGCCGGACTCCCTTCAAAAAATCGTTTTTTTTTTTCCTTTTCTCTTCGTCTTGCGTCCCTGTAGGGTAGTGCAGCAGAGGGGAACTTTCTCTTCTTTCCTTTCTCTCAAATACTTCTGTTTTGCTGGCATATGTCTGTCTTTTCTTCTGTACGGCCTTATTCCTCTTAGTGTGTGAATGTTAATACATGATTTTATGTCGTTCAATTAAAGTGACGTCATTGTTTGTACTTTTCCTGCCTCCGTGTAGGTGAGTGTATGGCAACGGTTGGATACTTGCCTTCCTCAGAACCCTGTCCTTTTTGTGACCGTGTGTGTGTTTGTGTGTGTGGAGAGTACATTGCGTCATTGTGGCCAGATGGCTCAAGACTGTGATGGTGAGAGTGGCTGAAATTACATGCAGCTAGAGTGGGAGAACACGGTATAAGATGGAAATGAAGAATTCCAGCCTGCCTGTTTCCTAACACACACTTTCATCATCATCATCATCATCATCATCATCATCATCTGCTCAAGTCCAGCTGATAAATATTAGAAGAGCACAAACCTGCTTTTTGAGACTAAACCCATGATTAACTTTCAGGCGCAACAAAAACCTTAAAAGTCTGTTCACTCAAAACTGAACAAACTGACACACCTGAGTCGCCTGGCATCTTTCATTCCTCAAAACCCAACTACAAAATCTATCCTCTCACCAAGTCAGAGACCATCCTACATGGCCATGAAGGCTTGTTCAAAACAAAACGTACATTCTCCCGTCAGAGCAACAAAATTGAACATGTTCACTGCAAAATGTATGGTACCATTTATGTAGGTGAGATATCCCACATATTACGTGCGAGCATCTCTAAACACCTGGCCTCATCCACCATCACAGACACAAACCAGTCGCTCTACACTTCAACCATTCCCATCGATCATATCGAGGATTAACTGTCAGAACCAAGTATCTCAATTTTGGAAAGTTTACAGGAGACGATTTTTAAACTTTCAGCTGCTGTAGTATGAAAACAAATTAAGCGAGTGCCTCAAAACTTTTACACAAAGTAAATCAATATCATTTCTGCTGAAAGCATTTTCTTGAACTTGCATTTATCTATTGTGCAAGTGTTAACAATACAATTCAAAACATCCATAAGATGCTTGGTTTTCGACAGCTGAAAGTGCCATGATCAAGGACAACCAAAAGCCAGTATCTCAAAGATACGAGGTTTTGCCAAACCCGTACTGAAAGCATTTCCACCAGTTGAGACAACAAGAACAACGTGACTGATGATGCTTGGATTTTACAAGCTTAAAGCGACATGAGCTAGGACAACCAGAAACCAGTATCTCAAAGTACCGGGTTTTGGGAAGAGTTTGTACAGAAAGTATTTCCTCAGAATGTAATTACAAGCCAAGAACACTGGCAGCAGTAGACATATGCAAACAAATAAGTTCTGTTGCAGATAGTATGTTATGTTTTGCTGTTGTTGCAATCAGTTCCAATACTTAGTAAAAGTTGTGTGTGTGTGTGTGTGTGTGTGTGTGTGTGTGTGTGTGTGTGTGTGTGTGTGGCGTGTGCGTGTGTTTCATTTATTGGTTTTCCCATCCCATTCTCACACACACACACGGGCTCACACACGCTTTCTCTTACGCATATTAGCAGTAATGTGTGCCCACGCATGCATGCACACACCAACATACATTCTCTCTCTTACTAACAAGCACATTCAAGCACTCATGCCAGTGCGTGCAACCCCCCCCCCCCCCCACCACACACACACACACACACACACACACGCACACACACACGTGTGCGTGTGATACACACACACACACACACACAACACACACACACACACACACACACACACACACACACACACACACACACACACACACACACAACACACACACACACACACACACACACACACACACACACACACACACACACACACACACACACACACACACACAAGCACAACGCACACACACACACACACCACACACGCACGCACACACCCACACACACACACACACACACACACACACACACACACACACACACAGAGAGAGAGAGAGAGAATATAGATACACGTTTTCACCGTTTAGAACAAAAACATCAAAATAAAAAAAAGAAGTTCAAGCGGTTATATGACGTGAACGTATTACAAAAAGCTTCTGTGAAAATATAAATGTATCAAAAATTGTCTTACCTGTGCTATCATTTTCTGGGAAAACAAATGGGTGTTGGCGTTTCTGCAATGCTTCTTCAGTCTTTGTGAACAGCAGCAAAAGGGTGAGACTTCACATGCTTAAAGGGGTTCTCACCCATTTTTACAAATCCATTTTGACCAAATACACGGTTTTGGTATGTAGTCGTATTGCGAAACCCAGCCCCGAATCAGCCGCCTGTGCTCTCATCTTGCAGTGAGAGCAGCATTTCCTTCGGACCGGGAAAGCGAGAGGCTGAAACAGGAACGAGAGCCTCGATTTCGATAAAAGGGGGTTTTCCCGATTGATGACGTAGAAAAGCCAAGTCACTCTTCGTGTTCGGCTGAAGTGAGATGGGGCGAATGTGTGCTGTGTCTGGTTGCGGAATTTCATCAGGAAATAAGCAAAGAGTAAAAGTTCATGCTTTTCCAAGTGCTTCCAGCCAGTTTAGGCGATTGTGGATAAATGTTGTCACCACAACGAGGAAAGATTTTGTTCTTCGGGACAGTTATGGCATTTGCTGTCGTCACTTTGAAGAGCAGTTTCCAAGACCAACATACCTGGAAGGTATAAAGGTGGAAGCTGGAATTCGGATCCGAAGACAGCTGAAAGAGGATGCTGTGCCAACTATAATAACAGAAAAATGTATTAAAGCACTCTCTGTTCATTCGCCGGTTGCAAGTGCAAGCCTCAAACGCAACAGTGACACGGATTCTGTCAGGAGCAAGAGAGCCAAACTCAGAGACGTAAAGAAGGTAAGGTTTGTGGAATGAGTGGTTGATCTTTTTGTGTTTCGTTTCATTCTCAGTGCATGGTTGGTTGTAACGATAGTTGTTGGTTTTTGTAGAGTGTTGGCATCAAACTGAAACATACATTGTTACTTTCAGTCACACATGCCAGAGTCATGGTGGCAGTCTGACAGTCACATTGCCTGCTGTGACTGACACTGTTGCATGTTTGTGATTATTTTTTCCCCTGCTGTTGCTGTTTCCAACAAAACTGAAGGTATGATTCTTATTAACAAGAAAGTGTCCATGTCCATAAATAACAGCTTGTTGGACTCCTGTGAATAATAGTTTGGGTTTTTATTTTTCAGGACATTGCTGAACATCAGGCACCCCTGCAAGTTCAAGTTTCCGCCCAACAACCATATGCTTTAGTAAGTGAATTATTCATCAGTATTTGGATACAGGATGGTGACAGTGTGCATTTTAAGATATATGCAGGTGTGGTATGTTTGTATGCTATAAACTGCCCTGGTGAGTATAAGAGAATAATGAGCTTAGATCTGCAGCTCAGATCTGATGTACGGCATGCCACGCATCAGTTTTTAGAATAACAGCCAGAATCTTTGACTGCAATATATTGTAAAAGACCTCTCAGATTCTAATTGTCATTGTGGAACTTCAGAATTTAAGTGGAGGGAGTGAGATTGAAAATGAAGAATGAAAAAAGTATGTGTGTGTGTGTGTGTGTGTGTGTGTGTGTGTGTGTGTGTGTGTGTGTGGTGTGTGTGTGTGTGGTGGGGGGGGGGGGGCTGACAGTGAACAGCTGTTAAAAAGATTTCTACAGCAGGGAAGAGAATTAGTGTGATGATGCAGTAGCTGACAAACTCCTGTTCAAAGGAAAAGACATTATCTGATAGATCTAAACAACTGAAGGAAAATGTGGTGTATCACATAATCATTTTAAAGTGATTTACATACTACGGTAATGTGTGTGTGTGTGTGTGTGTGTGTGTGTGTGTGTGTGTGTGTGTGTGAACAGATGTATGTATGTGCATGTGTATATCATGCACTATCTATGTCGCGCGTATGTGTGTATATGTACATAATATGGTCAACCTGTAAAAATAATGTCAACTGCCAGGAAAGAGACACACGCGTTTGATGGCGAGGGGGTGTTACTATACAAGGAGCTGTAGGTTCAAACTGGTACGGCTGAACTCCATACACTTCCGTGAAAATTTCACGTTTGATGTCCTCTTCGTTGGAACTTGACTCATAGCTGGGAGCATCTGCCATTATCGCCGGAAAATAGTTGAGTTTTACGTCCTCATAGCGAAAGCTTTTAGGGCCATGTCTTTCATTCACGGTAGTCTTGGCATTTATACGTCACTTGGGGAATTCCCGACTCTCGTCTCCTCCGTACTGTGCTCGGCAATCTCCGTGGCGAGTCACGATTTGGCTACTTGCATGACCCGAAACACGGATAGCAGTGAGTTCCAGAAGAAAAGTAACACGTACATCGAAACACGCTCGATCATACTTTTGAACAACCCAAACATGCTATTTAGGGGTGAGGACCCTTTAAGTGAAGTTTTCTCATGTCAGAGTAGACTCTGGAGCTCAGCAACAGGCCCACTTTCTGCCAAACTATAAACAGTCCTGACAGCGACAGCCCAGCAGCTGGATACACTGGGTTTTCCCTGGATCAACAAAAATTCGAGATACAGGGTGCTGGCAGTGAACACTCGATATGACCTGCGCGTGCCTGCACCCTATGTGAGCATAGTGCAGGTTTCCAGGGATGGTGCAGGATTGCTCCTAGCTGCTTTGTCCGGCGCTTGAGGATTGTACTTACCTGGGTCCTACCCGCACCTTCGGGTGTATCTTTTCTTGACACACTAGCCGTAACTGTGGAATGCTCTGGCAAACTCTTAGAGAGATGTTTGCCACGCGTTTCCCCCATCCCCTACTCATTCCAGCAGTCCGAAGAAGACATTGAGAGAAAAATACCTGTTGATTCTGATATCCACTCTGAAGTGGTCAAATAGCTCAACCTGCTGATTTCCTGGTGACTGTTCCAGTCTCTCTCCCTCTTGGAAAGATCTTCTCTTTCAGCCATTGACGCAGAGGTAGCATGCTGATCCCACATCTCTATCTCTCCACACCAGTCTTACATCCGGCATTATCTCTCTGAGTTGAGATGTTTTCCGCCATCATGCATGGAGAAGATCAATCTGCCAAAGACAGTCGACTTTGAAGGTTATGATAATAAGTGGAAACATTTTGTTCCCAAATGTTGTTGCAGTCTAGTGTCTCTCTGGCAGAGGTCGCCATCCAAGAATTCAACTGGTTTATCTGCAGATATCTGACAGGAGAGCCAGCGCTCTGGAGGATTTCAGATCTGCAATGGCAAAGACCTTCCGACTTACGGGCAGAGATACTGGCATTAGTCACTATCCCTCTTGTCTGAACTGATTTTGTACGCTGCACAGGGCTCTCTTTGACTAAGTGAGTCCTGAATAGAGCCTTTCCTTAGTCCTGAGTATGTGGCCTCGGGGCACTTCGAGCCTATCACCGAATGCTCTGTCAGGAATCTAACACTGAAAACTTGCCTTCTGATCACCCTGGGTTCTGCAGGGTCAGTGGGATTCATGCCCTCTTCAGGAACCCACGGTCCTGTAATGGCCTAACGATGGTTTGATATCGCCCTGTCCAGCTGCCAGCCAAACGGCCAAGCCCAAACAACAGCCTCTGATGTTTAACCTTCCTCCGCTGACCCCTTCATCGTCTGGCACCAGGTGGAAGGTGGAGCAGGTTATCTGTCCTGTCAGAGCGCTGAAGGCCCTCCTTCACAGGACAGAGTGGGACTCCCCTGATAAACGCCTATCGTGTGGGAGACTTGGTGCCGCTGTGAAACCCCAGATGATATAGCTTTTGGCTTAGACAGGTCATCTGCTAGGCTTTCACTTTTGACCATAAACTTCTGTCCCTCAAGAGGAAATCAGGGAGCATGAAGTCCGGGCTCCATCCGCCGGTCTCGCCCTCTGGTGGAATATTGTGGTTACTGATAACTTATGTCGTTCAGCAGGCTGAAAGATGATGACCACCGTTGGCAGGTTCTGTCTCAGAGATATGACTAAAGACACTGCGGCTCTGTCTGTTTTGGTAAGGCTGTGACATGCTAGGCCACCGCCCTAAAGTGATTTCTCATCTTTGGCTGCATAAGTTGTGAGTTTTACAATATCAAATTAATAGCACTTAAATAAAGACAAAGAACTTTGATTTAAAGAAAATTTATTTTTCTTTTGTAATAAAGTCAGATGCCTTCTGTTTCGGAACAGGCCAAAGTTCACTAAGACAATGGTAACCATAGGCCTTGGGGACTGTGACGTAGAAGAGACGTTTCACAGTTACTGTTAAAAGCCATTTATTGGCTCACTCAGGACTTACTCCAGCGGGACCCCATCAAGCAGCAAGACGCCCATCAAGAGTAAAACTTGTGTGTGCAGCCCCAGTAGTGCCTGGTCAGTCTTTAAATCGCATTGCCAATTGTTGGGCCTATGATTAAATGCGAAAGGGCACTTCCAGTAGGTTTAAAGAGGTAATAGCAGCCATGGGTTTTGCTTTTATGCTACCTTTTTAACCCTTTGTGTTACACAGCCATCAGGGAATGGCTCTGTGCTTTTGGACATGACTTTACCTCAGCTATATGAGAAATGCCTTTGTTTCTTCTACACATGTACAGATGTGAAGGTCACAGTCCCTTTTGTTACCGTGCTTTGGCTGACTTTTATCACATCCTTAAATGTGGTTTCGCGAATTCTGGACATTATTTTTCTCGAATGGCCCTGTATTCTGTACTTTTTCTCGCCCAAGCACAGAGCAAGTTTTATAATAACTTTGGTTTCTTTACACATCCTTACAGAAATGGCTCTGTGGTCCTTATCGTGTTACATTTGATTTGTATATTTATGTTCGGACATTGCTTGACTGTGACTAATGGAGACTGTAACAAAAAACGTTTCCTCCCGAATTATTTTGGTGCCCAGATAAGCCCAGATATTACAAGCCCACTTGCTTAACTGTTGGCGACAAGTTAAATTGACCCTGGTTAGCGCATTCACTTGAAGTCATTGTGAACGCACATTGATCAACTAATCGTGTGCTCTGGCCTGTGTCTCTGTGTCACAGTGTGAACAAATTACTAACCTACTAGACATTGTTGGGAACATGTCCGCGTTAGGCTGATTCCAGGGGTCTTCTCCTTTTTCTGATCCATTTTCTTTGTTTGATTGCTCATTGCATAATGGAGAGTGGGGAGTATCTTTAAACCTCTGGAAGTCTTGTTTAAAGCCATTTTGGTTCTGATGCTGAACTCTGGTACAAGTTTAGGCATCCTTGTGCTTGAATTAAAACTTCTAACTGCCAGATGAGATCCCACCATCCTTTTCGACATTCTGGCATTTGTTTGGACAGATAAGTATGAAGAAAAGGACTTTTCCTACTAAAACTAGTATTGTGATATACTTACCTGTCCAAACAACTAGAACTCCCTATCTCCTCCGGACAGTTGGGAAAAAGGGAGAAAACTGATTGTTTTGGAGTAAAGTGAGATCGTTTCGCTCAAGAGAGAGCACTCGTATATTCCTGTAGATTCAATAGCACTACCTCCGCGTTCTCCATACGATTCGCTTTTGTGTGTGTGTGTGGTGGTGGGGGGGGGGGGGGGGGAGGGGGGTCCTGATGTTCCACCTTGTAGGAGAAAAGACAAAAAAAGGGCAGCCTCTCAGAGTGCTACACCTGGAGAGGCGTTACTCTACTGTCGATACCAGGGAAAGAGTACTGCCAGGTCATCCTCAACCGACTGCGCGACGTAGTGGACAATGAGCTCAGGTACAACAAGCAGTTTCTGCCTGAAACGAGCCCTGTCGAACAGATCTTCACACTAAGACAGATTATCGAGAAGTGTGGAGAGCACCAAGTACCCCTGGCCCATCAGCTTCATTGACTTCTCCAAGCAATTGACTGTGTCCACAGACCATCATTGTGGAAAATCTGAAAACCTCGGCATCCCAGAGAAAGTTGTGTCCAGCCATTGAGCAAATTTACATAAAACTCCATGGCAGAGTCAGGACGGAAGATGGCTACAGTGACAGGTTCGAAGTTGTCCACTGGAGTAAGGCAAGGTTGTATCCCCCCCCCCCCCCCCCCCCCCCCCCCCCCCCCCCCCCCCCCCCCCCCCCCCCCCCCCCTCCTCTTTGCACTTGCTGTTGACTGAGTTCTGAAACACGCAACGCAAGGGAAGGGAAACAAGTGGACAGAAGGAAACAGCCTTTTAGATCTGGACACGGCCTCATTCTCAGGGTCAAAAAGACTAACAACATGCTTACAGGTAAACACCAAGGGCCAACAGACATTCTCATCGACCAAAAACAAGTGAGAGTAGTAGAGAACTTCACATACCTAGGCAGCTCTATCAACAACGCCAATGACCTCGACCATGAGCCGAATTGTCGTATTTGGAAAGCAACATCAGCATTCAATCAGCTGAACAAAATATGGAACAGCAAGAAATTCTCCCTTGGTATCAAATTGAAATTTTATAACTCCAGTGTGATTTCAGCGCTGTAACATGGCTGTGAAACCTAGCAACTAAAGACCACCCAGGAGAAGAAACTCGACGCTTTTGATACTTAGTGCATTGTAAGACCTTGGGCATCACATGGTCAGACTTTATACCATATGATGACGTCAGGTAGAGGTCCAAACAGCTCCCCGTGTCAACCATCGTCTGCAGGCGGCGCCTCCATTGGCTGGGTCATATGTTAAGATTACTCTCTTCAAGACCTGCAAACCAAGCCATTAAATGGACCCCAGCAGGCCAAGGAAGAAGAGGAAGACTCCGGATGAGCTGGCGACAGACAGTGGAGAGAGATCTCAGACTCACTGACAGAGGATGGAATGACATTACCAAACTGGCTGAGGACTGTGCCTTGACTGCCTCATGCGTCGCAAGACGCAGGAGCATCTAAGTCAAAGTAAGTAAGTAAGTAGAATTTCAACCTTCATATCATATTTGATACCATCAATGCCTTTTCTAATTCCAAGAAAAGAACGTTAACATAAAAAAAAATCTCTGCACACAAATAACCCCAAAATACATTTCTCCTGAAAATATTGTCCTCATCTTTAAAACCATTAACAATGAACTAGTATCTCACGCACTAGTTAAGCACATAAAGGTCGAAAATCGAAACTAACAACCTTGTTGTGAAATGATTCAAGTGCGTGCAAATCTGGTATGGCTCAGTGTCACAAAATACACACCCTCACAATACGCCAAGCTTGTCCTCAACGCAGAATTGATATGGTGCTTTTCATGCAGCTGTATGAGAATACCTCTGCACGCCAGGACATTCCGGGGTCCATATATGTCCATACTTAATGAGCATTGGAGACTCTCAATTAATTTGAGCCTAACGGTATCCATTGTTTAACTATAACTACAATTATCATCTACCTACTGTTACTATCATCAGCGCTGCAAGAACCAACTGCTTGTGTTGAGGTTTGTCATTATATGGTCCGTCTTTCACCTTACCTTTAGTATAGACCATATTCTACAGCAGACAGTATGTTTTACAGGGATCTGACTATATAAGATTCATCCTATCCTCTCCCGTGGAAGGTTTGAAGTGGATCATGTGAGAGGAACTGAAGAATTGCACAGAAAATTATTTTAACAGCATTCAGTCTATAACACAATTCCGCTGCACATTCTTTTACTTTGGCTGGTAGTTTTCACAAAAGCAGGTATGGTTTAAAGATTTCTTCAAATGCATTTCAATGCAGCAACTGAATTTGCAGTGTATTTTTACTATTTGCTTACAAGTATCGTCCTAAATGGCTAGTTTTGGATTTTC
>CM031622.1:8620749-8623249 GCA_018398815.1 Conus ventricosus
TTTCCATATGATTTGGACTTACGTGAGAGGGATAATTCTCACTAACTGGAAATGCTGAAGCAAGGGGCCGGAGAAGACGGGTTTATTTGTCACAGTTTGAATGGAAAGTCAAGCGCTCGAAAGTCTTCTAAGGCCAGGTACTCTGGTAGGAAGCTTACCTGGGGCGCTTGTAAGTCTCTCACTCTTGCAGTGATGGCTTTGAAATGAACTCATTTAAGAAGCGCGCAGGGCCAAATTCAAAGGATTTCCTCTCATGATAGAGGGTGCTAACGGCCTCAAATCTAAAGCATTAATTGTGCTAGCATGTCGTCTGTTGACTAAATCCCTTCGAAAATGTGTGTTTTATCTTTAGTTTCCACATTTCCGAACTCCGGCCAGATTCTTTGCATCATTTCGAAGACCTTCCATCTGTTTTCATAAACTTTGAGGGAAAGGATTTGGGGGCCACCAGTGATCTCTTCCACACAAGCTGGTATGAATCTTCTCATCTGATTAGGATGGCTTTGGACTGAAGACTGGCGTAAAACAATAAGTAAACTGGGTTCCTTGTTCCATCTCCTCCAGTGAGGCTTAATCCTAACATCCTCCCTCTTGGGTACGTGTAAGGGACCTGCAACCAGGGAGACTGATCAGGGAGTTTATCCAAGGTTTTGACCATTTGACCCGACACACCGGAATGAATTGGCAGTCTTCTGTGAGACCATACAGTCAGTGATGAGGTAGAGAAGGTATAAGCAAACATGCTGATTGATGGGGCATCCACATCAGGTTGTTCTGGATCAGGCCACTGGCCAGCACACGTTGGAAGCTGGTAGTTGCATCTGGTGGCGAGAGGTCTGTGTGGAAAGTTCCCCAAGTTCGACAAGTCTCCCAACACACGGACTGTTCTGGGAGACCACTCATTAAGGCGCAGATGGTTGTGTCAGAATGTTCAGTTTCCTGGAAACATCCTGGACCTGCAAGGCCGTACTTGTAAGAGAGCGGAGTAGACTGAATGGAGAAGGGACCCATCTGTTCAAAGTGTGGAAATGTGTTCCATTCTGATCATTGATATACGTTATAACTGCCGAAATGGTCCAAACAAACAGTTTTCACATTTCCCCTCAAGGTGAGAATCCAATGCTGTGACAATGTTGAATACAGCCCGGTATTCTGGCAAACAGACGTGTTTTCACTTCTGAAAATACTCTACAGTGCCGATTTCGTCAAATGGAATTAAACGATGGACGCCCTCAATTGCATGTAACAGATAGACACTCCAGCCAATGCTTTTCCACTTATCAAAATGAAACTAGATTAAACTGATGAAGAAAATTGAGCACGTTCAAAATATTAGTAGAAATGATATATGATATTGAAATAGAAATTTCAAAACGATGGTTTTGATTAGACATGGATGTGAATAGTATGAAAGTGCCAGACAGGGTCAGAACCAACCTTAATTAAAACATGTTAATTCAAACACGTGCAGTGCAGTTTTTAATCACAAGAAAAAATAAACGATATGAATTTAAAGTAATACGACACATCAAACAGAAAATGAAAGACCGAAAATGTTACTGCTAGTACTTTTCAGGAAACTTAACCAAAGATGAGTTAATTTATAGTCTAAAAGCCCAGAAATAGGAAATACAAACGTTTGTAATATATGTTACCTTACACAACGGTGTGAACAAAAAGGCATTTTTCGTAAATTTAATTGCAAGATATCATATTACCAAATCACCGATGACTTCCAAACTGTATTATCCATATGAGGAATAACAATAAAACAGGAGCTTTTGAAATACCTGTCACAGGCAGAGCGCTAACTTCAAAAATTTTCTCTTTTCACGCATGTTTATTTCAGGCCAGGCTGAAGAAGCTTCTGAAGACGGGGTTCTTTTCCCTTTTTTCGTTTTTCATACATAATATTCAGAGTATAGAGAAAAGGGTTGAGCGCTGAATTGAGTGGCAGCATCAAAATGGCCATGACAACATTAAGCTCCTCAGGGATGGAGACATTACCAACAGACAACACACCACACCACACCGATAGGAAACCAGCACAGAAAGTCCGACATGGCGATCGTTAGGAGACGTCTGGGGATAATGACTTCTTTAGCCTTCACACTCACATGTTTTTAATCTCTGTCTCCATTCCCTGGTCAGACATAGCATTAGCTTTAACTGACCAGTAAATGAGACACTGTCCTGCCGCTATCCACAAAAACAGAACCAAGTTACAGACGATCATGATGCTGAAGGAGTAGCCATGACCAGCGAACTCTGCTCTGGTAACAGGAAGTGGGATACAAATACCCTTCTGTTGATAAAACTCCCAGTGTGATGTCGGAGGAAGCAGAGGTATTGTAGCAAGATGAGTCCTAATGTCCATGTGATAATACAGGCAATCTGAGCTGAAGCAGCTCTGAATCGGATCTGACTGAACGGAAAACGAATCACAAGGAATCGATCTAAAGTAAACAGGCAGATGAGCAAGGCTGACACCTCAGAAGAC
>CM031622.1:8633249-8640158 GCA_018398815.1 Conus ventricosus
CCGTACGTCATCTTTTGTTTGAATGCTCAGTGTTGACCTCAACTCTATCAGGAGGAAGGTATTGAGTGAATAACTTTGATAATGTCAATACTGTCTTATAGGGTTTTCATGTTTTTGCTGAAATTGCCATGGTTTATTTCGCAGTCACAGGTTGCAAAACTTTTATAAAGATCGCAATTTTGTGTTACCTTTAGGGTATTTCATTATGTAAATTGCATATGTCAGATGTGGGTTTGAAAGAATAGATAAGTTGAGTGAGTTTTAAAAGGTTGGTTTTTTTTTAACAAGTGCTAATATCATCTGACGATGAAAAGCATTAAACAACCTCTGAACTGAAGGAAGGAATTCTGTTTTACGTCTCGTCACACAAATAGGTGATTGCAGACGTCGAAAAAAACATATTGTTTAAAATTTTTTAGATATTATCATAAAAAAAAGAGGACGATGTGGTTACATGGAACAAAAAATAAAGCATAGATGAATTGTAGGACAGTAACTATAAAAAATTAGTTTAAAAATAACAAAAATTTAATCTAACTTCGATTATGATTATAAATTTTCCCTTAATGGGACTTCCCAAAAGGTTACTCGTTAATTTAACAAGAGAAACAACTGGCAACGAATCTAAAAAGTCAAACACATTAACTGCCCAGTGTCACCCATTTGGTATAACACCATTAAAAAAAGGGTTTCGTTAGTTCACAATAAAAAAATAAACATGTTGAACTAAAAGATCCCCACGACATACGCATTAACAGTCTGGCAATACTTGGTTCGTGGGGAATTACATAAAAGTCTAAAAGTCAGGTAGAAACCGGTCGGTTTATTGAACAAGTTTGACAGAGTTGCGGGACGAGGTTTTGATGAGGAACTGTATTGACTCCAGAAATCCCTCTCGATTATATTTGATTAATTTCCTTGTATGATAAAGGACAATCAACCTTAATACTACCAAATATATTCTTTGCTCCCCTTTTGCTGCTCTATCTGCTTGATCATTAAAAACGAAGGAGGTGTGCGATGGAACCAAGAAAATACAACTTTAGTACCTTTCATGTAAAGACAGTGCAACATGTTCTTAATCTCAATTAATAATTCCTCTCTTTGTGAATTTTCAAAACAATACAAACTTTTTAATACTGACTGTGAATCAACACAAAACAGGATATTAAATATTGAGACTGGCAAGGAAATTAAATAATTTAATGCCATCAGGACAGCAATTTGTTCAGCTGTAAATATGGAATGACCCTTACCTAAATAATATTTTTTCGCTTTGCAATTGGAATTAAAAAGCCAGATCCCGCACTACCATCATCAAGAACTGAGCGTCAGTGTATACTTTCAAATAGTTAGTAAACTTTTCTTCCATGTCATTTTGACAGATGCTGCTACACATGCGGCGAAATCGCTTTATTTAGATCAGAAGAAAAAATGTTAACTGTTACTTCCGTTAGTTCCAAGGGGGTACCGGCGGAACCAGTACGCGAGGCGCTACCTCTTTATGGGTCAATCTTTGATGAATTTAAAAAAACGTCTGAACATATGAAACGAAGCTCTCTAAATTTGAATTTTTTGTGCATTTTTCGAAAAATCAATGTCGGATCGTTTTATTTAACTCTTCAAGGTCGTCCACCGAAATCCGTCTCACTACATATTTTACAGAACTTATTTTCCTTTCTTCATCAAGGGGCCCAAAGGCTGCTATCTTATAACTTCAGAGGACTTAGTGTGCACAGGTACACCAGGGCCAACTTTACAGCTTTACTGTCAATTCTTTGAATTTCTTTAAATGCGATCGCGAAGATAAAAGAATATTTCCCTGTCCGTAAGTCAATCTTGATCGTAAAAGACTGCGTTGCTAAATGCCAAAAACTTTAGGATCCTGCCCCCATGGAGAATGACTGACAATTTTTAGAAAATTCAAACTTTTAATGCTTTAGTAAAAATTGAGTCAATATGTTTTTTCCAGTTTAGTTTTGGTGAAAGTAGGACACCTAAAAATTTTACTTCAAGTTTATAAAAAATTTCCCGTCCTCCGGAAAGAATATGGGGCAGTTACTTGGTTTAACCCATTGTTAAAGAGAACCAAATGTGTCTTTTCAACAGAAAAATTAAAGCCATTCAAATGCTTATAACTTTTTTATTTATCCAGCTCGTGCTGAAAGAGCTTCTGAATATAATTTATGTGACTTTAAATTTGTTTTTTTTCCTTTAAAGATACATTAATCCAAAATGCAAGGTCTCAGCATATTGAGCTACCTTGGTATTTTGATGAAAAAACATGTATATAAGTCATTATAGCATTACATTAAATAACAATGGGGAGATTATAGAACTTGTGGAATTCCCATTTTTTATAGATTTGAGGATAAATAAAGTAAACACCAATTTTGGTCTTTATGTGTCTCCATTTTAAAAATGATTTCACATAATTGTTGACGTGACCAGAAAGACCAATTTGTTTTTAAATTTTTATAATAATCGGCTGTGCCCCACTCTATCGTAAGCTTTTGTAAGATCAAAGAAGGAAGCAAGGAAAACTTTTAGTTTTAGCAAACTGTTTTTAATTTGAGTTTGTTAGTCGTGGGCAGGTGATCAATTGTACTTCGTCCTTTTCTAAATCCAGATTGATGTGAAGAAAATACATCATTTTTATCACAGTAATAGGCCCTTCTAAAATTTATTATTTTTTCCATGACTTTTCCAGTATGAGACGTGACTGAAATGGGTCTATGCTAGACGTCTCAGACCGAGGCTTGCCCTGCTTTAGAATAGGAGTCACAAAAGACGTCTTCCATATATCGGGAATTGTCCACATTCCAAAATTTGTTAAATAATTTTTTGTAAAATGCTATCCAGTTCTCTGGTTAAATGGTTTAACATCGTGTAAGAAATCCCATCCAAACCCAAACCCAAACCTTTTTATTTCCCAACAGAGGACAGCATTCCTGACTTCCTGTAAAGATATTGATACATTTATTGTTACAAATTTTTGTTTGGTACAGGATTTTCTATAGTTATCAGTATTTTTTTCTTTCAATTCTAAACGACTTTTGCTCCATTAGGCAAACATTCCATACAACATGGTTTTTTAAAGTACATAGATGGCAAATTCCTCAGCCTTTTCTTTGGGAGATAGAAATTCTTTACTTGTTTTTTGATTGGGTAATCTGGAGTTTAATGCCCGATTTCATTTCTTTCACCTTATCCCACACCTTTTCAAGTCTTTACAGTCAGATACTTCATTTAGACGAACTGTGACCGTACTGTCTTTTTGCTTGCGCTGTAACTCTGTTTGTTTTATTTTTGTACTGCCATTTCTTTATGAGCTGCATCTTTTATCTCTTGCACAGGAACTTTTTTAACTTTTAGCCAATTAAGATAAGCTAATGTTTTTTGCTTTAAAAGCCTCCTCGCAAGCCTGATTCCACAGACATTCCCCGAGAATGTTTCACACCTTTTTGGTCCTTTTTTTGGAATAGCTAAAGCAGCAGCCTCAGAACTGCTTTCTGAAAGTTATCAAAAAAGATGTTAACTTCCTCACAATTAAATTCACTCTTCAGTCTTCTCAGTGAGGTAATTTTGAAAAGTTTCCCAATATGCCTTTATGTAAATTAAATTTGGGTATAACATCTACACCACTAACTTCAGATCCAACGGATTCTTTAAAAGATAAAAGTATTGGCCTTTGGGCACTACTAGTGGGTCATTGGCTGTATCCATTTTGCTGTTATGCTAAAGCAGGTGAAACAAAGGTAAGATCAAGCGCCGATGTCTATGATGAGATATGTCTGGGATGCGCGTAGTTCTCCCGTCGTTAAACAAAACTAAAGATGAATCCACGACAGTTTCCAGAAAATCAGGGGAGAAATATTTGACACCTGTATCCCAGAAAGGAGCATGAGAATTGAAATCGCCACCAATGATCCCTTTTCTTTAAAAACGTTTAGAGAACGTAACCAATTAGGATTTTGCCATCGGGCCCTTAGGGGAATAAACTGATGCAAAATGTAAAATTTGATTGTCTGAAACTTTTTAGTTTTATAAAGGATGCCCACACAATAACCGTATCTTTTGTAAAAGAAAGAGGGGCTAACGTTTTGTGTAATCTAGACCACATTGTACATAGATAGCTGTACTCACTTTATCAGATTCTTTGCATATATGATAAAACCCGGGGGGTAGTAATAAACTTGTAACTTTGGCAACTTCTGTTGAGTGATATTTAGGGACTGAAGGAGAAGTACATGATGAAATTTTACGAGAAAGATGCTTTCCAAATTATCAATATTAGTTGACAAGGAACGTGCGTTCCATTGTAGAACCCACAAATTATCACATGTGTGTTCTTTTCTTCCCGGTCATATTTTAACTTAATTTAATGGTGGATTAAGTATCATATAGGTGACGCAGTACAATAACCAGATCAAAACTGCTAAAGAGACGTTTACCCAAAAGAACTGGGGGGCGGGGGTGGGGTGGAGGTGGGGGTGGGGGTGATGCTTTGGAGATTTGTTTTCCATGGGGCTGTCATGGTAGGTAAACTGACTATCTTGAATCTTGTATGTAGATTGGGATGACGGCATCCCAAAGCCTCCTACTGAAACTGCCCTTTACACAATATGATGATGGGGGCCCGATGCTGAACAAAAAAAGACGCCCGAGCGGGGAAAAAGGCAGATGGTTGCGCTGTTTAACATCCGTAGGCGTCAGCAGAGATGATTTCTGGACATTTTGTTGACTAGCCTTCTTCCAGAAGATGGGCTGCTGGTCGCCATGTTGACCAGCGGCTGCCTTCTTGAAGGGAGATGAGTGCTGGTCGCCATGTTGACCAGCGGATGCCTTCTTGAAGGGAGATGAGTGCTGGTCGCCATGTTGACCAGGGATGACTTTTTGAAGGGAGATGAGTGCTGGTCGCCATGTTGACCAGCGGAAAGACTTCTTGAAGGGAGATGAGTGCTGGTCGCCATGTTGACCAGCGGATGACTTTTTGAAGGGAGATGAGTGCTGGTCGCCATGTTGACCGCGGATGACTTTTGAAGGGAGATGAGTGCTGGTCGCCATGTTTACCAGCGGATGACTTTTTGAAGGGAGATGGTGCTGGTCGCCATGTTGACCAGCGGATGACTTTTTAAGGGGGTGAGTGCTGGTCGCCATGTTGACCAGCAGATGGGTCTTCAGGGGACAGGGATATGGAATGTTCATAATAGCCTTTAGTTTGAGTTGAACGGAAAGAACTTTACAGCAGTTTGTGTTAAATTTGCTATCAATATTACAAGCATTCCTTACACGTCCGCATAAGATTTTGATTAACGGACTCTTTCTGTTCAGCTTCAGCTTTGCTTGACGACTAGCCTCTTGAAACGAAATATAGTTCTTTGATTTCAAAACATTAACTTCTTTGGCCCTCGTTTTTAGCAGGACATCCATGAAAAGCTGATGAGGGTCACTTTGCAGTTAACACAGAATCTTGTCCCAAGGTTCAGTTCTCTCGGGGTGTGATGATGACCACATCTGCTAAAATATCGTACTTTACTTAAACAGTGTTTCTTGGTGTGATGCAGGACGCTGACAACACGTACAAACCCTTTTTTTTGGCGCACAATATGGGTGTATCTTCAACACAACATTGTCAATACTAAGTTTTTCTGGAAGTGCTTGAAGTTTGAAAGTAATTATTGTCACTTTTTTCCCCTTTTTAAGAACCCATTTTCGGAACCCGCTCACAATATTGGAAAAGAAGACAGAAAACTCTCATCCAGGTCCTTGAAAACAATACCAACTGTTTTTACTTGGGGCTTAGTAGTTGTCAACAGCTATACCAGCCAATGCTTTGGGGTCTGCATCAGCTTCTTACTTTGTCTCTCTTTTTTGCATGAATATAAAAAACTATCATCTCTTAACTTTTTTACAGACACAACTTCACCCAATCATGGACTCTATTGCCTTTTTTTGGTAATGAGGATATAGATGTCGCAGGAGCAGAGAGCCGTCACCTGAAACTTTAATAATAACATTATGATTTCTTTGTTCAACAAATTTTTGGGACGAAAGATGATTTAAGATATTTAAGTTTAAAATTGCTTTAAGGGATTTGTCACATCAGGTATGGATTGTTCTTTCCAGTTTGAAAAATTCCATGGTCAAAATGATGTCAAAACAAGATGGGCGACACTCTCCGTGTACATTTAAAATTACGACATTATATTACGTCATTGCTGAGTTTCCGATTAGAACTAGCAAAACAAAACAAAAGAAAAAAAAAATTGAAAAAGAAAATACCCCTTAATCCACTTTAAAAAGAAAATCAAATAAAAGAATTAAAGAATACGCATTGATGACCCGTAAGCAGTAAAGGCTTTCGGCAGTGATCAGTCAATGTGAATTTTCCAGTTGAAGTGTGCCGCTCCAAATGGTCGCCGGTTCAGTAGCCAAAACTGCCAACACTGCACGACTCAAAAAAAAAGGTAGACTGGACGCACATTCCAACTGTGATCACACCACAAACCAACTTATTGCAGATCACCAAAACACTCGGGAGAATACACTCATATTCAAACGCCGTATAAAAATCTTACGACCAGTAAAAACTATAATAAATGGTAGAGCTGTTAGATCCTGCTGCTTTAGTAATCCAGGGGCAGGCACTCTCCTGAACTGAACTGAACTGAACGAGTACCTTTGGTTTCCTTTTTGCCTCTTGGTGTGGGTTTGGGGAATTTACAAGTCTTCTAAAATATGCCTTCACCTGTTCTAGCTTGTGTCTGACCTGCACTGTAGGAAGGTTAAGCAGGCATGGTACAATCTCAATTGATGTAATTGATGTCTCTTATGTAGTTCTCAAACCTCAGTCTCATTGCTTCGTTTTGAATTTTTTTTTAACTTAAGAAGATTGTTTTTAGACCG
>CM031622.1:8641158-8652641 GCA_018398815.1 Conus ventricosus
GGGGTACATTTCAAGGACGCATCACCCATAGTTTCCTGAAAAAAAAACGATATCTTTGTTTGGTGTTTGTTGGTGGTAGGTTAAATTGGGATCAGTTTTGAGACGTTTGCCAGCACTGATCTTTCACCCTTGGAGTGAGTGATGTTATCAGGGATGCAGTGAATAAAGTGGTGTGGTGTCCTTAAATGCAAAAAGAGCCTGTCTGCCATGAAAGCAAAGGCACTGAACAGTGCCACCTCTAGCAATTGCATCACGCAGTGGTACTCAGTGTGATCAATGATGATCTAAGGCCTACAACACGGTCTAAAAACAATCTTCTTAAGTTAAAAAGAATTCAAAACGAAGCAATGAGACTGAGGTTTGAGATCTACATAAACAGACCTCAATTAATTTCAATTGAGACTGTACCATGCCTGCTTGAACCTTCCTACAATGCAGGTCAGACACAAGCTAGAACGGGTGAAGGCATATTTTAGAAGACTTGTAAATTCCCCAAACCCACACCAAGAGGCAAAAAGGAAACCAAAGGTACTCGTCAAAGATGTGCAAAAGCATGGATGGTTCAGGCAATATGCAGCTTGTTTGCCAGCTGTCAGAACTCAAAGAACCGAACGAAAAAGGGGAACGTATCCAGACCACTTCACAAACATTTCTAACACACCACCCACACACACACACACACACACACACACACACACACACACACACACACACACACACACACACCAAAACACACACACTCACACACAACTACACACCACAAAATATATATATATATATATATATATATATTATATATATATATATATATATATATATTTTATATATATTATATATATATGTTAATGATATTAAAAAGGAATTTTTAAAACTCTACAATTTGTTTCGAGCGTGTTGCGCTGTCATCACTACAAATTTGTTTCGAGCGTGTTGCGCTGTCATCAGGATGACAGCGCAACACGCTCGAAACAAATTTGTAGAGTTTTAACATTCCTTTTTAATATCATTAACAAATGTTGCTCCCCAAGGGGTCGAGCACTTTTAAAGTCATTTTAGGCTTTTTAATTATATTCATATATATATATATATATATATATATATATATATATATATATATATATATATATATATATATATATATATATATATTTATATATTAGTATGGTTAAAATACCCAAAATGATTTTGA
Source organism: Conus ventricosus (assembly GCA_018398815.1). Lineage (NCBI taxonomy): Eukaryota > Metazoa > Mollusca > Gastropoda > Neogastropoda > Conidae > Conus > Conus ventricosus. The sequence goes on from CM031622.1 coordinate 8,642,348, forward strand.
TAGTGCTCAACCCCTTGGGGAGCAACATTTGTTAAAATAGATTTTTTAAAATAGAATCTACAAATTTGTTTCGAGCGCGTTGCGCTGTCATCAGGATGGTTTTTGGTTTGCCCACCGCCGATGTTATATAGCGTACAAACTACAATACAATCCAGACAATAACACAAATAGAAATAAGAAAAACAGGAAAAGAAAAATCACATGGTACAACCCACCATACGACGGAAAACTCAAAACAAATATAGGAAAAGAATTCTTTAAAATTTTAACAACCTCGTTCCCAAAAGAACACAAACTATATAAAATATTCAACAAAAACACCGTCAAACTATCGTATTCATGCATGCCCAACCTCAAAAATTTAATTGACGCATCTAATAAAATGAAAACCAACACAGCAAAGAAGGGTGAAGAAAGGAAATCTTGCAATTGCATCAAAAAAGAGCAGTGCCCCCTGAGCAATAAATGCCTTCACAACAACATTGTATACCAAGCCACTGTGACATCAGAAAATGAAAAAGAAACATACATAGGGATCACTGAAAACCACTTCAAAACCAGATATGCAAACCACAAACAGTCATTTAATAACGAAAAATATAAAAATCAAACAGAACTGAGCAAATATATTTGGAAACTTAAAGACGCAAAAACAAGCTACAATATATCCTGGAAAATCATAAAAAGAGCATCACCATACAGCAATGTTTCAAAAAGGTGCAACCTATGTTTAACTAAAAATGGTTAATACTATGCAAACCACACTTAGCAACTTTAAACACCAAAACAGAAATAGTAAACAACTGCAGGCATAAATGGAAATCGTTGTTAGTGAATACACCCAAAACAAAAACCTGAAAGCCCCCAAAAAACACGTGCAGCCAACCCGCACGTCCAAACAACCGCAAACGGGAGCCCACACGCTATATAACATCGGCGGAGGCCAAATCAAAAACCATCCTGATAACAGCGCAACGCGCTCGAAACAAATCTGTAGATTCTATTTTTAAAAACCTATTTAATATATATATATATATATATATATATATATATATATATATATATATATATATATATATATATATATATTTATATATAAACTAATAAATTCCAAGGATAAGTACTGAGCACCAATCCAACAACTTACAGAGCAGCTTGGTGTTGCAATGACTGCAAGAAATATTCAATTATAAACAAAGCTTGCTCTTATGTCTTAGATTGAAGAAATAGGGGGAGATAAGCATTCATATCTGCAGTGGCAGTTAATGCTGCCTAACTAACAGTATGTGCTCAAGTGGGTGGATGGGGAAAAATAAAAAATAAAATAAATGCTTCTCAAAATGAGCCTTCAGCAAGCTTATAATCTCCAATAGGGAGGAAACTCACTAACACCTAACTCCTGGTCATACACCGATATTTCGAAACCTGGTTGTTTCTCCTCAGTGACTGCGGAAAGTGATAATTTGACTCCTCTGTCTTTTCGGTTTTAAGAAGAATGCTATCCCAGAAAAGGTTGGTGTGCAATACCGTAGTATGCGTGTTGAGTTTTCAAAAAACCAACCAAAGGTGCCACCTAAGAAGCAAAAGAAAATCATGAAAGAACAAAACAAGCTACATTTTCTTGTAAAAAGTAGAAAATATAAAAAGATAACCTCTTAAGACACAAGTGCTGAGGGCCAGTTCTTGGACTGAATCTGCAAGGGACTAAATTACAAAAAAACTAATAAATTCCAAGGATAAGTACTGAGCACCATTCCAGCAGGTTCCGAAATATCGGTATATGACCAGGAGATAGGTGTTAGTGAGTTTCCTCCCTATTGGAGATTATAAGCTTGCTGAAGGCTCATTTTGAGAAGCATTTATTCTATTTTTTTATTTTTCCCCATCCACCCACTTGAGCACATACTGTTAGTTAGGCAGTATTAACTGCCACTGCAGATATGAATGCTTATCTCCCCCTATTTCTTCAATCTAAGACATAAGAGCAAGCTTTGTTTATAATTGAATATATATATATATATATATATATATATATATATATATATATATATATATTATATATATATGTGTGTGTGTGTGTGTGTGTGTGTGTGTGTGTGGGGGGGGGGGGGGGGAGAGGAGAGAGAGAGAGAGAGAGAGAGAGAGAGAGAGAGAGAGAGAGAGAAGAGAGAGGGGAGAGAGAGAGAGAGAACAGAGAGTATCAAAGAAGAAAACACGCAAAACTTTACATTCAGGTTTACGACTGAAGCTGTGCAAAATTATTTCTGTGTAATTAAAGTGTACTGTTCCAGGTATGTTAACACGTGGTACATGGAAGTTCTGTGTAATTAAAGTGTACTGTTCCAGGTATATTAACAAGTGGTACTGGGAAGTTCTGTGTAATTAAAGTGTACTGTTCCAGGTATATTAACACGTGGTACTGGGAAGTTCTGTGTATTAAAGTGTACTGTTCCAGGTATATCAACACGTGGTACTGGGAAGTTCTGTGTAATTAAAGTGTACTGTTCCAGGTATGTTAACACGTGGTACTGGGAAGTTCTGTGTAATTAAAGTGTACTGTTCCAGGTATATCAACACATGGTACTGGGAAGTTCTGTGTAATTAAAGTGTACTGTTCCAGGTATATCAACACGTGGTACTGGAAAGTTCTGTGTATTAAAGTGTACTGTTCCAGGTATATTAACACGTGGTACTGGGAAGCAAATTCAGTGGCTTACTACTGGCAGCCTGCGGATCATGTGCAATGGGATGATGACTTATGTGGACAAATATTCTACCGTACGTTGTTCCTTCACTTTGTTTTCTACCATTGTAACAATGCAGCTGAGTTTTATCTGTGTGAAATCTCTTCCACAAATCCCCGCCCCCTCGGTCATGTAGCATACAACAGCACCACTGTGTCACGCTTTCCTCTCGTGACGTGTCCCTTGCAGCACGTGACGTACACCATGTTGGCCTGTGACACAGGAAGTGTCTGCAGAAACCTGGTGACGGCTGAAGAATGGTACCGTGTGAAGTGCGACGTGCTGAGGGGACCAGCACAACCCTACTTCTCATGTGCTGAGTCTGGGGAGTTCGTCCCTTACAGTCTGCTGTGTGACTTCAGAGACCACTGTCCTGGGGCATCCGATGAAGACTTTTGTGTGCACCCAGCGTGCCAGCACAGTGCAATTGGCTGTGGACAGCAGCAGGTGTGTTCTTTGTAACCAACCTCTATGATTCTTCCTGTCATGGCAGGTCTGCGTACTCAGTGTTATGAACAAAATGAGCCAATCATTGTCAGTCTGTTTAATACTAGTAGACAGGGGGAATTAATGTAGTCTTATAAACTGATTAACGTCTGACACGTTCGACAAAATGTGTCCAGTTACTAGGTAATTTATAAAATTTCTCACAGATACACACAACTGTTTCTCTCTCTCTCTCTCTCTCTCCTCTCTCTCTTCTCTCTCTCTCTCTCTCTCTCTCTCTCTCTCTCTCTCTCTCTCTTATAGAGAGTACGGGTAATGGGGCAAACCCAGAGCTATGTCAGGAACAGCCCATTGCAACAAACCGTAACAGATCACAGTCTTCAAAATTAAAAGAAAACCAGGTCAAGCAGCCTGTCCCTACTGAGTTTCGTCGGAGTGTGCAGCCCATGTACCCCCAGTCAGTAGGAAATCGTCCTGATTCTTATTCTACAAATTTACCCCAGAGATCAGTCTCAACGACTTGAGCTCCCGGGCCCCCTCGCGTTTTCTTTTTTTTTGGGGTTTTTAAACAAAAACAAGCCCCCCCCAAAAACTTGTAAAAACCCCCTTTCCCCCCGTGGCGGGGGAAACCTTTTTTTTTTGACCCCCCCTGAGTCCCTGTCCTGGAAAAGGGTTTTCTGCGCCGGTGAGGCAAAATGGCCTTTGAGTCGAAACTTGTGGGGGCCGAAAAATTAATTTTGCAAGCGGGGGTTTCGCCCCCTTACGTCGCTGGATTTGGAAATTTATAAATTTTTTTCCCCAACGGCCCCAGTAACTGGGGCCCCCTTTTCTTTTCCCCCTCTGTTTTTCCTTCCTTCTCCTCTCGGTTTCCTCCCTTCTTGCTTTTTTTTTTTAAGAACGGGGGTAATGGAAAAAACTATTAAGCTGAAACGTTCAACAAAGGGGCCGTTACAGTTTTTTAAAAATTTTTAAAAAAACCCCAAAAGTTTCCCTTTCCCTCTATTTTCCCCCTTTCCCCTCATTTCTCCTTTTTCCCCCTTTCTTTTTCTCTCTTCCCCAAAGAGAGGGGTTTAATGGGGCAAACCCAGGCATTGGAAAGCCCTTGGAAAAACCGCAGATCCAGTTCAAAAAAAAAAAACCAGGAAAAAGCCCTGCCCTAATTTCGTCGGGGGCACCCTGTCCCCCGTAAAAAAATCCCCCCTTCTTTTCTCTTTAACCCCCAAAGGCTTTAACTACCCTCCTGGCCAACCCTAAAAATTGTTCCACAAAACCAGTTGCTTAAAATGCCCCTTTTCCCAAGGCGGCCAAAACCCGACTTCCCGCCCTCCCCTCCCCCCCCCCCCCCCCCCCCCCCCGCCCACCCGCCAAAAATTTCAATCCCCCCCCCTGCCCCCCCCCTTCCCCCTTAAAACAGCGTGTCTCCCTTTCCCTCCCCCCCTTGCCCCCACCCCCCCCCCCCCCCCCCCGAAAACCCTCCCCTCCTTTTGCCCACCCCCCCCCTTCCCCCCCCCCCCAGCCTTTTTTTTCCCCCCCCCCCCCCCCCCTTCCCACACGCCCCCCCCCCCCCCCCCCCCCACCCCCCCCCCCCCCCCCCCCCCCCCCCCCCCCCCCCCCCCCCCCGCCCCCCCCCCCCCCCCCCCCCCCCCCCCCCCCCCCCCCCCCCCCCCCCCCCCACTTCCCCCCCGGGATTGCTTATTAACTGGGGATGACTGTTTATTTGACCCGGACAGCTTGAAGCGCTTTTATTTGGTTGGCCATATTTCCTGAATTTTTTACATACACTTATTTAAATTTGTCCTTTTGGACTGAACTTCTTCCCCTGCTTTTGGGGTTTTTGTGTGTTCTTGGATATTTTTTGATTGTGTTTTTATTTTTTCATTGTTGTTTAACGTATTGCTGATTTATATTTTTTTTGTTGTTGAAAACAGTATATCTATTTGTTTTCTTGTCGGAATTTCCCCTTAATTAATAAAGGACCATTGAAATTGTATTTAACTGATGCTGGATTACGTTGGTCCCCTAAATGTTTACATTTAAAATAAGATTCATGTGTCTGTTTTTTTCAAAACGAACCCTTCATTCATTGCGGGTCTTAGGGGAAACTGCCGGGACACCGTTTCAATGATCAGCTTTACCCATAACTAATTTAAATTTTTCCCGCGCGATGAACTCACTCTGGGGAAAAAGGCTTGGAATATTTTTTTTCCCAAAAGCATCGCTCACTGTCAAAAAGGCGGCGTGACCTTAAAACCAAAAAAATGTTAAATGCATGGCGCAAGGTAAAACCCCCCACTCAGCCCCTCTTTGTTGGATATTGAAAGGGAAACCCCCGCGCCCTTCCCTTTTGGTATGACAACTTTGTACACGAGGTATGTTATAAGAGCTATCCAAATGTCTTTTCTCGGGTTTTAACTTTGACTTTTTTTTAAAAAACGCGCCTGCCTGGGTGGACACCACCTCTTTGGCTTGCTCAGCTTATTCATAATCCACAGAATCGCAAAACATCTTCTACATGCTGGTTTATCTACACAAACAAAAAAGCCATGGTTTAAAACCCATCCCCGGGGCAAAAAAGCAAAAGCGACCCTGTTCATTTTGTGCATTGGGTCTTGTAAACTTCCAAAGAAACAAATGGGGGCCCACACAACCTTCAATATCGCGCTTAAAAAATTTCGTAAGGTAAATTTTTCCTCGCTTAACTTGTCCTTCTTAGGGGTACTCAATTACACGACCAAAAGGGGCGTATAATACCTGGTATAATTCTTTCCTAAAACGTTGATTTTTCCCCATTTAAAGAAAAAGGGGAAAAAAACACAGAGTACTTCCCGCGGGCTGAAAAAGACATTATTATAGAAATGGCACAAAGGGGATGCATTTAAAAACCGAAAAAAAAAAAAGTAGATGAATATAAAAAGCGAGAAAAGGTACGATTTGTTAGAAAATCAAATCTGAGTTTTTTAGGAAATATAAACGCAAAAGGGTACACATCTTTGGCGGCTTTTAAAATAAATAATGAAAGTCAGAAAAAAATCAGAAAATCTGCGACTATGGGTCTGTCCTTTCAACATTTTCCTTCAGGTAATGAATCAGTACAAACGGCGGGCCCGGTCACATTTTTTAAATGGGTATGAAACCCAGCGTTCTTAAAATCGTTTTTGAAAAAAGATTAAAACTAAGATTTTTATACCCCCTATTGCTTTTTAATGAATTTGGGTTTTCCTTAATTTCAAAAAAAAAAAATAAAAAAGCAATGGGTCCCGATAACTTAAATGCTTCTATACTTAAGTTGCTCTCCCTTTTTTGTCGATACCCCTTTTAGTTTTAATTTTTGGGATTTATGAAGGCTTCCAGGGTCTAAAGGCGCAAAAAATGGGTTCCTACCCAAAATCAAGGATCTCATGTTTAAACAATTTTAACCAAATTTTTTTTATCCGTTGTATCGAAAACCCCTAGAGATGCTGTTCACAAACCCTAACTAAACATAGGAACTACAAAGTTTCACCATTTCTCGGGGTTTCGTCAAAATCACTCAAAAGCCCCGGCCTTAAAGCCCTGTGATACGGAAACGCCTCAAGAAAGGAAAAATCATGGAAACTGTTTTCCTCGATTTTAAGAAAGGTTTGATCTTGTAGACCAAAAAAAAAAAAAAAAAAAAAAAAAAAAAAAAAAAAAAACCAAGAAAAAAAAAAAGGGAAAAAAAAAAAAACTATTAATTAAAAAAAGGACTGTTTTCAAAAGGCTTCCACCTTTTCTTTTTATTTTTAAAAGACCACCCTGCAAAAATATTCAAAATTGTAACTGTGCGTTCCCAAGTTTTTTCCTGGACCCTCCTTCTGTAAAAATTTTTAAAAAAGCACTGATTTTAAATGGTGCAAAACGGGGAATCCCCTTTCCGCCAAAAAAAAAGTTTTCCTGATGAACAAAAAAATCAACGGGCTTTTTGTTACAAAAAATATAAAATGATCGGGGGACCAAACCGTGTCTTACGGAAAAAATTTTTTAAATTTAAATGGCAAAACCCTAAAACATGTTTGCAAAAATTGGCTGCAAGTTTTTTCCAAATTTAAACTATTATTATGTTGAACAAAAATCCGGAAATTATTTTTTTTGAAGCCCATTCCTTTCCCCCCCACAATATGCTCCACTGCTGGGTGGTGCCTTTGGAAAAAACATAAAAAAGATCAACTCTATGCATAGACGGGGAATTTTTAAACTGATTCTTTCCCCACATTTTCTTCAACCCGGGCAAATTGCAAAAAATAATGACGTTACCACTGCAGAGCCAAATGACCAAAAAAAGGCAGTAAATGTTTAAAGTCCATGCAAACATGGCCCAAATATCTTGCGAGTTTATCCAAAATGGCAACAACGCGATATATTTTAATAATTACATTCTCCAGGTCCGCTTGATTTGTTTTAAATTTATTTTTCTTTTTTTGGTCATCGTGTGGAACTCCTTCTCCGTTGCCAAAACATGTCAATCATGCCGTTTAAAAAGCAGTCTTAAACATTTATTGAACAATAAATTAAAATTTTGATCATGTTCAACGCCCCACTTTTTTGTTGCCTCTATATTATCAATGAAAATGTGTGGTTGTGTTGTGGGGTGTGTGTGTGTGTGTGTTGTGTTGGGTTTTGTGTGTGTTGTGTGGTGTTGTGTGTGGTGGGTGGGGTATGCGCATGCGTGGTGTATGGGGGGCGTGTGCTGCATGTGAGCGGCGAGCGAGTGTTTGACTGGTTTTTGTAAATTTTTTAATGGGTTTTTTTTTTTTTTTAATAATTTTATTTTATTCTATTGTTTTGTTAATTATAATGTTGCTATATATATTATTATATATATATATATATATAATATATATATATATATATTATATTATATTAATTAAAATTTTTTTTTTTTTTTTTTTTTTTCCCCTTGTTTTTTGTCATTTTAATTTGTGCAGTTTGTTTAGTTGAAAAGTTGTAGAATTCAAAGGGCGATTGGAAGAATGGCCCCTGCCTAAAATCTCATCCTTGGTAATAAGTTTTTTAGTTTGAGTTTGAGTCTCTCTCTCTCTCATCTCTCTCTCTCTCTCTCTCCCCTCTCTCTCCTCTCTCTCTCTCTTCTCCTTTTTTCTTTCTTCTCTTCTCCTCTCTCTCTCTCTTCTCTCTTTTCCCCTCTCTTCTTATGCAAAAAAGTACTATTGAAAAACGGTTTGTGAATTTGTTTGGGTGTTTCCAAAAAAACAGGGGAAAGCCAACAATAATAAAAGGGATGAAGACAAACCACTGTTTTTTAATAACATGTCAAATTTAAGGGAAGAAAAGAACGAAAAGTTACAATTTAACTTTGTTCAAAAGTTGTCCCATCAACGAAAACATTTTCGTATCATTTCAAATTTTGGGGAGACCCAAGTAGCAAGGCCCCCCCCCCCCCCAAAAAAACCCCCCCCCCCCCCCCCCCCCCCCCCTTCCCCCCCCCCAAATTTAGGATGAAATGTTTTAACAAGAGGCCCAAAAGGAGTAATACGCGGGGAAAATCTTTTTTTTTAATTCACCTAGCTTTAATTCCGAGAATTTTTTTAATTTTTATTGATCATCTAATGAGAAAAATGATTATGATGTTCATTAATGAGAAGAAACACAAAAAAACAAACAAAACAAACAACAACCCAAAAAAAAGCACACAAACACACATAAAAAACAAACAAAAGCCACACCAAGTAACCTCGCAGAAGTGAAAACCAGTAACCCCTGAACTAAAAAAATGTAAATCAAATAGATTCGAGAGACATGATAGTTATTGTTTTGATGTCAAGTCGTAGTAGTAGCAGACAGCATAGTAGGGGGTAATGGGGTGTAGAAAAAGTATACGAAAAACAAAATCTAGGAGAAAGCGTAGTTGCCGTCGTAACAGAAGTACATATATTCGTTTTTCTGCTGCCGCTATTGTTGAAATTGTAGCATCATTAACTTTAATATTATCATCATCATCAACATGAAAATGATGATGGTGATGATGATGATGATGATGATGATGATGATGATGATGATGATATGATGATGATGATGATGAGATGATGATGATGATGATGAGATGAATGATGATGATGATGATGATGGTGGTGGTGGTGGTGGTGCTGGTGGTGGCTGTAATGATGTGATATGATGATTATGGTGGCGTTGGTGGTGGTGATGATGGTGATGATGTTGATGATGATGATGATGATCATAATGATGATGATGGTTGATGTGTGATGATGATGATGATGATGATGATGATGATGATGGTGGTGATGTTATGATGATGATGATGATGATGATGATTGAATGATGATGATGATGATATGATGATGATGATTGTTGTTGTTGGTGGTGTGCTGTTGCTGTGATGATGTGTGATTTATGTTGATAGTAATGTTTAGATTCAATAATAATGCAAATGATGATGACGATGACGAATGAACGATGATGATGACGATGATGAATGATAGTGATGATGATGATGATTGATGATGATGATGATAGATGATATACGAATAGGTTGTCACCATGTTAACGTGTGTGGTGGTGTGTGGTGTGTGTGTGTGTGTGTGTGTGTGTGTGTGTGTGGTGTTGTGTGTGTGTGTGTGGTGTGTGTGTATCGAGTGTGTGGGTGTGTTCAAATGTTTGTGTTGTGTGGTGTGTGTGTGTGTGTGTGTGTGTGTGGTGTTGTGTGTGTGTGTGTGTGTGTGTGTGTGTGTGTGTGTGTGTGTGTGTGTGGGTGTGTGTGGTGTGTGTGTGTGTGCGTATGTGTGTGCGTGTGTGTGCGTGCGTGCGTGCCGTGCGTGCGTGCGTGCGTGTGTGTGTTGTGTGTGTGTGGTGTGTGTGTGTGCAAGTGGTGGGTGTCTATAATGTGTGTTGTGGTGTTGTGTGTGTGGTGTGTGTGTGTGTGTTGTGTGTGTGTGTTGTGAGCTGTGTGTGTGTGTGTGTTGTGTGTGTGTGTGTGTGTGTGGTGGTGTGTGTTGTGTGTGTGTGTGTGTGTGTGTGTGTGTGTAGTTGTATGCAAGCGTGCGTGTCTGCATTGTGCATGCTGTGTGTGTTGCAGATGTTGCGTGTGTGCTTGCGTGTGGTGTGTGTGGAGT
>CM031622.1:8653641-8665246 GCA_018398815.1 Conus ventricosus
CCCCTTAAAAAAAAAAAATTTTTTTTTTTTTTTTTTGATATCTAAAATGGGAAATTTCAGGTAACCTGGCTCAGGATTTATTCTAAATTTCGCCGAAGCTTCTAGAGCATTATGTGTCTTTGGAAGATCCCAAAGACGACAAAATTTCTCTGAAGAAGCTTCGGCGAAAATTTAGAAAAAATCCTGAACCCAAGGTTACCTGGTTTCGAGTCTTTTATTTTGTTGTTCTTATTCAAGCTTAAGACTTCCAACTTGGCTCCTTGGCCACGAGTGCTGGTGCGGCAGTGGGAGAGTTTTTCCTTGTGTTATTATATATATATATTATATATAATATATATTTAAAATATATATATATTATATATATATATATTAAAGCTGAACAATTACGTTAGTGGGGGAAAACAAGTGCAGGTTAACTATTTTTCAGTCGTTATAGTAATGACTTGGCAAAGATTTGAACTTAAAAAAAATAATAATAAAAATAAATTGAAGATGAAGAAAATGGAGGGAATATATTTATAACTATGAAAAAGCCCTTCACTAGTGCCTGCGGGAACCTTTCGTAATCCCTCTCGAGGGCGCATTTATTTGTATTGCCTGCTCCTAGACCTTTCGTCCGCTGGATCGGACTTATCAGGGAGACACGGCTGTTGTGGCTGTGCTCTTGGTGTCAAATAGAGACACACCACAGTCCATAATTCGTGGTGTTCCCACCACCAAGGGTTCAAAAAAGAATCCAACAGCACCCCAAAGCAGCCAGTGAAGGGTAGTAAAATGGAACAAAACAAAGGTGTGGAGAGGAAAAAAGTTGCTAAAAAAATAAAAGCATTATTCAAACAGTATAAAATTTTAGGGGACAATCGTTTGAGCCTATGCTTGAGGATCCATTCAAGGATGCAGGGAGATCAAAAGATATGGAACAGTCTGAGTGGTCAGCTCTGTTGTTCAATAACCCAAGCTTTATATATATATAAACGCGCTCGCACGCAAGAGAGAGAGAGAGAGAGGGAGAGAGAGAGAGAAGAGAGGAGAGAGAGAGGGAGAGAGAGAGGGGGGGGGGGGGAGGGGGCTGACTGACCAATGCAGAGAGACAGACAGAAAAAACGGAGGGATGGACAGATGCCGGGAAAGGGGTTTGAGACACACACACACACACAACACACACAGAGAGAGAGAGAGAGAGAGAGAGAGAGAGAGAGAGGAGGAAGAGAGAGAGAGGGGAAGAGAGAGGGGAGAGAGAGAGAGAGAAGAGAGAGAGAGAGAGAGAAGAGAGGAGAGAGAGAGAGAGAATGCGAAAAGGAAAACGAATACAAATGTTTATTTTAAGGCCGAGGCCCATTTTGAAGGAGCATGCACACAATCAAACAAAATGAATGGGGGTGGGGGAGGGGGATGATCGAGGTACACGAAGTGGAGAAGTCACGTTGCAGTGCCCCGCCCTTTCTTTGTCGTTTTGTCCGGGCTTGAAGAGGAACTGTCCTGTAGGTTGTTCACAGGTTGTGTCAGCTGACATGCCTTCAGATAACTTCAGCTTCAGATGGTGTGCGGGGCATTGGCGGCTGTCTATGCACAATTCAGTCGAAGCAGGCAAAATGTAAGGCCACCATGAGTGTGTCGCGTTTAAGCTGAAGACACGGACAGACGGTGTCACCTTGGACTGTTACTCCCCCAACATTTCTACGGAAATTTGTTTGTGGCGACGGGGAAGCTGAACCCAGGACCTGGCTCTGAGGACAACTTGCGTCAGTCCGTTCGACAGTAGAAGTTCTACACGACGAGACAGCGTCGGCGTCATGGAGTCCCAACTGGTGTTATCTGCACTTCCATGGGGCCCCTCCATAAAGGGGACATGATGGCTTCTGAAGGATGTAATGGGATCCCTGGACGGTCTTAACTGTTAAAACGACCAAACGAGAAACCACTTGTCTGCTCATATTCGGCGCAAAATGGCTGTTTCTCGTTCTTTTGTTTTCACTGTCCTAAAGGGTTGTTTGTTTTTGCCTGAAGAAGACCCTAGGGGTTGGGGTGCATTGTGTTTTGCCCTTTGTAATATGCTTGTCTGTATCTGTGGCGGTAACCAACCCCTCCTTTTTGAATTTTGGGTGTCTTCCTTGTTGACTATTTACCGTTCATGAAAGACAGTGGCTTAACGGTAAACGTCAAACTAAGGGAGTGTTAACAATTTTAAACGGGAGACAAGAGAGGGGGAGAATTTTGTGAAAGACGTCATAGCAATAATGACGCGTTGCAAGCCTCCTTTTATTTATCGTTTTTTGATCTTTGTATTTTCGGTCAGTGTAGTGCTATCGTTGATTTGTTTAAAACGTTTGGAAAATGAATGTATGCCTAATTGTTCAGTATTGTTTTTCGATCGATTGATAATGCGACTGGAATATTTCAAGATTATGTTAGAATGTTCACCGGGTTTTTCGTAAAGTTGCTAGTGCTTTGCCGAAGGTTCGAGAATTTTTGTAGAAGTGACCGAATTATATTTGGGCATACGGTCGTCGCGATTTCATTGGTTAAGTTTACTCTATTCTAGAAAAGAATAATCAAGTAGGTTCGAGAATATTCTTTCGATCAAACAAAAGAATGAGAGGTGTGCGACTGAGAGAGAGAGAACACACACACAGACAAAAAAGAGAGAGGGCGAAATGAAATGTGTTGAGTTCTATTTAAAGAAGTGTTCGAGTCTTCATTGAGTTTGGAGTCTAGCCGACCAGAAGCTGCCATTAGCTGAATATTCGCTGCTGCATGTAGGCTACAACTGAGTTCCTGTACGACTTATTGAACCTGAAGGCCAGTGGGTTGTTTTTGTTCCTCTATTCTTCAACGTGTGTAAATAAAAGGATCCTCTTCGGTTCAATACTGGCCTGGTGTATTTCGTATCTGCGAGCTGAACATTCCCACAGGATCTACAACGAACTCTTACAAGCCAGAGTAACTGCACTTAGCTTGTACGGGAGGAAGCCCCAAGCATTTTAGCAGGTAACAGGGAGGTACCTACACCGGTAAAAAGAATCACCAGAAGACATCACGTTGGTGTGGACATCGAAAGGAAAACAAAAGGTATTGGAAGTGGCGACGTCTGAAATGCTGCGGAGTGCACTGCACTAGGACGCGTCGCCCACTGAGCGTTTGAAATATCGTCAGTGGAAAAAAAAATCTGCGAATTGAGGACGTATGTACCGTCACTTTTTTCCCACCAAATATGTTCTATGGCGATTGCTTATCCCCCTCTGTGAAACTTGTTAAAATCAGGTGTTTACCGCTTTGTCCTTGCAATCTTTTCTGTGCTTGCAGTTTGTGGAAACATTAGCAGTTTAATTACCGTTTGATGTTTTCATCAGAAAAGGCCAACGTCGGCTTTGCTGTCTTTTACTACACCTTTGTATTTCAGACTTTCTGAGGGGACTTTACCTAGCGTCCATTGGAGTGGCAGATCAGATTTTTTCGGGCTTTGTACTTTGGGAAAAGAAACTAAACTGGAAAAAGAGCACACTTTGCAGTGTGACTGGGTGTTTAGCTTTTCTGTCTTCTGAGGTGTCAGCCTTGCTCATCTGCCTGATTACTTTAGATCGATTCCTTGTGATTCGTTTTCCGTTCAGTCAGATCCGATTCAAGCTGCATCAGCTCAGCTAGCCTGTATACGATTTGGACTTTTAGGACTCATCTTGGCTACAATACCTCTGCTTCCTTCGACATCACATGGGAGTTTTATCATCAGAAGGCTATTTGTATCCCACTTCCTGTTACCAAAAGCAGAGTTCGCTGGTCATGGTACTCCTTCAGCATCAAATCGTCTGTAACTTGGTTTTTTTTCTGTGGATAGCGGCAGGACAGTGTCTTATTTACTGGTCATTTAAAAGCTAATGCTATGTCTGACGGGGAATAGGGGACAGAGTAAAAAACAGTGTGAGTGTGAATCTAAAGAAGTCATTATCGCCAGACGTCTCCTAACGATCGCCATGTCGGGACTTTCTGTGCTGGTTTCCTATCGGTGTGTGTGGGTTGTGTTGTCTGTTGGTAATGTCTCCATTCCTGAGGAGCTTAATGTTGCCATGGCCTTTTTGATGCTGCCACTCAATTCAGCGCTCAACCCTTTTCTCTATACTCTGAATATTATGTATGATAAACGAAAAAAGGCAAAAGAACTCCCGTCTTCAAAGCTTCTTCAACCTGGCCTGAAATAACATGCGTGAAAAGAGAAATATTTTTGAAGTTAGCGCGCTGCCTGTGACAGGTATTTCATAAGCTCCTTTTTTAAATTGTTATTCCTCATATGAATAATACAGTTTGAAGTCATCGGTGATGTTGGAAATATGATATCTTGCAATTAAATTTACGAAAAATGCCTTTTGGGTTCACACGTTGTGTAAGGAAACATATATTAAAAAAACGTGTGTTTTCCTATTTCTGGGCTTTTAGACTAAAAAATTAACTCATCTTTGGTTAAGTTTCCTGAAAAGTATTAGCGTAACATTTTCGGTCTTTTTTTTCTGTTTGATTTTGTCTTATTGCATTAAGTTCATATCGTTTATTTTTCTTGTGTTTAAAAAACTGCACTCCCACGTTTTTGAATTAACATGTTTTAATTAAGGTGGTTCTGACCCTGTCTGGCACTTTCATACTATTCACATCCATCAAAACCATCGTTTTGAAATTTCTATTTAAATTTCATATATCATTTCTACTAATATTTTGAAAGTGCTCAAATTTTCTTCATCAGCTTAATCTAGTTTGATTTTGATAAGTGGAAAGCATTGGCTTGAGTGTCTATCTGTTACTTGCAATTGAGGGCGTCCATCGTTTAATTCCATTTGACGAAATCGGCACTGTAGAGTATTTTCAGAAGTGAAAACACGTCAGGTTGCCAGAAAAACCGGGCTGTATTCAACATTGTTCACAGCATTGAATTCTCACCTTTAAGGGGGAAATGTGCAACTGTTTGTTTGGACCATTCGGCAGTTATAACGTATATCAATGATCAGAATGGAACACATTTCCACACTTTGAACAGATGAGTCCCTTCCCCATTCAGTCTTTTTCCGCTCTCTACAAGTACGCCTTGTAGGTCCAGGATATTTCCAGGAAACTGAACATACTGACACAACCATCTGCGCCCTAATGAGTGGTCTGCCAGAACAGTCCGTGTTGTGGGAGATTTGTCGAACTTGGGGAACTTTCCACACAGACCTCTTCGCCCACCAGATGCAACTACCAGTTTCCCAACGTGTGCTGGCCAGGGGCCCCGGGATCCAGAACAACCTGATGTGGATGCCCCATCAATCAGCATGTTTGCTTATATCTTCTCTACCTCCTCACTGACTGTATGGTCTCCACAGAAGACTGCCAATTCATTCCGGTGTGTCGGGTAAAAATGGTAAAAACCTTGGATAAACTCCCCTGATCAGTCTCCCCGGTTGCAGGTCCCTTACAACGTCCCCAAGAGGAGGAGTTAGGTTTAAGCCTCACTGGAGGAGGTGGAACAAGGAACCAGTTTACTTATTGTTTTTTTACGCCAGTCTTCAGTACAGAGCCATCCTAATCAGATGAGAAGATTCATACCAGCTTGGGTGTGGAAGAGATGATTGGTGACCCCCAAAACCTTTCCCCTAAAAGTTTATGAAAACAGATGGAAGGTCTTCGAAATGATGCAAGAATCGGGCCGGAGTTCGGAGAAAATGGGGAAAACTAAAGATAAAACACACATTTTCGAAGGGATTTAGTCAAAAGACAACATGCTAGCACAATTAATGCTTTAGATGTGAGGCCATTAGCACCCTTATCATAAGAAAAAATCCTTTGATTTGGCCATGTGCGCTTCTTAAATGAGTTCATTTCAAAGCCATCACTGCAAGAGTGACAAACTTACAAGCGCCCCAAGGTAAGCTTCCTCCCAGAGTCCCGGGCCCTTAGAAGACTTTCGAGCGCTTGACTTTCCATTCAAACTGTGACAAATAAACCCGTTTTTCTCCGGACCTTGCTTCGCATTTCCAGTTATTGAGAATTATACCCTCTCTCAAGATAACGTCCAAATCTATATGTTGAAACATGGATAGTTTAGCCTTTTTTTTTTAGCAAACTATGTTATATTTGACATTCTGATTGATACATGCAGTGTTGCAAAAAAAAAAAGAGAAATAAAAGCTAGTAAAGGTATTTAAAATGAAGGGAAGAATGAAATCGGATGGATACAACATAGTTTTTGCTTGGGTTCCAGCAATATGGGGCATTTGAGGCAACGAGGTGGTACATCAACTCGCCAAAAGTTGAGCAGATTGTCTATCCCCCACACTGATCTAAAACCTCACAGGTTTGTGTCAAAGAACTCTAGCAGGAGGAATGGAACTCACAGAGGATAACAAATTGTACAAAATCTGTCCAAACCTGAAGAGTTTTTAGTTTACGGAGCGGCCGTAAAGACGAAACATCTTTTGCTGTTTGCATACAGGCCACTCGTTTTAAAATCCATTCTTATCTTTTTAAAAGGTGAGGAAACTCCGTGGGTATGCCATGTCATGTACCAATACAGTGAAACATATTCTTTTAGCGCGGTTGGGGCTTGCACGGTGTGAGACAAACACTTTACAGCAGACTTCAGGAAAACCTTGTTCAGAGATGCCCCACCTGATGTGATCTTTGAATTTCTGGAAAAGATTAACATTTTTTGAATCTGATCTAAGATTTTACAGAAGAAAAACTTTTTCAAGAAGTTTCTGGCGCGTTTTCAGAAGGGGCATCTTAAAGGATGTGTGAATGTTTTCTTGTTGTTGTTGTAGTTGTTTGTTTCTTTGTTTGATTGTTTTTAATGACTTGTGAATTGACTTCAATGTGTGTGTGTTTTTGTGTGTGTGTGTGTGTGTGTGTGTGTGTGTGTGTGTGTGTGTGTGTGTGTGGGTGTGTGTTGTGTGTGTGTGTGTGTGTGCATGTGTGTGTGTGTGTGAGTGTGTGTGTGTGTGTGTGTGTGTGTGTTTATGCGTGTGCGTTCACGCCCACTGTACGTCCATGTGTGTGTGGTGTGTGTGTGTGTGTGTGTGTGTTTTGTGTGTGTGTGTGTGTGTGTGTGTGTGTGGGTTGTGTGTGTGTGTCTGTGTGTGTGTGTGTGTGTGTGTGTGTGTGTGTGTGTGTGTTTGTGTGTGTGTGTGGTGTGCGCGCGCGCATGCTCGCACGTCTATGTGTGCATGCTTGAAGGAAGGAGAGAGAGAGAGAGAGAGGAGAGAGGGGAGAGAGAGAGAGAGAAGAGAGAGAGGAGAGAAAAGAGAGAGAGAGAGAGAGAGAGAGAGATGCGCACATAAGCAAAGACGTTCCAACCATGCACTATACAGACTGAGTTTTGTCCTTTGTGCATGGTGAGATACATTTGCATTTGGGAAAAAAGGGAAAGGAAAAATGATCTATGTCGGCGGATCACCGTTCTCTATATGGCGGCAACCAGAATAAAATAAATATATGAACAAGAAAAAAGGACAATAGCAAATGCCCCTTCCCTCTCTCTCAGACACACACACACACAAAACAACACACACACACACACACAACACAACACACACACACACACACACACACACACACACACAACACACACACACATACAAGCAAACGAGCTCGCACGCACGCAAAGCAAGCACGCACGCACACACGCACGCACGCACGCACGCACACACACCCCACACACACACACACACACCACACACCACACACACACACACACACACACACACACACATCTTCACTGCCAGATAACCACATCAAACGATTTGTCTGGAATGAAAAGTTTTGTATAAGAGCTAATCATTGTCACAGAAAACCCGGAACTTGTAAGTGGTTGCATAGAAACCACGGACTTTCAATTACAATGTTTTGTGCGCTGAACACTGAACCATCTGGCGTTTCTTACAGACTTAAAGATTCAGGCAAGAAAGCGTTTATAAATGCCTGGGGGTGGTTTGCTTTTCTGAAATTTGTCCGCTTTATTTTTAGACAAATCGCCAACCTGATCGCAGTTTTCAGTCAGGGCCAGTCATTTTGTGGTTGTGTGAGTATGCTTATAGAAAACGACAGGCAATGTTGTTGAGAATCTCACCAAAATCACGACTAGCAGACGATGTCAGGGGAAAACCTACCTAGCCTAGAACTGTCTACATAAGGCTAGGACAGCTACATAGGATCATAAAATCCAGGGAAGACTGAAGATGGACACACCAGGGACTTAAAAAAACAGGGTTCATAAAAACCAAGAATGTGACTTACATGCAAAGTGGTGACAATTTCATCAGGATTATGACTTAAAGAGGCATTAGTGGGGACGTTTGTTCCAGGTTAAGTGACCTCAAATCAATCGTGGTGCAGTTTCACCATGGAGTCTGACTCACAAGCAAATGCAGGTGAGAATTGACTAAGAATGTGGCTCGTAAGAGAAGTCACGGACGGCTAGCTATTAAAAGGCGATGGTGATGACATTTGTCCCAGGACTTTTGACTTTAGGAAATGTTTCAGATAAACTAACTAGTAGAAATGACAATGGAGACATTTCTCTCACGGTTGAGACTTTACTCATTGTTGGAGACAAACTAACTAGTGGAAAAAGACAATGGAAATGACATTTCTCTCAGGATTGAGACTTTAGGCAATGTTGGGGGAGAAAAACAAAAGAAATGACAATGGGAATTTACAGTTTCGCCTGGGGTTGTAACTTTTGGCAATGTTGGAGACAAACTAACTAGTGTTAATGACAATGGTAATGACATTTCTCTCAGGATTGAGACTTTAGGCAATGTTGGGGGAAAAAATAACTAGTGGTAATGAACAATGGTAATGACATTTCTCTCAGGACTGAGATTTTAGGCAAAGTTGGGGGGGAAAAATAACTAATAGAAATGACAATGGCAATGACAGTTTCGCCTGTAGGCAATGTTGGAGACAAACTAACTAGTGGTAATGACAATGGTAATGCATTTCTCTCAGGATTGAGACTTTAGGCAATGTTGGGGGAGAAACTAACAAATAGAAATGACAATGGCAATGACATTTCTCTAGGATTGTAACTTCAGGCAATGTTGGGGGAGAAACTAACTAGTGGTAATGACAATGATAATGGCATTTCTTCAGGATTGTAACTTCAGGCAATGTTGGGGGAGAAACTAACTAGTGGTAATGACAATGGTAATGACATTTCTCTCAGGATTGTAAAATTCAGGCAAAGTTGGAGAAAAACTAACTAGTGGTAATGGGCAATGGTAATGACATTTCTCTCAGGACTGAGACTTTAGGCAATGTTGGAGACAAACTAATTTTGGTAATGACAATGGTAATGACCTTTCTCTCAGGTTGTAACATCAGGCAATGTTGGAGACAAACGAACTAGTGGTGATGACAACGGTAATGACATTTCTCTCAGGACTGAGACTTTAGCCAATGTTGGGGGGGGAAACTAACTAGTGGTAATGACAATGGCAATGTAGTTTCGCCCGGATTGTAACTTTAGGCAATGTTGGAGACAAAGTAACTAGTGGTTATGTCAATGGTATGACATTTTCACTAAGATTGTGACATTAGGCAATGCCGTGGACAAAACTAACTAGTGGTTTAAAGACAACGGGAATAAAATTTTCTCCAGGATTGTAAACTTTAGGCAATGTTGGGGGCCAAATTAACTAGTGATAATGACAATGACAATGACAATGGTAATGACATGTTCCTAGTGTTGGGACTTCAGCAATGTTTGAGGGCAACTAACTAGTTGTAATGGCACTGGTAATGGTGATTTCACCAGGATTAGGACTTTAGGCAATGTTGGGGACACAGTAATTGTGGTAATGACAATGGAAATAACATTTCCCTTAGGATTATTACCCTTTTGGCCCCTGTTGGCGAGAGACTAAACGAGTGGTAATGACAATGGTAATGGGCATTTCCCTTGGATTATTACTTTAGGCACTGTTGGCAGAGACTAAAAGAGTGGTAATGACCCAAAGGTAATGACATTTCCCTTAGGATTATTACTTTAGGCACTGTTGGCGAGAGACTAACGAGTGGTAAAAGACAATGGGTATGCTTGTTCCCAGGATTGTGAGTTTAGGCAATGTTGAGGGCAAATAACTAGTGATAATGACAATGGTAATCAGAATGGTAATGACATTTTCCGTAGGTGTGGGCTTTAGAGCAATGTTAGGGACCACAAAACAGTGGTCATTACAATGGCAATAACATTTTCCAAGGATTGGGACTTTTGAGCAATGTTGAGGGACAAACTAACAAGTGGCAATGACAATGATAATGGCAATGGCAATGGCAATGGCAATGGCAATGACAATGGTAATGACAATGGTAATGACAATGGTAATGACAATGGCAATGACAATGGTAATGACAATGGTAATGACATTTTCCCCAGGATTGGGAACTTTAGAGCAATGTTAGGGACAAACTAACCAGTGGTAAAGACATTGCAATGACAATGGTAATGACAATGGTAATGACCATTTTCCCCAGGTTTGGGACTTTTGAGCAATGTTTGGGACAAACTAACAAGTGGCAATGGCAATGATAATGACAATTGCAATGACAAAGGTAATGCAATGGTAATGACATTTCCACCAGGTTTGGGACTTTAGAGCAAGTTTGGGACAAACTAACAAGTGGCAATGGCAATGATAATGACAATTGCAATGACAAAGGTAATTTACAATGGTAATGACATTTTCCCAGGTTTGGGAACTTTAGAGCAATGTTTGGGGGCAAACTAACAAGTGGAGATGGCTCCTTTTCCACGACGGTCATGCAGTCAAAGAGCAGGCCCCTGTGCTAAGAGTTGAGGAGTAGCACATTTGGAACGTTTTTGAGGTGGGGGAAGTGCCTGGAAAACCCAACAGTCCTCACAAAGCATCACGTGGCCCTCCTCGTCAGCCCAAGCCGTTGTCCATTTGTGTCAAGGGAGAGGGCGAATGGACGTAAGTCTGCTGTCAGCTGTGTCACGTCATCAGCAATCCAACTGCCACAAAGAAGTGAAAGTGTAATTGTCGTCATCATCATCTGTTTGTCGTCATCATTTTCATAATCATCGTCATCATCATCATCATCATGATTGTCGTCACAGTCATCATAATTGTCGTCAGCATCATCATGATTCTCGTCATCATCATTATAATGTCGTCATCATCATCATGATTGTCGTCATCATCATCATCATCATCATCATCATCATCATCATCATCATCATTCATCATCATCATCTCAAACATCATCATCATCATCGTCATCTTCATCATATATCAGATGATGATGATGATGATGATAATGATGGTGATGATGATGATGATGATGATGATGTGATGATGTGATGATGATGATGTGATGATGATGATGAAAAGTTGCCATTGTTTGCTTGGATAGCTGGGGGTTTGGGCAGGGTTTTGTGTCCACTTGGTAGTGGAGTTTAAGTGGGTTTAAGTCGCTTCCCAACGATATTTCCTCTCAGAGCCACCTGTATGGATACAGATGTCCCAGTGGCGTCAACTGGGGCGGAGCCAGTCTTACTGACCAACCTCCATGCTGATGCTTGGCTTTGGCCACCAGTGGACGGGGGGGTCGATCTGTGACAGTT
>CM031622.1:8665346-8705346 GCA_018398815.1 Conus ventricosus
CACAGTGAAACACATTCTTTTAGAGTGTCGGGACTTGCACGATGTGAGACGTAAACACTTGACAGCAGACTCCATGGAAATCTTGTTCAGAGATGTCCCACCTGATGTGATCTTCGAATTTCTGATAGAGGTTACATTTTTCATCTGATCCAAGATTTTACGGAAGAAAGATTTCAATGAAGTTTCCGGGTGTTTTTAGGTGTGTTGTGTGTGTGTGTGTGTGTGTGTGTGTGTGTGTGTGTGTGTGTGTGTGTGTGTGTGTGTGTGTGTGTGTGTGTGTGTGTGTGTGTGTGTGTTAACATGGGTGTCCCTCAAGGAAGTGTAATTTCTCCAATTCTCTTCTCATTGATGCTTTATGATCTTAACCAAATTGACAACGAAAGGGGCAACTTTAGCTGCTTATGCAGATGATATTGCAATGTGGAAAAATGTAAATTGTAATTTATACAAAAAACAAAATCAAGCGTAATAAAATTGTTGAACAGTTTCAATTTGCGATCAGTAAACTTGTTAATTATTTGAATTCAAACGGTTTTTAACTTATCAACGGACAAATCGGTTTTTATTATATTTACAAAGAAAAATATCGATTTTGAAGGTAGGGACGCTGTAAAAGTAAAAATAGGTGATTCTTTCATTTTCCCAAGTAAGCAAGTAAATTTCTAGGCGTTATTTTCACTATAAATTATTTGGTGTAAACATATAAATCATCTCGTGGAAAGGCAAGAAAGAAAATTGCGTTACTGCGAGTCCTAACTGGAATCCCTCTGATAAATTATGGATCTAATCTTATCCATGTCGCCTTAGGGACAGTTCGTTCGATTGTAAGTTATGGTCAAGAAGTATTTTTTTACTGCACCAAAGACAGATTTACATAGGTTAACTAGTATTGATTCCTTGGCACTTAAAATTGCTTTGGGGCTTCCAAGATGGGCATCAATTGATATGACCTACAGAGAGGCAGGAGGTTTTACCTTTAAATGAACACAGGATGCTCAGTGCTTGTAGCTACTCAGCACGAGCAAGAACAGTCCCTAACTCAGTTTACTTCTGAACTTGATGAAAGCACCTACGTTTCTAGAGAGATACGGAATAAAAAAAGCATTACTTCATTGTCTGATTATGTATCTACCTCTTTACTGCATGCGACTTTTTCGCTTGACAACATTGTTAAAATGACCAAATACCCTTTCCCCCTTTGGTTGATGAAGCAAACAGATTTTTTCTATTCCGATGGTAATATTACTAAAAAGAGAATCCACTTTTGCTTGCTTCTCTTGTTAAGAATTGATTTACACTGAATATGAATCTTATCTGCATATTTTCACTGATGGTTCAGTTTCGTGTACTTCTGAGGTTGGTGCTGCTTTCGTGATACCTTCCCTTAACATTGAAAAAAGATTTCATATTACCAAAGGTTGTTCTATTTTCACCGCTGAGTTATTTGCCTCATGAAAGCTATTAATTTCATTCTTGATAGCAAGTATTACCAGAAAGAATACTGTTTTTGTCAGATTCCAAGTCTGCTTTAACGGCTTTACACCTTCAAAATACATCAAGTCGTCCTGATCTCGTCAGTGAAATTTTATTTTCAATTCACAGGTAATGATGCGAGGTTCTAAAATAACATTATTATGGGTACCCGGTCACTGCAATCTTCAAGGGAACGAACTGGCTGATACCTGTGCAAAAGAGGCTTCAATGTGCAAATCGAATGCAGTTGTATGTGATATTCCTTATTCGGTTCTTGAAATAAACAGTATTCTGACAAAAGCACTCTGGGACCAGAGAAGAACACAGTACCTTGAAGCTGCCATCAGAAGAACAGATGGGATTTTTTCTGCCCCCAGCAGTCATTGTATAAGTCCGCCAGGTTCTATTCCGAACCGAAATTTATTGCACAGAATACGGGTGGACGGCTGGTTAGGCAGTTTTTAAAACCATCTCCTTTGTGTGTCTGTGGTCAAAACCTTAATGTATCTCATTTTTTACTTGAATGTTCATTAACAAAAGCGTACTTTCATTGTCTTCATGATAAAATTTTGTCTAAAAATCTACCTTTAACATTGCATAGTGTTTTTTGTCCCAACCCAGAAAATGGGTGAGTCTAGCCAATTTGACTGTAAATCTGATCAAGTCTCATCCACTTGGCAGATTTTTCTAACGGATTTTTTTTTTTTTTTTTAAATGTTTGTTTCTTGGTTTAGTGGTCTGATGTACACGTAGAGCAAAGAATTTGTTACATGACATAGCTGTCCGACTCTCACGTGTACTAGGTCGCATTATTCCATTTACGAAATTTTTGCATAGGTTGTGCGCGCGTTAGACAGAGAGAGAGAGAGGAGGGGGGGGGAGAGAACTTGGTTTTGTTTATATGTGAGTGCATGTTGTGCGTACGTCTATACGTTTTTTGTGTGTATATGTTTTCAATGAGTGTAGGGGAGGGGGCTTTGAGTGTGTGTGTGTGTGTGTGTGTGTGTGTGTGTGTTATGTGTGTGTGTGTGTGTGTGTGTGTGTGTGTGTGTGTGTGTTGTGTGTGTGTGTGTGTGGTGTGTGTGTGTGTGCGCGCGCGCGCGCGTGCGTGCGAGAGAGAGTTTTTGGTTTTTGTCTGTAAGTGAATATATGTGCGTGCTCGCACACACGTGAGTAGGGGGAAGGGGAAGCGTGGTTGTGTGTGTTGTGTGTGTGTTGTGTGTGTGTGTGTGTGTTGTGTGTGTGTGTGTGTGTGTGTGTGTTGTGTGTGTGTGTGTGTTGTGTGTGTGTGTGTGCGTGTGTGTGTGTGTGTGTGTGTGTGTGTGTGTGTGTGTGTGTGTGTGTGTGTGGTGTGTGTGAGTGTGAGTGTGTGTGTGTGTGTGTTGTGTGTGTGTGTGTGTGGTGTGTGTGTGTGTGGTGTGTGTGATTGGATGGTGTTGTGTGTGTTTTTTTTGTTTTGTTTTTTTTTGGTGTGTGTGTGTGTGCTGTTATGGTTTTCTTTTTTTAAAAATTGTTTTATTATTTTTTTATGGGTGTTTATGAGAGAGAGGAGAGAGAGAGAGAGAGAGAGAGAGATGAGAGAGAAGGAGAGAGAGAGAGAGAGAGAGATTTGTTTTTCAGTACAGTTAAGATGTAATTTGCTTTATTGTTACAATTTTTTATATTTATTATGTTACTTACAAATGTTAAATGTTTCCCTGTTAATTTTCCTTCAAACTTTTATGTCTTTCAGATGTTATTTTGTATTATTTTCGTTATCTCAATAATTTATTAAGTTTCTTCTTTTAAAATGTCAGTACAACAATATGTTAATCTGACAGTAAATGGTTTTTCAGTCAGTCAGTCAGTGTGTGGTGTGTGTTTTAAAGGATTGTGTGATTTTGTTTTAAAATGACTTGTGAGTTGACTTCAACGCTGTGACAACCCTGATATGACCATTTGCGGTCGGCTGAGCTGTAAGCAACATTACCTTACCTTACCCTGTTGTGGAATAGTGCACAGTGCTTTTAGAGGGTTTAAAATAAAAAAGCTTTTCCTTCATTAAGTTAAAAATGCATCGGTTTCCGTTCCATTTCAACGCAAGCGTGTAAAGGGAGTCAAACACAAGCCACCATGAGCTTCCTATGGACAGAAAGTTGCGGCCCTTTGCATGCTGAACAACCTTTTGCCTATACTTATGAGTTCGATGTGTTGTCAACAGCCCATAGCCTTAATTATGAGTTCGATATGTTGTCAACAACCCATAGCCTATAATTATGAGTTCGATATGTTGTCAACACCCCACAGCCTATGATTATGAGTTCGACATGTTGTCAACAACCCATAGCCTCTAATTATGAGTTCGATATGTTTGTCAACAACCCACAGCCTATGGTATGAGTTCGATATGTTGTCAACAACCCATAGCCTATAATTATGAGTTCGATATATTGTCACGACAGCTGACTAAAGTTTCATTCATTGTCAAGGCAGCTGAAAGCTCAAACTGCTGTGAAGTTTGGGAATACTCAAATCACAGAAATGCATGTACAAAATAAGTGAAGACTGGTTTTCTCCGCACCTTGGAATATACATAGTGTATGCTGATTGTTTTCACATACTTAGATCGCCTTTGAAACTATGCTGTCGACCAGGTATTTCTGGTCGCGTTCTTTGCTGTGCGAAGGTCAGACCATACTCTTCCCTTGAATTTTTCACTCAACTGCGCCACAGTAAACTGCTGCCATAGTGCCAGAAAAAAAACCAGTATGCGAGACCTCGATTTTTAAATAAGACCCGTGAGCACCTGAGTGATTGTCTTAGACAGCACATATGCAACAGTAATTGGCCCCATGATTTTTGCCCCCCCTTTTATTTTTTTTATATTCCTCACGCTACTGTGTGGGCAGCCTTTAACTTGATTGGTTGCCGACACTTTGAGACGGAAAAGGTGACGGATGGTGAGAGTGATCAGATGAGCCCTGATACTCAAATGCGAATCAGTCTTATTCTCACCTGGCATTTTTCGGTACTGCTGCCAACACGCCAATTTTGTGGTCAACGCCAGACAAATTTACAGGAAAGCCAGCATGTAGCCAGTATTCATTTATGCATATTGGGAGTTTCTGAATTGGACATTTCAGAGTAAAAATCAAAAAGCACAGTTATGTTCAATGCAAGACTCTATAAGCCAAGATGAATTTCTCAATCACAGTTAAAAATAATTAGAAAAAAAAGCTGTACCCAGATTAAATGAAGGGCTGAGTTTGCTTGAAACACGACCTTCACCTTTGCTGTATTGGGCTGATCACTTTGGAGAGTGCAAGAGCCAGACCTAAAAGATTGAGTATTGCCAACTCCTCTAAAACTGGAAGGTATCTGCTTCTTGCATCGCTTACAAGAGAGAGAGAGAGATAGAGAGAGCGAAGTAGAGAGAGAAGAGAGAGAGGAGAGAGAGAGAGAGAGAGAGACAGACAGACAGAGAGACAGAGAGAGACAAAGACAGAGACAGAGAGAAGAGGAGAGAGAGAGAGAGAGAGAGAGAGAGAGAGAGAGAGAGAGAGAGAGAGAGAGAGGAGAGAGAGAGAGAGAGGGAGGGGGTAGGCCTTACGAGAAACTACAAGATGTTGGTGAAAGTAACTCTAATAGCCGACCCCTGGATCGGGTTCTGCTCTGAATGCCTAGTCCTTTGTTTGGTCGACCTGGCTCTTGTACAACAAACTTTTGCATAGCTGTTCTCGCTGGCGTTCACCGTCAATGCTGTAATCCGGGTTCAGTTTTATTTTTTCAAGATGTCTTTCTTTGTCGTTCAAGTTACAAGTCATGAGTTCTCAATTTAAAGGTCGGTAATTTAAGTCTGAAGACCCAGAGTCCTTTTAACCTCTGTCGTAACTAAACAAAAAAAGATATATAGAGGGAGACCCGTTTTCCTAATTCCGATTACTGAAATGTCCACGTTCCACTCTCGTGGTCTATCTTATAAGAAGGGAAACTGTTTCTGTAGACGATTTTATCGAGCGTTTTCCTGCCCACTGAAGATATAGCAACCGTTCTATCTGCGGTGACCTCCATTCTGCTATGTGGCTCTGGCAAGTGTTAAGTTTCTGTAGGGCTCTGGTTGTGAGTCGTGCAGTCCTGTCGATTACCTCAACCAAGCTGCAGCAGGTCAACTAGTCAAGAGCTGTGTCCTGTTCGAGATTTCCTTGCCTGAAGGACGTTGATAAGTCACAGAGCCGTCACCTTTCAGACCTCTTTCTTTCCCTCAAAAGCTACATCGCTGAAGCCCAATGTTCCTCGTATGCTGAACTTTTTCGTGCAGGCAGAGTTTTGTAGACAATAACTATCCAACGATCCCAGAGAAGCTTCTGGTAGAGGGGAAAAGAGGAGATGGGGGTGGGGGTGGGGGGGGGTGGGGGGGGTGGGGATGGGGGATGGGGGGTGTGTGTGTCTCTCAGCCGTTTCGACAACTAGAAATTTCTTATTGATGATAGTTCCTCGTCTTCAGTTGGAAGGCATAATGCTGAGTTCATATATCTATATCTATATCTATTAATATCTATGATATCTATAAATCCATATCTATCTATCTATATATAAATATATAATCTGAATTAAAAAAAACAGAAGTGTAAAATCAATCATTGATTGATTTTAACACTTCATTAAAAAAAATATATTAAAAAGTTTTTTAACAGATGTCGCTCCCCAAGGTTGATCTCTTTTTAGATTTTTTAAAAAGACACTTTATATTGTTCATGATATATCAATATAAGTGTCAGAAACATGTGAACTGACGGACTATTCATGCAGACCAACATCAAGAAAACAACCGGAACCACCACGTCGACTATACAGAGACGATGGCCTTCTTGCACTGACCCAACAACCAAGAACCATTCGAAAAACAAGAAAGAAAGACTATGCAAAAATCATTCCAAAACCAACAACTTAACGATTACCATTGAAGCAAACAAAAGGTAGTGAATTACTTAGATAAAACACAGGAGCACAACAAACACATATAAAAAACCAAACAATAAACGCCAAACCCGAAAAAAAAAAAAACTTACACCTCGTATATAAGTATCACCCCAAAAGTAACCATCCACCATCTATATTAAACGACCATACCCCATGGCATAAACAGATACGTGCATACCTGGCATCAAATGAGAGAGTGTTTCAACAATGCAGCAGTAGACTACAGGAGGCACTACAAAACAATGGATACAATTACAAATTACAATCCAACCCAGACAACAACCCAAACAAAAGCAAGAAACAATAGGAAAAGAAAAATCAAATGGTATAACCCCCCATAACCGACGAAACTCAAAACAAACAAAAGGGAAAGAATTCTCAAATCCGAACAACTTCATGTCCCAAAAGAACCAAACTGTCCAACATATTAACCAAAACACGTCAAACTATCGTACTCAGATGCCCAACCTTAAAAACCAAATGACGCATCCAACATAATTAAAATCAACACACAAAGAAGGGGAAGAAAAGGAAATCTTGCAATTGCACCAAAAAAGGAACAGTGCCCTCTAAACAATAAAATGCATTCCACAACGAACATTTTAATACCAGGCTACTGTGACATCAGAAAATGAAAAAGAAACATACATAGGGTCACGAAAACCACTTCAAAACCAGATAAGCAAACCCCAAACAGTCAATTATTAAAGAAAAATAATAAAAACCAAACAGAACTGAGCAAATATATCTGGAAACTTAAAGACGCAAACTAAAGCTACAAACATATCCTGGAAAATAATAAAAAGAAGAGCATCACCAAACAGCAATGTTTCAAAAAGGGTGCAACCATTTAACTGAAATGGTTAATACTATGCAAACCATACTTAGCAACTTAAACACCAAAACAGAAAAGTAAACAACTGCAGGCATAAATGGAAATCGTTGTTAGTGAACACACCCACAAACAAAACCTGAAAGACCCAAAAAACAAGTGCAGCAACCCGCACGAGCAAACAACCGCAAACGGGAGCCCACACGCTATATACATCCGGCGGTGGGCAAACCAAAAGCCATCCTGATGAACAGCGCAACACGCTTGAAACAAATTTGTTAGATAGTTTTAAAAGACTCCTCTTTTAGCTTGTTTATATATATAATATATATAAGTATATATATATATATATATAAAACTAAATATAAATATATATATATATATAAATATATAATAATATTTGTATATATATATATATATAAAATAATATATAAATATATATAATATATATAAAATATATATATATATATATATATATATCCCCTCCAACCCCTCGCTTTTTTCGATTTTGGTTTGCAAACCATTGTATTATTTAGGACCCCCCGCAATTTTGCAGGTTAAATTATCACTCTACGCAGAAGAATCTCTGTTTTTGTGCCTCTCTAGGAAGGTGATGTGTGTGTGTGTGTGTGTGTGTGTGTGTGTGTGTGTTGTGTGTGTGTGTGTGTGTGCTGCGTGCGTGCGTGCGTTGCGTGGCGTGCGGGCGTGCGTGTTGTGTGAGTGTGTGTGTGAGTGTGTGTGTGTGTGTGTGTGTGTGGTGTATGGTGTGTGTGTGTGTGTGTGTGTGCGCATGCGTGTGTGTGTTTGTGTGAGTGTGTGTGTGTGTGTGGTGTGTGTTGTGTGTGTGTGGTGTGTGTGTGTGTTGTGAGTGTGCCCCCATGCGTGTGTGCTGCATGTACACTGTGTGGGTGTGGTGTGTGTGTGTGGTGTTGTGTGTGTGTGTGTGAGTGTTGGTTGTGTGTGTGTTGGTGTGTGTACATGTGTTTGTGGGTGTGTGTGTGTGGTGTGAGCGCGCGCAGGTGTGGTGGTGTGTGTGTGTGTGTGTGGTGCATGCATGTTGGTAAGTGGTGTGTGTGGTGTGTGTTGTGTGTGTTTGTTTGTGTGGTTGTGTGTGTGTGTGTGTGTATTGGTGTGGTGTTGTGTGTGTGTGTGTGTTTGTTGTGTGTGTGTGTGGTGTGTGTGTGTGTGTGTTGTTGTGCGTGTTGCGTGTGCTGTGTGCGCCTTTGTAAGCTCTTCCTTGTCTACCTTGTAACCGTACTTTTTTTAAGCTCATAAGGCAAGCATCATGTTTATTGTATCCTTGGAAAACCATCTCTGACATATACTATCTGACGATCCATTCACAAACCCCAGAATCGTCCTGACATAGTCCGGCTTTCCTGTTCCATTGAAAACTGCTTGATGACTTACATTGTGTTTTTTGAGAAATCAGCAGAACCCCATCCAAGTTTCACTCATCCAGAAATATTTGAACATGAACAAGTTGTCAGCTTCATCCTCTTCATAGTAGAACAATTGGTTAGTTTGTGCCAACTCTCTGCTAGTCCCTCATTATGTTAGAGTGAGGGGAGTTCAACCATGACAAAAAATCTTAGAGAAGTCCGAATTGTAGTTTTTGAACTGTTTCCACTCTGCATTCTTCAGTGGTCTTCGGTGAACTCTGGTCTGTGAGCTCATCAGAGTGCGATCTACGCTTTCCCTCTTTAATCGACCTTCCAGCCAATCCGAAGCAGCTGCCAGCAACCATCGTGTGTCTCCCCAGGTTGACCTGATCCAGAGAACTTGCTGTGGATGCCCTGTCAATCTAATGTTTGGTGATTCCTTCCCTACCTTCTGACTGACTCCAAAAGTCTGGAACAAGATATTAGGGAAGACACCAAGTCATTTCAGTTTGTCCCTCTCGAAGTGGTCATAAAACACTGGACCCCTGATCAAGCACCTGGAGTCAGCCCTAGTAACAGAGATGGGTATAAGAAGCAGATTTTTATTCCACACCATTTTCTCATTGCAAGATACCTTAACCAGATAAAAAGATTGATACCACATTGTGCGGAAAGATATCAGGATAGCCACAAAACATCTACCTGCATGTTTAACACGATCTGTGAAATTATGCAGAGAAAGTGCCGAGGCTCAGAAGAGTACAGACACTGAAGATAAAGCACCATTTTCAAAAGGATTGAAATAAAGGTCGACAAAACCAAACCCAATTAATGCTTTAGACCTGCCGCGATAACAGTTCTCTTTTTCACTCAATACTGCAGCAAAAGGAGCAGGAGGAAGAACAGTGATGCTGTACACTGAACGGTGATCAGACCTATACCTGCAGCCACTGTTGGCCGGCCTGCCTATCCTGCAACTGCCTTGTCACCACTGTGGCCATGCCTGTCTACCTGCACTGGGCCTTGTCAGCCATTGTGGCCAGGCCTGTCTACCTTGCATTGGCCATGTCATTCGCGTGGCCAGACCTGTCAATCCTGCATTGTCAGCCACTGTGGCCCAGGCCTGTCCTATCCTGCATTGTCATCGCCACTGTGGCCTGGCCTGTTCTATCCTGTATTGTCCAGCCCATTGTGGCCTGGCCTGTCTATCCTGTATTGACAGCCACTGTGGCCTGGCCTGTCCCTATCCTTTTATATCAAGCCATTTGTGGCCTGCCTGTCTATCCTGAATTTGTCAGCCATTGTGGCAGCCTGTCTATCCTGCATTGGTCACCAATTGGCCTGTCTCTGTTCTATCCTGCACTGACCAAGGAGCCACAGTGGCCTGCCTGTCCCTAACCTGCACTGACCTTGTGAGCCATTGTGGCCTGCCTGTACTATCCTGCACTGATCCTGTGAGCCACTGGAGGCCTGGCCAGTCTAACCTGCAATGACCTTGTTGAGCCACTGTGACCCTGGCCTGTCTATCCTGCACTGACCTTGTGACCAACTGAGCCTGGCCTGTCTATCCTGCACTGACCTTGGTGAGCCACAAGTGGCTAGGCTGTCTATCCTGCACTGACCTTGAGAGCCACTGGGCCTGCCTGTCTATCCTGCACTGACCTTGTTCCGCCACTGTGGCCGGCCTGTCAACCTGAATTGGTCAGCCAACTGTGACCCCTGGCTGTCTATCCTGCATTGGCCTGTCAGCCACTGTGGCCGGCCTGTCCTATCCGTGCAATGGCCCCTTTCATCCACTGTGGCCTGGCCTGTTCATCATGCACTACCTTGTTGAGCCCGTGTGGGCCAGCCTGTCTATTCTGCACTGGCCTTGTCACCACTGTGGCCTGGCCTGTCTATCCTGCCCTTGTCAGTCACTGTGGCCCAGGCCTGTCTATCCCTGCATAGGCCTTGTAGCCACTGGCCTTGGCCTGTCTATCCTGCACTGACCTTGTGACCACTGTGGCCAGGCCCTGTCTATTCCTGCACTGGCCTGTCAGCCACTGTAGGCCTGGCCTATCTATCCTGCATTGTCAGTCACTGTGGCCAGCCTGTCTATCTTGCACTGGCGCTGTGAGCACTGTGGCCAGGCCTGTCTATCGTGCTTGGCCGTGTCAGCCAGAGCACAACTGCAGTTGTCGTGGGCACATCTTTTCATATTCTTCGTCCGCGAATAGGCATAGACCAAGTCCCATATTTTAACAGGAAGCGTCGTGACTATAGCCATGAGCATCCCGAGGTGAGAATGTATATTGTTATCTAAACACTTTGTTTCACTTTATGGTGCGTTGGGTGTCGTATGGATTTTTTTTTTTTTTTTTTTTTGCTGTCCGCACTCTCTGCGCCACCACAGAGGCCAGTGCACCCACTGCCGCTCATTCCCGACACCCTCCACAGCCACAAGCCCGGTCCGCCCCGGCCGAAAAACAGAGACCCCCCGCACCGGAATCCACAGGAAGCATCAATGACAAGTCGTCATAGAAGCAAGAAACCCACCGAAACACTGCACGCTGCCGAGTCGCTTCGGTGGTGGTTCAATGGGCGCCTGTTCTGATCTAACATACGCAGGACAACCACCTACTACGCCCCCTACTGTCGACAATAATTCTTAGAGTCGCGGAGCCGGCGTGAGTGAGCTCTCCCTCCGAGGGCGCCACCACGTCGTCCAAACGACAGCCCCCATGGCTCGCCGATACCGTGGTGTCCTCGAACGGAACCAAACCAAGGTCCACAGACGGAGAGGACATCGAAATTGAGAGGACACCATGAGGAGCAGGGCCGAAGGGCCACAAGAATTGAGACATTTTTTTTATGCGGATCGATGAGAATGAGGATGATTAAGATGATCTAACGATTTCCGTTTCGCGAGACTACATGACAGGGCTGTACTCTACGCAGCCTTTCATAAAATAAGTCCGGCGTCAACCAGCCCCGAGAGGTACAGGCACCTGCATGTTTGGTCATGAAATTTGAGCAACACTCTCAGAAACGCAAGCCATTAAGTGGATGAATCTCGACTGTGTGGTCCATTTCTTCCCCAACTGAGTCCCGCAGCAAAACTCACCCTGGGTAGGAGCCGGTCGGGGCAGAAAAACCCCACATGACTTCTTGATGGCATTTCGAAACCCACGACCTCCCAGCCGGGAGTCCGCGACGTTAACCACTTTCGCCAACGGCCGGCTGGTGTCGTTTGGATTCTATTGTTAGCCCTCCAAGTGAGAATCCACGAAGTATAAACTGCGATATATATCCATTGATTCAAAAGGCATCAGAGACAGTTAGCCGTGCTTTCCCAGATAGTCCTAACCAGTGGACGAAAGGGCCTTGAGCAGGTGATAATAGTGATTCTGTCTTCTGAATTGATTGACGATGGTCCTCAAATGCTGTATGCTGCATGTGAAGGGTTTTTATTGCATTTCTTCTCCTGATGGCTCATTCTCATTATTCTTTCTACCCCCTTTCCCCACTCCAGTTTCTTTTAGTATAAACTTTGAACCAGTAATTAATCTAATCACAAAAGAAGTGTTAGCCTGCAGATCTACCCCACCACTTCTACATTTGTTCAACGCCAAGTTTCCAGAAAATATTTGATTCTGCAAAATCTACACATGGAGTTTGAAAAGGCGATGAAGATGTTGTTGATAAGACGTTCCATACATGAATATAGCAACACATAAACCCTGAGTGACCAAGTCCTCATAACGGTTTCAGTATCTTAAGGTGTTGAAGGCATAGAAACACAAAATATTCCCGTACCGTGTTTTTGGTTTGATTATTCCCTTCAGTAGATGGTTCTGGAATTGCTGAAATAAAGAGAATACAATACAGCTGAAATACGCTTGCAGAGCAGAAATATCCAAGGAAATGGTATTTTACAAGACCCTCCACGAAGATGCTGACCCACCTTGGTGACGACCCTACAACACACGACCGGCACGTGGCAAGACTCTCTCTCACCCTCTGTCTGTGTCTGTCTGTCTGTCTGTCTGTCGGTCCTGTCAGTCCTGTTGTCCTGCTGTCGTCTGTCTGCTGTCTCTCTCTCTCACACTCGTCTCTCTCTCTCCCTCTCTCCCTATTCCTCCTCTCTCTCCCTCTCTCTCTCTCTCTCTGTGTGTTTAGTGCCTCTTCATTTACTGCCTTTACTATGCTTATATTTCATTTCGCAACCACTGTAGTGCAATCAATCAGAGATGTCAAATACATCAGTAATTTGTATAAAAAGGACGAAACAATCCATGTGCAACATATGAATACGTATCTCATCTTGAGAGCTGAAAACTGTTCTCATTAGGGTAAGGTAAGGTAATATTGTTTATAGCCCAGTCGACCGCAAAAAGGCCAAATCAGGGCTGTCACCCACATTGAAGTCAAACTCACAAGTCATATAAAAGTCAAACAAACAATCAACAAACAAACAAACAAACAACAACACAACAACAAACATTCACACATCTCTCTAAAATACAACCTACTAAAAAACGCAACTCAGAAACTTCTTGAAAAATCTTTCCTTCCGTAAAAATCTTTATATGAAAAATGATACTCTCCTTCAGAAATTCAAATATCCCATCCAGGAGGGACATCACTGAACAAGGTTTTCTTGGATCAGTATAAATGTTTATGGTCTCACATCTATCAGCAAAGTCCCACGCTAACTCTAAACGAAAAATGTTTCACTGTGAGCGGCAACAAATGACATGGTAATGTACCACAGAGCTTACTCACCTTTAAAAAGATAAGAATGGTGTAAAACGAGTGGCCGAATGCCAAAGGCATAAGACTGTTTCGTCTTACGGCCGCACCTTCCGTAAACACGGGAAAAACTCTTTCAGGTTTGACAGATTTTGTAACAATTTGTTATCCGTCGGTGATGTTCCATTCCTCTTGCTAGAGTTATTTGGCATAAACAGGAGGTTTAAGATAAGTGAGAGGATAGACCATCTGCTCAACTCTTTGCAAGTATGATCAACCACCTCGTTTGCCTTCAAAGGCCCCATCTAGCTGGAACCCAGCAAAAACTAGTTGTATCCATCCGAATCATTGCTTCCCTGTGTGGTACTACCTTTACTAGCTTTATATTTCATGATTTGCAACACTGCATGTATCAATCAAGATGTCAAATATAACATAGTTTGCTAAAAAGGGCTCAACTATCCATGTTATTTAACATATAAGATTTGGACCTTATCTTCGAGAGAGGATATAATTCTCACTATCGGGAAATGCCTGAAGCAAGGGTCCGGAGAAAAACGGGTTTATTTGTCACAGTTTGAATGGAAAGGCAACGCTCGAAGTCTTCTCTAAGGCTAGCAACACTGGTAGGAAGCTACCTTGGCGCTGTAAGTCTCTCATCTTGCAGTGATGGCTTTGAAAAGAACGCATGTTAAGAAGCGCATCACATGGCAACTTTCAAAGGATTTCCTCTTATGAAAGAGGGCGCTAATGGCCCTCACATCTAGAAGCATATAATTGTGCAAGCATTCTGTCTTTTGAACTAAATCCTTCGAACAAGAGTTGTTTTATCTTAGTTTCCACATTCTCCAACTCCGGCAGATTCTTTGCAATCATTTCGAAGACGCATCCTGCTGTTTTCATAAACTTTTTCAGGGGAAAGGTATTGGGGGCTACGCAAATGATCTCATCCTCCACACAACTGGTAATGAATCACTCATCAGATGAGGATGGCTCTTTACGAAGACTGGCGTTCAAAACAATAATAATACTGGAGTTCCTTGTTTCCATCACCTCCAGTGAGGCTTAATCCTAACATCCTCCACTTTGTACGTGGAAAGTGGTCCTGCAACCAGGGGAGACTGATCAGGAGTTTACCAAGGTTTCGACCATTTGACCCGACACACCGGAATTAATTGGCCAGTCCTTCTGTGGAACCATACGTCAGGTGATGAGTAGAGAAGGTATAACAAACAAGCTGATGATGGGGCATCCACATCAGGTTTGTTATGGATCAGGCCCTGGCCAGCAACACGTTGGAACTGGTAGTTGCAACCTGGTGCGAAGATGATCTGTGTGGAAAGTTCCCCAAGTTTCGACAAGTCACCCTTCACATCGGACGGTTCTGGGAGACCACTTCATTAGGGGCGCAGATGGTTGTGTCAGAATGTCATTTTCTGGAACATCCTGGACCTACAAGGCGTACGTGTAGAAGCGGAACAAGACTGAATGGTAAAGGACTCATCTGTTCAAAGAATGGAAATGTTTCCATTCTGATCATTGATAAACGTTATACTGCCGAATGGTCCACACACACAGTTTGCAATCATTTCTCCCTTAAGGTGAGAATTCAATGCTTGACCAATGTTGAATACAGCCCGGTATTCTGGGCAAACAGACGTGTTTTCACATCTGAAAATACTCTACATGCCGATTTCGTCAATGGAATTAAACGATGACGCCCTCATTGCAAGTACAGATAGACACCCATGCCAATACTTACCACTTATCAAAATCAAACGATATTAAGCTGGATGAAGAAAATATGAGCACGTACAAAATAATAGTAGAAAGATAAATGATATTGAAATAGAAATTTCAAAACGATGGTTTTGATTAGACATGGAAGTGAAAGTATGAAAGTGCAGCAGGGACAGAACACCTTAATTAAAACATGTCATTTCCAACACGTGCCGTGCAGTTTTAAATTCACAGAAAAAATAAAACAATAAGAACTTAAAGCCATAAGACACAAAAACAGAAATAAAGACCGAAACATGTTACTGCTAATACTTTTCAGAAACCTTAACCAAGATGAGTTAATTTATAGTCCTAAAAGCCCAATATAGAAATACTCACGTATTGTAAATATATGTTCCCTTACACAACGGTGTGAACGGAAAGGCATTTTTCGTAAATTTCATTGCAAGATATCTTATTGCCAACATCAAAAAAAAAACCCCGGATGACTTTCAAACTGAATTATTCATACGAGGAATAACAATAAGAACAGGACTTATGAAAAACCTTCACAGGCTAGCGCCTAACTTCAAAAATATTTCCTTTTTTCACGCATGTTTTTTTCAGGCCAGCCTGAAGAAACTTCTGAAGACCGAGTTTCTTTTGCCTTTTAATTTCGTTTTTCAATACATAATATTCAAGTATAGAGAAAAGGGTTGAGCGCTGAAATAGATGCAGCATCAAATGGCCATGGCAACATAAGCTCCTCAGGAATGGTGGCGTACCACCAACAGGACAGACACACCACACACACCGATAGGGAAACCAGCACAGAAAGTTCCGACATGGCGATCGACAGGAACGTCTGGCGATAATTGACTTCTTTAGACCTTCACACTCACAACACTGATTTTAATCCTCGTCTCTATTCCCCGGTCCAGACATAGCATTAGCTTTAACTGACCATTAAATGAGACACTGTTCCTGCCGCTATCACACAGAAACAGAAACCAAATTACAGACGATCATGATGCTGAGGGAGTACCTTGACCAGCGAACTCTCACTGGTAACAGGAAGTGGGATACAAATACCCTTCAGTTGATAAAACTCCCAGTGTGGTATGATACCGGAGGAATCAGTGTAATGTAGCCAAGATGAGTCCTAAAGTCCATGTGATAAAGACAGGCAATCTGAGCTGTATGCAGCTCTGAATCGCGGATCTGACTGAACGAAAACGAATCACAAGGAATCGATCTATGAAAATCAGGCAAGATGAGCAAGGCGGACACCTCAGAAGACAGAAAACTAAACAAACCCAGCCCACACTGCAGACAGTGCTCTTTTTCCCAGTCAGTTTTCTTTCCAGACGTAACAACGCTCGAAAAAACCTGATTCTGCCACTACAAAGGACCTAGTAAAGTCCGCATCAGAAAGTCTGAAATACAAAGGAGAAGTAAAAAAAGACAGCAAAGCCGACTTTGGCCTTTTCTGATGCAAACAACAAACGAAATTAAAACTGCTAATTTTCCACAAACTGTCAAAGCACAGAATATACGGCACGGACAAAGCGGGTAAACACTTGACTTTCAACAAGTTTTCACAGGAGAAAGTTCGTCATAGGGGTAGACGCAATCGCCATAGAACATGTTAAAGTAAAACAGATGGAACAACACAGCAATGCCTGTGTCTGACAATCACATGGGTGAGGCTGTTCTCCTCTTTCATGCAGTCGGAGTGAAACCAAACACAAGACAGCCCTGTCAGTCTAAAACCCGCAGGTGTGGAAACAAATCTGTTTCTCCCAAAGATAATTAATTCCACTCTGAGATAAATTTATAACCCTGCAAGTTTGGCAGAATTCCTGACAAGATACCAGCTTGAAGAATGGAATTTGACTCTTGAAATAATGAGCACCGTCAATGAAAGCAGTTGATCCTTTCCGTCCTGACGTCAACTACTAATATTGGATATAGGTATTACCTGCCAGATTCAGCCTTTTAGAAGAAAGTGAATCCCAAAAACCATTCGAAGGTGACATTGTCCAGTATATTAACACTTAAATATCTAAGCTGTGAAGATTGAGGCAGTTTCAAAATGCAGAAACATTGGTCCAACGACAGTCGCCTCAACACCGAAGATTGATCAACATGACATGCTGTGTAACTTCAGCCTGCTGCAGCCCACTTCTCCTTGTTGGCCGTCCAGGTAGCGCAGACGTTGGGAACTGAACGAGAGTGGAAAGTGGCGGGGCAGATGAAGGTCAGACAATAACACGTACAAGATGCAGGACCTGCCAATCACACATCAGTTCATCATCATTGCGCTGGACATTGAGGCAGGCTGTCACATAGGTGATGCATGAGTACGCAATTGAAACTGTCACTGCCGCGGCATCGTAGAACCCAGACATGAGTAATAAAAGGCACAAATATTCGTCCCTCATGATCAGGACAGATCATTGATCTCATAACCTGACGTAGACAGGTAGCCAGTATTCACCAACGTGACACGAAGTGAGTGACCGGACAGAGGGTAATGTTTTCTGGAGCGGTAATCACAGTGAAGGCTTCCAGTTCTGTCAAATTGACTAGGAATGGGGATTACTGGTTATTGGAGTCGCTGGTGTGTCTTTCAGTCACAGTCCATTTCTCAACACCTGTCTTGCCAGTTCCTTATTAGCCGACATCCGATGTGAATCCAATTCACGCACTGACACACACACACACAAACAATCACACACACACACACACAACACACACACACACACACACACCACACACAAACAAACACACACACACACACACACACACACACACACACACACACACACCACACGCACACACACACACACACACACACACGCGCGCGCCGCCGCACACACAACATACACGCACGGGCATTAACACACGTACGCACGAAGGAGCAACACACACCACAACACTCACACACACACACACCACACACACACACACACACAACACACACGACACACACACACCGCGCAAGCACACAACCAACCAAGCAAGCAGACACACCACGCATGCACCAAATGCAGACACGCACGGCTTTGCATAAGAACCCACACAAACGCCACACACACAGAACACACACACACATACACACAACCACACTACACACACCCCCACACACACACACACACACACACACACACACACACACACAGACACACACACTTATAGACACACGCACACACTTAAACACACACACACACACCCACACACACACACACACACACACACACACACAACACACAACACACACACACACACACACAACGCTAGCAGCACGCACGCACGCACACACCACGCACGCACCACTCACGCACGCATGTCACACACACACACACACACACCCACACACCAACAACATACGCACACACACACACACACAAAGACCCACACACACACACACACACACACACACACACACACACACACCCACACACACACACACACACACACACACACCATTTGAACACACCGCCCACACTCTCATACACACACACACACACACACACACACACCACACACACAGCACACACACACACACACAACACACACACATACACACACACACACACACACACACACACACACACAACACCACACACAACACACACACACACACACACACACACACACACCCGTATAACATGTGAACAACCTATCGTAAAACATCATCCTATCATCATCCATCATCTCATCATCATCACATCATCATCATCATCATCACACATCATCATCATCGTCATCATCATCGTTCCACGTCATCGTCATCATCCTTTGCATTAATATTATTTCAACGATACTATCAACATCAACACCATCGTCACCAGCACCAGCACCACCAGCACCAACAACATCATCAACATCATCAATCATCCTCATCATTTATGATCATCAAATCATCAATCAATCATCACATCATCACCACATCAACCACCGACCACCGCCACTATAATCATCATCATCACCATCATCAATCACCACATTACAACAACCACCACCAACCACCACCAGCACCAACCACCACCATCATCGATCATCATCATCATCATTATCATTATCATCATCAACATCATCATCATCATCATCATCATCATCATCATCATCATCCATCAATCAACATCCAATTTCAAGTTGATGATGATGATCAATATAAAAGTTAATGATGCTACATTTCAACAATAACGGCAGAAGAAAACGAATATATGCCCTACAGTTACGACGACAACTACTACCTTTCTACTTGAGATTTGATTTCAGCTACTACTTCTACACTACCATTACTCCTACTACTACTTCTGCTGCTACTACTACGACTTGATCATCATAACGACGTACATCTATCAGGTCGTCTCGAAACAATTTGAGTCATAACACTAAATTATAGTACATGGATACTGTGTTTTGGCACTTCTAGCTGAGTTAACTTTTGAGTGGCTTTGTGATTGTTTTATGATGTGTTTGTGTGCGTGTTTATATTTTGGCTTGTTTGTTTTGTTGTTTTTTGTGTTTGGCTTCTACATTAAATGTAACAGCGATAATCCATGGTTTCGTCATTACCATGATTATCAATCTAAAAATAATAACATGTCTCAAGGAGATGTGAGTACAGCTAGGGTAGGATTTTTTTTAAAGAGGCATTTACTGCGTATTACCCCATGTGCCATAACGTTGAAATTAAAACATTGTCCATCCTCAATTCCCGGAGGATGGAAAGGGGGCGGGAGATTTGGCGTAGAAACCCAGGCGGAACCTATCCTTCTTGTGAACAATCAAATGTACCGAATATTAAGGACATCTTGCAATACTTAATCTCCACCAAAAATTTGTAATGATACGAAAATGCTTGCTTTCGATGATGGGACATGCTTTGAACAAGAGTTAAAATATGTATACTTTCGTCCATTTTATCTATTCCGTAACTGACAGGTTTATTAGAAAACAATGTTTGTCTTCATACTCGTAAATGTTGGTCGTTTCCAGCTCAGGAACACTCCACACAATTCCCCAAAGCGTGTACTAATAGTACTTTCTTTGCAATTGAGAGAGAGAGAGAAGAGAGAGAGAGAGAAGAGAGAAGAGAGAGATAGAGAGAGATAGAGAGAGAGAGAGAGGAGAGAGTTTGTGGGTATCTGTTAGAAATTATATAAATTACCTAGAAACTGCGACCCATTTGTCGACGTGTCAGACTTAAAATTCAGTTATAAGACAACATTAATTTCCCCCTGTCTACTAGAAAAAACAGACTGACAATGAAGGCTCATTAGGTTCATAACACTGAGTACTATCTGCCAAGACAACAGGAAGGAATCATAGAGGTTGGTATACAAAGACACACCTGCTGCTGTCCGACGACAGCGAACAGCACCTGTGCTGGCACTGTGGGTGCAACACAAAAGACTTCAAAATCGATGCCCCATGACAGGTGTCCTAAGTCACAACATGCAGACTGTAAGGGACGACCTCCCCAGACTCAGCACAAGAGAAAGTAAGGTTGTGCCGGGTCCCACAGTACGTCGCACATCACACGGTAACATTCTTCAGTCCGACACCAGGTTTTCAGCAGACTACTTCCTGTGTACACAGGGCCAACATGGTGTACGCACGTGCTGCAAGGGACACTCACGAGAGGAAAGCGTGACACAGTGGTGCAGTTGAATAACTCACAGACCTAGTGGGCGGGGATTTGTGAAGTGATTCACACAGGAATAACTACTCAGCTACAATGTTACAACGGAAGAAAGCAAAGTGAAGGAACAAATACACTGAAGAATATTTTGTCCACATAATGAATCATCCCTTGACACACGATCCGCATGGCAGCCAGAATAAGCCACTGAATTTGCTTCCAAGTACCCACGTGTAGATATACCTGGAACAGTAACACTTTAATACCCAGAACTTCCCCAGTAACCGACGTGATGATATACCATGGAAATGATACACTATTAAAACACAGAACTTCCCCAGTAACCTACGTGAAACATACAAGGGAACAGTTTCCACTTAATATACACAGAACTTCCCAGATACCTACGTGTTGATATACCTGTAACAGTACACTTTAATTTACATAACTTCCCAGTACCCACGATTTGATATACCTGAACAGTAACACATAAATTATACATAACTTCACCCATACCACGAGTTAACATGCCTGGAACATTACACTTTAATTATAACAGAACTTCCCAGTACCACGTGATTATAAACCTGGAACAGTACACTTTAATGACACAGAACGTCCGCATACCGACTTGTTAATAACCGGAACAGAAACTTTAATACACAGAACTCCCAGTACCACGTGTTACTATGCCTGAACAGTACACATTAATACACAAACTTCCCAGTAACCACTTGTTAATTATACCTGGAACAGTACACTATAATTACCACAGAAAATAATTTTGCAGCACAGCATCCAATTCGTAAACCTGAATGTAAAGTTTTTGCGTGGTTTTCTTCTTTTATACTCTCTCTCTCTCTCCATCGTCCTCTTCTCTCTCGCGACATCTATCTCTCTCCTCCTCTCTCACCTTCGATCTCGCACATCTTCTCTCACTCTCTCTCTCTCTCCACACACACACACACACACACAACACACACACACACACAGCACACACACACACACACATATATATAGAATATATATATTTTTGTAAAATATATATATAATATATATATATATAAATATATATATATATCAAATATATACTAAGAGCAGAGGCCAGTTCTATGGA
Organism: Conus ventricosus; assembly: GCA_018398815.1. Lineage (NCBI taxonomy): Eukaryota > Metazoa > Mollusca > Gastropoda > Neogastropoda > Conidae > Conus > Conus ventricosus. Next base: position 8,687,216 of record CM031622.1, read on the forward strand.
ATGAATCTGCAAGGGAACTAAATTACAAAAAACTAATAAAATCCAAGATAAGTACTGAGCAACCATTCCAGCAACTTACAGAGCAGCTTGGTGTTGCAATGACGCAAACCTGGTTGTTTCTACTACGGTATTGACACCACCATTTTCTTGGATAGCATACTTCTTAAAGGTCTAACATTAGAGATTTTCGGATAATATGTTAAAAACAATCTACATATCATATAACTTCAGAGTGGTATTCATATTGTTTTTAAATCGCCGGAAGAATTTAATTGATAAAAAACACTTTTGCACACCCTGATTCAAACCCCTCGCCGGTACCAGCCGAAAACCGAGATGTCACTTATGGACTGGCCTTCCGCCGCGACCAACACAACATGGCAACGCCACAAGTGAAATCAACGTGAGATGCGATCCCCCACAGCCCAAGAATCACGAAAGTGGTGGCAGGATATTGTGCTGTAGTCGAGTGCCAACAGCTCCGTCAGGAGAATGGAATATTCTTTGCACACAATTCCATCTGATCCATACTCGAAAGAAGTGGCTTCAGTTTCGTGCAAACAGGAGGCCGGTCCAACTTCGGCCCTTCCTTTGGCACTACCAAACAAGAACTCTCTCGCCGTGTGTCCACACCTTTTGAGCATGATAGCTAACCCTGCCGAGCTCATGCGCTGCTAGGTAGCTTTCGAGAGAAAAGAAATAAGAAAAAACTTACTCCAGGGCTGTGCCGCACAATCCACAGACCGCTTGGCAGTCACAACCGCAGTTTTCCAACAGTTTTTACCACAACAGCCCACTGAATCAAACCTGCCCAGTCTGTGCATCAGCAAACATGTACCCACGACCACACAGCTCTCACAGCACCTGTGAGCTTCAACGAGTGTACAGAAAGTGTATGAAACAGGCGTGAGAGGAGCTATCAGAAAAGGGAACGTCCACGCCAAAGATAAGTCCAATTTAATGAACATATCACATGTGTAGTGTGAACAGTCATAGTTGATAGTGAAACAGTATCACCTGTGTAGTGTGTACTATAATGATAGTGACATGCAAATGTTCAGCTAAACAGCAAAAGTATAGGTACTCTCAAATGATCTAACAATCATGTGTTACATTTTCACACTGAAATGGTATCATGAATTAAAATGACAATGCAGTGTTAAAACAGATGTGTCAACCTCATGTGCCCTTGTCAAGGTTTGTGGTAGTGATGTGGTGTGGTGAGCAATGACAGTATGCCAGGGTAAAGTTGTGTACATGCCAATGTGTGTGTTAAGTGCTAGTGTGTGTTTCAGTACAGAGGTTTGTTTAATGTCTTATCATATCCCGATGATATACTCTCTCTCTGTGTGTGTGTTGTGTGTGTGTGTGTGTGTGGTGTGTGTGTGTGTGTATGTTGTGTGTGTGTGTTGTGTGTCGTGTGTGTGTGTAGAGACTGCATGTTTACATAGAAAAAATAAAAAAAATGTGTGTAAAATGGTATTAGTACTGCTCTCATAAATAGGCAGTTTTGATGGGGGTTTTGAGATGTTTCCATTGAGGGTTAAACAAAATTAAAAGGACAAAAGATACTGGCATTTGAATCTTTTTTCTTTTTTTATTGAAGTTGTAATATGCTCTCACCAATTTCTAGACACTGCTTTAATGTAGTTTTTTCTATCACTAGTATTTTTTTTTCCCATCGACAATTCAGGGCAGTAAATTTCAAAGTTTAACTTTGTGTTATTCTGTTGTTGTGCGTGATAAAATTAATTCAGAAAGTGTGATGTCTATTATAAATTATATCATTTTGGTGCAGATGATCAACTACCTACTCTGTTTTCATTATGATTCATAGTATTTCTTCACTGAATATTAAGCATTCCCCTTTAACATGATACCTCTGGAACCCTGCAGGGCTGCAAGTGTAAATGTAAAACCATTACATTTGCAGAAGATTGCCGAGATATTGTCTGAAACATGCGTGAGGATACCGTACCACCTGATGCAGAAGGAATGGTTGATGCGATGATCATTTCAATGATCATCACAGTGGCACATTGTAATACCAGTTGTCAAGCAGAGTAGTTGCATGTATAATAGTAATAAAGTTTAAAATGTGTGTGAGTGTGTTGTGTGTGTGTGTGTGTGGTGAAGTGTTGATGTGTGTGTTGGTGTGTTGTGTGTGGTGTGGGTGTGTGTGTGTGTGGCTGTGTGCTTGCGCACATCACACACATGTGCACATGCATTTGTTTTAGCAGTGGTTGTCCTCATTCTTTGGCCAAAGAAAAATGTATTATGTATTTGTACTTCATCAGTTCCTGTGAAGTAAAAATGTGAAGTAAAAAATATCATCACGTATTTGTTTGCTTTGAAAGCCCTTTGAAATCAACTTTGAATGGTGCCAAGAACCTAAAGTCAGTGACACAGTGTAGCGGGTAGTATTTCAAAGACTTCAGATAAACATAGGAACTTATGTTCTGACACAGTGTAGCGGGTAGTAATGTCCAAAGACTTCAGTTAAACATAGGAACTTTACTCTGACACATTGGAGCGGTACTATGTCAAAGACCTTCAGTTAAACAATGGAACTTTTGTCTGACAACAGTGTAGCGGGAAGTATGTCAAAAGACTTCATTAAACATAGGCGAACATTAACACTGACACCAGTGTCGCGGTAGTATGTCAAAGACTTCAGTTAAACAAAGGAACCTTTATGTCTGACACATTGTAAAGCGAGTATGACAAAGAACTTCAGTTAAACATAGGAACGTTATGTCTGACACAGTGAAGCGGTAGTAAATGTCAAAGACTTCAGTTAAAGAACATCGGATTTATGTCTGACTGAGTATAAATCATTATTTTTAATGTATAAACTGTGCACTTGTAACGAGGAAGGAGGGTATGGTGGGTGTGGAAGGGTTCATCTATTTTGTTACAGAATGTGTCATGTAGGACTCTTGCATGCATCGGAATCTCCACATATAATGTCAGATAAATAGATATGAACTTTAGGGAAACCATGGCACCATGTGAGATAAGTAAAAGCTAAAAAGATTGCCTGTTATAAATCACTCAAATATGTTACCTAATGAACTTAGATGGCATGCATGTTTTTCACAACAAATATGATACCTAAGAACTTTAGGGCACGATGCACCAAGTGTGATCAAGTAAAAGGCTGAAAAATTTCTTGGAGACTGTGCAAAAGCATGATACTGATTGAGTAAGTGTAAGCTGAAGAGAATTCTTGAACACTGTGCAAAAGCTAGTTACTGAATTTGGTGTGAATTTAACAATTTCAGAAAGGAGCATTATGGGGAGAAATCAAAAAAGTTCAGTACAACCCAAACTGCCATGAAAGGAGATATAATTTGAACGCCCTGAATATGTTGAACAGCACTAGTAGAATAATTTGACTGTATATGAGAACAGTCCCTTTAGAAAAAGTTGTCTGCCAGAAGATTTTTCATCTGCTACAGTGTCCTATATAACTAAAATGTGTTTTCTAAATTGTCATAGATCTCTATGTTTTGGTTTATAGACAGCCCTGATATGGCCCTTTGCGGTCGCTGGGCTATAAGCAACATATCTTATACTTAACTTGGTGTTTATAGTTTCAACCAGCTATTACATTATATGATAACCCATACCTCAATCACAGAATGATAGCTGAACTACCGCCACTCATGTGCAAGAGATAAATGCTAGTGGCCTGGATTTCCCTTCGTCCATGACCCAGGCAGTAATCTGGGGTCATTTCATTCAGTTGGAGAGGAAACACTTTACTTTATTTCTCTGCGTTTGTGAGTGACCTTATTTATTTGAACCTGATGTTTCTTTTTTTTTCTATTTTAAGTGCAGGTGTGTGCTGTTTGTAGATAGGGGACAGAGTTGTACATTTTCATTGTTGTTTTCCCCTCTGAAAGTATTTGTCACAAAACCTCTAAACTGGGAAGTTATAAAACTTGCATAGTTTTGTTTGCACCAGGTTACAATGTATCATTGCAAGGCACACCATCTGTGTGAACACACGGGCACTCAGTGTTGACCTGACGCTGACGAGTCAAACAATGCAGAACCGTCTTCACCTGACTGAGCAAGAGCTACCGAGCGATATTGGTTTGAGTCTGAAAAGAGGAAAGGGAAGCAAGAGGAGTATGTTCCCCCGAGAGTGACACAAGTGAAGATGTCATTGAAGGTTTGAAAGGTCAATTTTCATAGTTCGTTCCCTTTTGTGTGGTGATGGTTGGTTCCCTTTTGTGTTGTCAATGTTTAGAAATGACTACAGAAATCTGATTTCGCATTACAATGTCATTGTCGGTCATATTCAACCATGTTTCGAGAGTCCTTATTTTGTATTGTTCCTCTTGTTGACTGAATCTGACGTATACCAGTTAGTTTCCTAAAGTGCCTTTTTCATTTCTGTCATGCAAGAACCACACAGCATCAACTGAATCCTACGCCTCAAAGAGCAAAGTACATTGTCTTCGAGGAACAATTTGATGCAGCAGTTTCAAAAGCTGCATCATTGTGGAAAACAGAGTCCCCCCCCCCAACATCTCGTAGTCGCTACATAAAGGGGTCCACATGGTCAGCGTCAGTCAGGAATGTCCGCACTGCCTGATGTCTTTTGACTTGGGACAGCCAGCCTCACATCAGGACATGCCAGCTGCAACCTCCTGGATGGTCTGCATCGATTTTGTTCAAGGAAATGAACTGCCTTTATAAGTAGTTTGTTGTACACATGACATGGGTAATGAAAATTTTTTTTTTCTAAGTGACAACTGTGCTAGAATTACAGTAACACCTAGATAGCCAAACAAAGACTCGTTGCTATGGTTTGATTTATGATACTGCACGTACACAACACACACACACACAATACAGGGGCCTTGGAATTAGACTGCTATTACTTTGGCTGCTCTTTCTACAAGTCATAATTTCTAACAGCAACGTAATGCACATTTCATTGTACACACAAAATTTTGCATCTAGCAGTGAGTGGGATTATGTCACATGTCATTAGTACACACAAAATTTGCACAGCAGTGAGTAGAATTAAATGTTTCCCCCTGTGGTGTTCTTGTTGTTTGTAAGTGCATGATGTAGTGCATATCTTTTAACAGGTCTCTGCCAAGGAAGGCCCTGCGATTCCTACAACTTACTGGGTGTTGCCGCATAACTGACAACACCTTATTTTTCCCTATCAAAATGCCGTTCTCTGTCACCTGCTGTGAAAGCAGAATGGACAGCTGCAGGCACACTAGACCATTGACAGAGCCAAAGAGTCTGGGTCAAGAACTTACCCTGGAGTGTGGAGAGTGACTCTCCTGGCCACTGCGCTAAGTATGGCACATACACCTTACTTGACCTCGACTTCTGAAAAGTTTCAGACATTCAATTGGTATAGGTGTTAACAAAAGTACAATTTGGGTTCTTTCTTATAAGAGGGAGTGCGGAAGGGAAGGGGAAGTGGAAGGGGGTGAACATCATAATACCATTTAGTTTCAACAAGGAAACCTTGATATTGCCCCATATAGAAGCTGGATCATGGACAAGACATGAAAACAACACGAAATGAAATGTTTAAGGTTTTGAAAATGTCTCAAAAATGGGGAAAACAAATCAAGAATTACAGAAACACTGTCAAGACTGTTTTTGCTATATGAGAGTGCAATGTTTTCTTTAAAGACAATGAGGTTGGGGAAACAGCTGCCGTTTGGAGAAGAGAAGGCCTGGATGGCGAGCTGTGATATTTTGGAAAGGAAGGACTCCATATACGTTGAAATCGTCACACCGACCGGCACACATGATGTGAAACACATTCGCGAGAACTGAAGCACACAAGACATTCCATTGATGTTGGCATTGGGAAAAGGTTAGAATAAAATCTGTAATTTTCAGGGGGGGGGGGAGGAGGGTGGGTGAGGGCATACTTCTGGTACTATCACATTAAATTTCAGTTTCAGTGACAAGCATAAAATTGCTAAAATTTTATATGCCTCACAAACATAACGTGAAAAATCAAAAAGGCATTAATACAACATTGTCATTTTATATCGACATATGCCCAGTTTCAATGTTTTTGAAAAGTGTTCCCGTATCTTTACTATTCTCGAATAAGTTTTAAATGTTTGAGGGAAATTGCTATTAAAAATGTCAATGTTAAAGAAATAAGAGGCTGGTGCAAAGTTTATGTTTGGAATCCATTTAAAGCCTAGCCTGCATTATTTTATCATTATCTAAAAGTAAAACTCCACTGGAAGTTATGAGTATATACTATCTCCAGTGACTTTACCCAAGCATGCAACTGTCATATGTAACTTACAAAATATTGATCAGCAAGCACCAGATGATTCGATCTGCTGTGCATTCCATGTACCTCGTGCTTTCCAAGTACAAACCATACGATTTATTGACTGATTTGACATTATGTTGTGAAAGGCCTAAAGAAAAAGCTCACAAAGCTTCCAAGGAGAAAGAATGTGGGTGGGGGGGATCCAGTTGTCTGAGTGGATCAAGTCGATGTCAACCACTTGTAGTGGGTACAGCTTCCCCACACCTCAAGCAGATGGACAGCTCCTGTCAGACAAGTGGCTTTCCTTGGCCAATCATAAATCCACAATAAACACAGCCATGACGAACTTGCTTTCCTTCCCTGCCTGCCTGCATACCCCTCTTAATCGACAGAGGAAGAAAATGGATACAAGATGTTGATTGCTCATACTACCTTAAATGAATATGGTTCATACACATCTCCAAACAAGAAAAAGCAAGGAACTTAATAAAAGACTATTCCAAGAATGTAAATGAAAATTTCTAGGAAACTTATTATGGAACTTATAAGCCATTGTTCATCAACTTTTGGTTGCTTCAACAGTCAGTTAAGTAAAATCCTGTAGCAGCAGATGATATGGAAGTGAAAACTTTTGGGCAGTGACAAAAGGAACATGATGTAATTTCTCTATACTGATGATCTTCCATCAAAATCCTTGGAGTTTCAAGCAACCTGGTAATATTTGACAGCACTAAGGACTTATTTCAGTCTTTTAAAAAGGAGGGTCTACAATTCCAATTCTTTAAGGACTGTCATTGGATTTGTATTAGCCATGAACCCCTGCACACCTGAAAACAAATGTTGTGACACATGCCACTCCATAATTAAAAGCAAACACTACAGAAAAATCAAGAAATGTATCAGGTACAGGCAACTATTGGTGTCTACACTTGTGCTCCAAATGAAAGTTTTTTCATTTTTTTCTTTTTCTCAAAAGGCAGTCGTTCTTATTCTTCATGTTGCTTACTGTTGCATGATGTTGATGTGTATTTTCAGGAACAAGCTATCTGTAAGCAGATAGAAAAACTTGCATCAATGCAGATAAACAAAGATGTCCGAATGCTGGTCGACTGGACCACCGACAGCAGCAATAGAGGCATTCCATACAGACCTGAATCACTTCGCCCCCAAGAGAATTGGATTTTCATATAAAGGAATGCACCACAGGTTATTCTTTTTTATCTTACTGGCAAAAGCAAGTTACCTCCCTATGATAAAAAAAATTCCTATTGGCTCTCAATCACAATTAATCAATGATGATGTTTTGTCATTTAGGATTTGCTGTTCTGAATGCCGCTGTGAATCAATCAAACAGCAACCACAGTTCAAGTATCAAAAAGACTCCAGATTCTGTGACCTTACATGCCTTTGATTAGTTGGTCCCCTCCTCATGACGACTTGACTATTTGATATGGCAACTCCATGTAACTGCTAGGGCCAGTTCTGCATCTGGACAAGCCAGGGTGGTGATGTGGACAGCTCTCCGAAAGAGGGGCATTGGTAATGCACGCAAGTGGGAGAAAAAAGATTTGTAAGTACACAATAATTTAATCTATTTTTTTCCATTACGGATGACAGTCCTATTTTAATGTCAGCAAATCACATCCTGGCGGAATTATATATGTGCTTTTCCGCCATTATTTTTTGTTTTTTCAGGAACTTTTTGGCTGCCCCTTCACTTCAACGAAAACTTTGATAGAAGCACAACAGACAAAACAGGAAAAAAGCGGTACAACCTGTCATCAGAAGTCAAAGACAGACTACTCCATACTCAAAAGTGAAAGAGGAATCAGAACCTTTGGAAAACATTGTGTATTTTTTTTTCCACCCTGAAATTGTCTATTATACATTTGCTAACATTTTGCATGTCATACAACAGCAAAATTTTACATCAAACCAAAAGAAACCAACAAAAGGCAAGCATATCACAGGAGTATGCTATCATATTCTCTTATCAGAACCCGCTTTATGATAATGATATCATTTGCTCTAAACATTTCTTTTTGATACGATACAGATCTGTTTTCTGCCTTCCCATGTTATTTTCATTTCACGTAACTTTCCTCAATCTGTGTGGTGTATTCAACAAATAAGCCAAAGTGAATCTTGACAATTCAATGAAAAAAGCAGTATCAACATGAAGTATTTCCCCTAGTTGCATGTCGTAGTTGGTGGTGACATACACTGAAAGAAATGAAGTGTGAACGACTATGTACCTACAATCAGTCGTATCCTTCTGGTTAAATTTCCAGTATTCTCTGTGAGCATTTACTTGTGTGCAGTCCTATGTCGAGCGGGTGATGGAGCGTGAGATATTCCTTGCAACCCGAGAAGTATATCTAAATGCTCTGCTCCTCAAACAGCGCATCGAGAAACATGCCACTACCCCCACCCTGTGTGCAGCATACCAGAACCAGACAAGGATGATGCAACACAACATTAACATACACGCTACACCAAGGGTGGCAAATAAGAAAGAGAGCGGATTACAACATACTCTTTTCTTGGTTTTGTGAAATGACAAACTTTTTAGGCATGCTGTGGCTGAATTCAAGACATTCATTGAGTTCAACAATTATACAGAATATTCAGCCTGTAGAGTAAAAAAGAAAGCAAATCTGTGGGACAGCCGCTATTGCAGTTTGAAAATTCAAAGAATGGGTTTACATTTCATTTACATGTCAGTGCATAAGTAGTCTCCCCAGATTAAGTCGCAGCATTAGGCATGTTAAGCAAAATAATTATAAAGTTTAAGGCAGTTGCCATCCAAAGTATCACATCACTGTAAATCATGTTGTGTGTTCCCGATGAATTTTAAGCAAATGTTTAACACAAGAGGAAAGAGAGAGGTCTCAATACTTGTAGTAAAGAGCAGAGACAGCTTTTGTGCTCATAATTACTTTGTTATTGGATCGTAGAGGCACTAAAGAAGCTTGTCTTTCATATAACTTACAAGCAGTTTTTTATGAAAGTGTCCTGTGGAAAGACGTAGACACACATGGAAAAGAATCATCTCAAAGCATTTCTTAGCAGTAAAAGATTGTGTGTTTGGAAGGTTCACACACTTTGGGATCAAACAACATGAACATGTATCCTTCACAGTTGGTTCCTAGCAGTCACTTCCAGGTAACTCTGTGCACACTCCATCTGGAACTAGGATAGCCTTCGAATTTGCATGATGGCACCAAGCAGGGAGGGTCCTCGAAGACCATTCTCCCAGCCACCCCACGCGAAACCGAGCCAACATCCGATAGGAAACATAGCGGTAGCGACTGCAATCACAAAAGAGCAAAAAGGAATGAGTGTCCGATGTTTATGCAAACATTTAAGCTGTAAGTGGTATGGAGAACTTATCAACACAAACAATCACACTGGTTAAAATCAAGGTTGACAACATGTTTTATATACCTGATAGTGTTAATACATGGGAGATGCAGGAAATGTATTTGATTAAAAAAATATATTCATAAAAGATTTGAAAGAATTTCTAATCAATGTAAGTCATTTCTTAAGGGCTTGCTTGCATGCTTTGCAAAGAACAACAATGAATGGCGAAAGTGGAGGCAGGCTGAAGAGATGGACCAGTGAATAACTCGGCGTCAGATTGTTTATGAGGATTTTTAAGTCAGAGTGCCCTGTACCACTTGATGATAATGGATGTCAGACCATTCCTCAAACAAGCTCTTCATAGTTCTGCCGAATGTTATATGTTAAAAAATGTTTCAGCTAAATGTGACACAACTCAAAACACTTTGGTTTAAATCATTTCATTAATCCCCCTCCCTCTCCCATAAAAACGCTGGAAAAATAACAAGGCTTATGCTATTGACATAATTATTTTTTTGTATCCCATCCAAATGCTTTAAAGTACATATGATTCCATTCTCAAAAGGTGCTGTACCGACCCACTAATACTACTAAAAAGTCTGTCACAAGTTTATTTCCACACTCATTGTTACAACAAATAGTACAGAACTATTGATATAGTTTAAAAGTATATTTTGGTGAATAGTTAGGAGTTCGTTCTTAATAGGAAAAACATATTTTTCCCAAAAAATGTGCTGAAAAACTCGTCGAAAACTGAGATAAAAATCACCGCCATGTTTGACATTGATGCAAGTTTAAAACGTAAATTCAGGTTATTCCCCAAAATACTTTCACGAACAACGTTTGCAACATTTAAAGATGAAGAATCAATCTTTCAACTGATAGTTTTGTATTTAACAAACATAATCAATATAGTTGTCCAAAACAAAAATAGTGAAAATCACTTGTTCCGACGCGACCAGCTATGACACCTTGGTGCATCGGAAGAATCGACTCTCCGACCCTATCAACTTGAGTCAAGCGAGCGAAAGTGGGTCAGAGCGTTGCTAGGAAACGTATGCGTAGCTTCGCTGCCAAAGAGGGCCGAATATCACTACTTACGACCTGAGATATAATATAATGTAACCAGGTGTCAAATAAGATACTAGTGACGGTAAACATTAAGACCATAATCAAAATTGATGTTAAAACCAAAAATTTCACAATATAAGTTAAATGTTCTTATAACTTTGTTAATTAACTAAAATCAAGCAAAAGAGTGAAATTATGGAAACAGGTTTTTATTCCAAAGACTAAAGTTGATGTCACTGTCCCTTAGTAACATATTCGAATCCAACACATTAAACATGATTGTCCTTTTTTCAACTTGAATAAATCATTCACTTGCTAAAATATGGAAACTTTAAGCATTTCTATTACTGAATATACATAGAAACTTCTACTTTATCAATCTAGATTTGATCATGTCCTCAGAGCACCTTTTGAGAGTGGCTCATATCAAACCACAGAAGACAACCATGCACAGAGACTGCTACACTATACAGCAGACTCCCTAGTTGTGATAAAGCATTGATTCTACTGTACTAGTTCCATGATAAAACTCAATTTGAGCTTAAACCTGTTTGTAACCTGTACATTGCCTGGCTAACCTATTACTGCTCTAGCAAAACTGAACTGACGACCCCCATGCGGACTTGCACAATGCCACAGGCAACAGTATATTTCATATTGCAAGCATACATATTTTTGCTGCAGCAGCAACTGCTGCCTTCCACATCGTTTACTTTTGGCTTTCACAGGATTTGAAGAAGAAAAAAAGATGAAGAAGGGTTTGACAATGTTACAATGGCCTCTTGGCTGATATACCACCATCATGAGAGTGAGCTGTCGTCAAGTGAACACTTTGGGATGGGAAGCTGGGGAACGGAAGACAATGTCCCCAACAACTGACTCCTAGGCCAATATCAAACCCGATTTGAGCCAGAGCCCATTCTACTGTACCAGCAGGTGAGGGTTGAAGTGTGGTATTTAAAACTTACGATGCACTACTTCAGTATTGCACTTTCATAGCTTAATAAAATAACTGTAACTTACTTATCCCTTCCTTGAGATTGTCCTCGATAATTGTTTGAATTACCAGGTGTAGCGCACTTCTGGCAAGACTGTATCCTGTCCAAGACACATCGACTGAAAACCAGGGTGACGTGTGAATCACTGGAATAGCAGCTTCAATCAGCAGCCTGTCATTTCTGGGTGTCTCATGCAACAGCGGCACACCCATCTGGAACCCAATTGCATTCACACTCCCCACAACTGCACCTTGAAGGGGAAAATAAGTTGATTTGTACACACACAAACATCAAAATAGACAAATATTTCCCTAAGGAACAAAATCACTTTTTACCATTTCATTATCATTTACAACTTTGTTTTAAACTCAATGGAAACGCAACTGTGCAACAAGGATGAACTGAAACTTTGCTTCATGTTCCCGAACAAATTAAAGACAATATCTGTTTGCTATCTTGCCACACAGTGCCACTAATAAATGAACCATTCAACATAACATTATTCTACCTTAGACTGCAATCAAAAGCTGATGTCATGTTAATATGGCTTGCATGATTACAGTCCCAGCCATTACACGAATACAGTGAACAATTCCACACGCTAATAAATGAATTTGAATGGCCAAAATATATAAATTGATATAGGATGGCCAAAGTAAGAAGGAAATTTCATACTAAGGAACTAAATTCCACTTATTTTGTTAACACAACAAGCAACAAGTAAGTTCACTGACAACCAAATGATAATTAATATAAGATCTGAATCCTCCATCCATCAACCTCATACCCAAGTGTCACATGAAGAATGTCACTGAACAAATGGTTTATTACACAGCAAGCATGACACTTTTTTTTAATCCCCATCACATGAAAATTGAAGAAAAGCTTGTCATGAAATGGATGAATAACATTACACTACAGTTTTAGATTAGTATGAATGAATATAGTAGGGTTTTAACCAACCCTGACATACTGTTCAGCCACTTACAGGCATGCCGCAGGGGCAACAGCAAAAAAATTAACAAAGTTTTAGAAAATAATCTCTAATGTCCAGCAATGTGCATAAGAATAACTCTACGCATGCATAAACGACTCACAGCACACGCCTTGAAATTTAATCACGACGACGCCATGAATTGATAGCAAGCAACAACCACTCATAATATCAAAATTTTCTTTGCATGTAATACATTTTTTTTAATCACACTTTGAGAAATAAGTAACAGACCAACTTTTTTCCTTTTTCTTTAACTAAATGTTATCCAAGCAAAGAGTGATTAAAAGATCATTTCTACTAATTGGTGATTAAAACAATATACACAACCCAATGCAACACACCAGTAAATGGTCCACAGACAATGACACATGATGAATAGAGACACACTAACTTCAAATAATTTTTTTTTAAATAAATAAATAAAAGACGCTTAGAGAGGCCTAGCTTGGCACTACTCTAATTCTGAATCTTTTTGGCTTGCCAACAACCACAATTAATTTATTACTAACCTAAACTGAAATCTAATCCGTCCACAAAAAAGTCAAATTAAAAATAAAAAAAAGAGTTGTCCTACAGAGCAGGCAAAGGCTATTTAAAGCATGCGCCCATATATGAATAAGACATGATATAAATAATAAATTAATTCATTAGCCTACTATCACTTACACTCTGAAGGAGAATCAAACGACAGAGACCGAAAACACCATCGTGCTCATCTCCTTCTGCCACAGCTTTCTTCTTCGACTTCGAACCATTCGGGCCTTCAAACTGATAAGAAAAGCCTTGCAGGAAACATCTCCAAGTCACCACTGGCTGTCGCAAACATATCACTTGCCCGTAGTATTCACATGATAAATTAAGTTCGAGCAAGACGTGCAAGAACCATCAGAATCGCTTCTGTCGCCATCGGCTGATCCATCAGTTGACTCCATATCCAAGAGCAGTTAAACCACATGCCAAGATTTAGTGACTACCTCCCGATTACTTGATTACAGGTGAAAATTCACACTTTCGCGGATCCGATTTCGTTGAACGGGAGCGAATCTTGATGTTTATTTTTACCAATTTATCAAACATTTCATTCTTACTGCATAATCTGACCATTATCGAAAACCTCTAAAGTAGACCTTTAAACCGAGAAAAGGCAGAGGATTCCAAACTACCACTTTCTGTGGTCACTGATGAGAAACAGCCAGGTTTTCGAATATCGTATATGAAAGAGTTAGTTGTTGTGAGTTTTCCACCTATTGTGAGATTATAAGCTTGCTGAAGCCACATTTGAGAAGCTTTTATTTTATTTTTTTATTTTTCCCATCCACCCACTGAGCACATACTGTTAGTTAGGCAGTATTAACTGCCACTGCAGATATGAATGCTTATCTCCCCCTATTTCTTCAATCTAAGACATAAGAGCAAGCTTTGTTTATAATTGAATATTTCTTGCAGTCATTGCAACACCAAGCTGCTCTGTAAGTTGCTGGAATGGTGCTCAGTACTTATCCTTGAATTTATTAGTTTAATTATATATATATATATATATATATATATATATATATATATATATATATATATATATTGTTAAAATAAGGTATTAAAATGATCAATCTACAAATTTGTTTCGAGCGCGTTGCGCTGTCATCAGGATGTTTTTGGTTTGCCCACCGCCGATGTTATATAGCGTGTGGGCTCACGTTTGCGGTTGTTTGCACATGCGGGTTGGCTGCACGTGTTTTTTGGGGCTTTCAGGTTTTTGTTTTAGATGTGTTCACTAACAACGATTTTCTATTTATGCCTGCAGTTGTTTACTATTTCTGTTTTGGTGTTTAAAGTTGCTAAGTGTGGTTTGCATAGTATTAACCATTTTTCAGTTAAACATAGGTTGCACCTTTTTGAAACATTGCTGTATGGTGATGCTCTTTTTATGATTTTCCAGGATATGTTGTAGCTTGTTTTTGCGTCTTTAAGTTTCCAGATATATTTGCTCAGTTCTGTTTGGTTTTTATATTTTTCTTTATTAAATGACTGTTTGTGGTTTGCATATCTGGTTTTGAAGTTGTTTTTAGTGATCCCTATGTATGTTTCTTTTTCATTTTCTGATGTCACAGTAGCCTGGAATACAATGTTGTTGTGAAGACATTTATTGTCTAGTGGGCACTGCTCTTTTCTGGTGCAATTGCAAGATTTCCTTTCTTCACCCTTCTTTGCTGTGTTGATTTTCATTTTGTTGGATGCGTCAATTAGGTTTTTTGAGGTTGGGCATACATGAGTACGATAGTTTGACAGTGTTTTTGTTAAATATTCTGGACAGTTTGTGTTCTTTTGGAAATGAAGTTGTTCGGATTTTGAAGAATTCTTTCCTATGTTTGTTTTGAGTTTCCCGTCGTATGGGGGGTTATACCATATGATTTTTCTTTTCCTATTTTTCTTGCTTTTATTTGTGTTGTTGTCTGGGTTGTATTGTAATTTGTAATTGTATCCATTTGTTTGTAGTGCCTCCTGGTATTCTACTGCTGCATTATTGAACACTCTCTCACTGCATGACAGGTTTGATAGTCTCTTGTTTATGCCATGGGGTATGGTCTTTAATACAGATGGTGGATGGTTACTTTTGGTGTGTACATAAAGAGGTGTATCGTTGGGTTTCTTGTATGGTTTATATATGTGATTGTTGAGATCCAGTGTTATGTCTAAGTAGTTCACTACCTTTTTGTTTGCTTCAATGGTAATCTTTAAGTTGTGGTTTTGGAAGATTTTGCATAGTTCTTTCTTCTTGTGTTCGATGGTTCTTGGATTGTTGGTTAGTGCAGCAAGGCCATCGTCTCTGTATAGTCCGACTTGTTTCCGAGTTTTTTCTTCTTGATGTTGGACAGCATGAATAGTCCGACCAGTTCACATGTTTCTGCACCATCATATGATCGCATGGTTACGTCAAATGTTGAGTTTCTGTTGGTTTTCCTGATCCAGGTTTCATTTTGCTGTGTAGTAATGTTTTCTTGGTGTGAAGAATGATTTCCATTTCTGACCCTGTTATGTCTGTGTGGTTACTGGCAAACTTCAGGGCTTTGGTGAGTAGTTCCTCATCTATAGATGGGTAAAAGTCTACTATGTCAATGTGATGAATACTGTATTACTTTGTTTATTGAGTTTTTGAACCATTGGATAACTTCGTGTGTGTTCTTCCAGAGGTTGTATTCAGAGTTTGATTTTACGTTCTTTATTATTTTTTCCAGAATTTTCTTGCTTATTTTGCCTAATTCAGATTTGGATGGGTTTTTTCGTGTACATGCTGGATTGTTATGAAAATTGGGCTTGTGGTCTTTGAGTGTTATGAAAGCTTCTTTTGCTGCTGTCGCTTCTATCCTGTCACTTAGGTCTATGCGCTCTGCAAGTTCTTTTTCTTTAGTGCGGATACTGTCATGTATATTTTTGTCAGCTTTTTTGTAGTTTTTCTGGATGTTTTTGCAAGGAGTTGAGAGTATTCTTTTGGTTCCATTTTGTAGTAATTGCTAGTTTTATCAGCCTTCACAAATATTTTTTTGTCATTTTGTATTTGTTTTATTTGTTTTTTAGTGTTGTTTGGAAACCGTTGTTAGATTTTTTGAATTCAATATTGGTTATCATTCTTTTCATTTGATCTTCAAACGGTTTCATTTCATCTATGGCTGGTGGTGATCGCCATGATTTGAAATCGAAGGTGTTTTTGTCCTCTTTTTTTGCGTTTTGGTTTCAGAAAAAAGAATGCTTTCCATCTCATATTGTGTATGAATTTTTCAGTTTGTTCTATTAATTTTTTTAGGTAGGATTGCGGATTGGAAAATGGTATGTTTTTTGTTGACTGTCTAAAATTGATTTCTTCCATTTTAAAATCTTTTAGGTCACAGTGCTCAACGTGAGGAGCGATTAAGATCAATGTGATTAAATACCTAAAACGATTTTTAGAGTGCTCAACCCTTGGGGAGCAACATTTGTTAAAATAAGGTATTAAAATGATCAATCTACAAATTTGTTTCGAGCACGTTGCGCTGTCATCAGGATGTTTTTGGTTTGCCCACCGCCGATGTTATATAGCGTGTGGGCTCACGTTTGCGGTTGTTTGCACGTGCGGGTTGGCTGCACGTGTTTTTTGGGGGCTTTCAGGTTTTTGTTTTAGATGTTTCACTAACAACGATTTCCATTTATGCCTGCAGTTGTTTACTATTTCTGTTTTGGTGTTTAAAGTTGCTAAGTGTGGTTTGCATAGTATTAACCATTTTTCAGTTAAACATAGGTTGCACCTTTTTGAAACATTGCTGTATGGTGATGCTCTTTTTATGATTTTCCAGGATATATTGTAGCTTGTTTTTGCGTCTTTAAGTTTCCAGATATATTTGCTCAGTTTTTGTTTGGCTTTTATATTTTTCTTTATTAAATGACTGTTTGTGGTTTGCATATCTGGTTTTGAAGTGGTTTTCAATGATCCCTATGTATGTTTCTTTTTCATTTTCTGATGTCACAGTAGCCTGGTATACAATGTTGTTAAGACATTTATTGTCTAGTGGGCACTAATCTTTTCTGGTGCAATTGTGTGTGTGTGTGTGTGTGTGTGTGTGTGTGTGTGTGTGTGTGTGTGTGTGTGTGTCCCACGTCGCCAAAACGAAAATTTTTGGCAATGTCTCTTCAACCACTTAAGACAGCCTTTTCAAATTTTCTTGTTGATTAGATAAGGTAAAGTGACACTGCTCGCTAAAAAATCAAGGTCAAAGGTCAAGGTCAAGTTCACATTATTGAACACCCATTTCCTTTTTTCCTGCAATATTTTCCACATCGTTTAAGCTAGATGTTCCAAATTTGCTACACAGGTGCATAGCCTTGGGGACAACAACTGACAACAACTTGTGTGCGCTGTGTATCTATTGGCGCAGCGCGCGCGCACACACACACACACACACACACACACACACACACACACACACACACACACACACCAGGCTTGTCTGCAGGGAATATTTAGTTGAAGACAAGGGCAATAACTTCTGACCGCCTACCAGTCGCAGAGCAAAGACGAGAGGGAAGGGATGGAGTCGGCCACAGTTTGTTTAGATTGCGCACGGATGCCAACACCTGTCAGCTTCCTTGAGCTAACCTCCCACAAGCTTTCCTTCCTACGCGTAATGTGATACTAGCTGCCTGGCTGATAGTGCGCTGGAAATAGGGTGCTGTGTTTCTTCATTAATACTTTATGCCAGAATGCAACGAACTGTGGTCCACTGATGTCACTGGATTGAGGGGTCTTTGACTGACAGAATGATACCAAACACGAAAGGTCTTCTTCCATACGCATTGTTGGTAAGCACCACACAGATTTGCCAACAAAAAACGATTGAAACAGACAAACGAACACACAACAAATGAAATGAAAGTTCAACTCAGTGGCGAGCAT
>CM031622.1:8710158-8736991 GCA_018398815.1 Conus ventricosus
CACACACACACACCACACACACACACAACTGCCTACTTTCTGTTTTTATGACTTCGGCAATATCTCTTGAACCACTTAATACAACCTTTTCAAATTTTCTGTGATGACTAGGTAAGACAAACTAATACTGCTCGCAAAACATCGACGATCTGCGTGACCTTCATCTTGACATTGGACCTTAAGCAACCATTTCCTTTCTCCTGCAATATTGTCCGCATCTTTGAAGTTGGAGCCTCCAAACCATCTCGTCTGGGCTGTCACCTTGTAAACATGTGCAGTGAATACAGACTCATTGTATATATTATATATGGAATTGAAAATTATCAATTGCAAGGCAAATTGAAAAACACAAAAAAGATACATGGACATCACAAAGTATATCCACCCATCCACCACCCCTCACCCCCCCCCCCCCCCACCCACACACACACAGAGACACAAATAAGAAAGGGAGCTGTGACAATTTGTGCAGCAGTGCTAAAAAAAAGGCATGCAGGTGCACGAATTTTCACAACGTGTGTGCATATTGTGAGAATTTGTGCAGTGAATAAACGCACAAAATGTCATTGTGACATTTTGTGCAGTGGTGACAGTTTGTGCAGTAACATCTCCCTAACTTCCTATACTTTCATATGACCTTCACCCATCCATCAAATTTACGTACAGGATTTAAAACTCAGTCAGTCTCTTTGACACTTCATCTGTCTTAAAGACAGATTACTCAAAACAGTTTTCTACAAGCCAACTGATACACATTCACACGTGGACTATACTTCTTCCCACAACCCATAATAAGACACACTACTCCATACTCTGAATTTCTCCACCTGAGCTGACTCTGCTTGTAGTTTGTAGCACTCACACAGACCATGGTTTGTGGGCAAAACCTAGGTGCAGTGGTAGACTGACCTCCTTGAGCAGCAGATAATAACAAACTGAAATATGAGAAGTCAGCCCACTCAGATGACTAAAGTTTGTTGTCTTGAAAAGGTTGAGTTACCTGAACGAGTGAGAGTGCGACAAAGGCGAATTGTGGCAAATGAGGCAACGTTATTGTACCTTTCCCCTCTACTTCTTTGGCAGAACAGACTCGCCTCAGCGTAAAGGCAATCATTTGAATCTCTGACCTACTTCTCTTAACACGTGAGGTACAATGAGGTATTTAAAGCTTCGACCTATCCAGGGAAACCTGGCAAATAATGCTTAATCGTGTAATTCATCCATTAAAAAAAATCATATCTGTCAACACATTTGTGGACAAGATTGAAATGAAAGATGGGACTCTTGCATGGTGCACTAAAGTTGTCAAGGACTTGACATGATTGATGGGAATGGTGAAGTGTAGAGCGACTGGTTTGTGTCTGTGATGGTGGATGAGGCCAGGTGATGGTGGATGAGGCCAGGTGATGGTGGATGAGGCCATGTGTTTGATGAGGCCAGGTGTTGGATGAGGCCAGGTGATGGTGGATGAGGCCAGGTGATGGTGGATGAGGCCAGGTGATGGTGGATGAGGCCAGGTGATGGTGGATGAGGCCAGGGTTGGATGAGGCCAGGTGATGGTGGAAGAGGCCAGGTGATGGTGGATGAGGCCAGGGGTTGGATGAGCCAGGTGATGGTGGAAGAGGCCAGGTGATGGTGGATGAGGCCAGGTGTTGGATGAGGCCAGGTGATGGTGGATGAGGCCAGGTGATGGTGGATGAGGCCAGGTGATGGTGGATGAGGCCAGGTGTTGGATGAGGCCAGGTGATGGTAGATGAGGCCAGGTGTTGGAAGAGGCCAGGTGTTGGATGAGGCCAGGTGTTGGATGAGGCCAGGTGATGGTGGATGAGGCCAGGTGATGGTGGATGAGGCCAGGTGTTGGATGAGGCCAGGTGATGGTGGATGAGGCCAGGTGTTGGATGAGGCCAGGTGATGGTGGATGAGGCCAGGTGATGATGGATGAGGCCAGTGATGGTGGATGAGGCAGGTGTTGGATGAGGCCAGGTGATGGTGGATGAGGCCAGGTGATGATGATGAGGCCAGGTGATGGTGGATGAGGCCTGGTGATGGTGGATGAGGCCAGGTGTTGGATGAGGCCAGGTGTTGGATGAGGCCAGGTGATGGTGGATGAGGCCAGGTGATGGTGGATGAGGCCAGGTGTTGGATGAGGCCAGGTGTTGGATGAGGCCAGGTGATGGTGGATGAGGCCAGGTGATGGTGGATGAGGCCAGGTGATGATGGATGAGGCCAGGTGATAGTGGATGAGGCCAGGTGATGGTGATGAGGCCAGGTGATGATGGATGAGGCCAGGTGATGGTGGATGAGGCCAGGTGTTGGATGAGGCCAGGTGATGATGGACGAGGCCAGTGATAGTGGATGAGGCCAGGTGATGGTGGATGAGGCCAGGTGTTGGTGGATGAGGCCAGTGTTGGTGGATGAGGTCAGGTGTTAGATGAGGCAGGTGATGGTGGAAGAGGCCAGGTGATGGTGGATGAGGCCAGGTGTTGATGAGGCCAGGTGATGGTGGAAGAGGCAGGTGATGGTGGATAAGGCCAGGTGATGGTGGAAGAGGCCAGGTGATGGTGGATAAGGCCAGGTGATGGTGGATAAGGCCAGGTGATGGTGGATGAGGCCAGGTGATGGTGGATGAGCCAGGTGATGGTTGATGAGGCCAGGTGATGGTGGATGAGGCCAGGTGATGGTGGATGAGCCAGGTGATGATGGATGAGGCCAGGTGATAGTGGATGAGGCCAGGTGATAGTGGATGAGGCCAGGTGATGGTGGATGAGGCCAGGTGATGATGGATGAGGCCAGGTGTTGGATGAGGCCAGGTGATGGTGGATGAGGCCAGGTGATAGTGGATGAGGCCAGGTGATAGTGGATGAGGCCAGGTGATGGTGGATGAGGCCAGGTGATGATGGATGAGGCCAGGTGTTGGATGAGGCCAGGTGATGTGGATGAGGCCAGGTGATGGTGGATGAGGCCAGGTGATGATGGATGAGGCCAGGTGATGGTGGATGAGGCCAGGTGTTGGTGGATGAGGCCAGGTGTTGGATGAGGCCAGGTGATGGTGGATGAGGCAGGTGTTGGATGAGGCCAGGTGTTGGATGAGGCCAGGTGATGGTGGATGAGGCCAGGTGTTTAGAAACGCAGACACGGATGTGTGGGATTTTTCACCCACATAAATGATGCCATACATTTTGCAGGGAACATCATGTTCAATGTTGTGGCTCTGACGGGAGAATGCACGTTTTATTTTGAACAAACCTTTGTGGTCATGTAAGACAGTCTCTGACTTGGTGATAGGAAAGATTTTGTAGCTGGTTTTGAGGAATGAAATATACCAGGCGACTTGGAAGTTTCACATTGTTCAGTTTGGAGTGAATAGATCTTAAAGGTATTTGTTGCACCTGGAAGTGAATCAGGTTTGCGCTTCTGCTATTTGTCATCTGGACTTGAGATGATGAGATAATAATGATGATGATGATGATGATGATGATAATGATGATGATGATGATGATGATGATGATATCGATGATGATGATGATGATGATGATGATGATGATGATGATGATGATGATGATGATGATGATGATGAAAGTGTGTTAGGAAGCACGCAGGCTGGAATTCTACATTTCAATACTACCACGTTCTCCAACTCTAGTAGCATGTAATTTCAGCCACTCCCACCATCACAGTCTTGAGCCATCTGCCCAAAATGACGCAATGTACACTCCAGACACAGACACAGACCACACACACACACACACACACACACCACACACACACACACACACACACACACACACACACAACACATGTACACTCATCAAACACACATATACAATGATAATAAAGACACACACACACAATGTTAGGTAGGTACCCAAGGTCTGACTACCTCGTAGACTAATGCGCAGGTCAGACACCTGCCGAGTCGTAGCCATGAAACCTTCAGCTTTAATTTTCTTACCTTATTCATTAAGCTTTAAATCATGCGCAGTGTGGTCTTAAAACTTAGCAGATGTGGTGTAGCGTTATGGACAAGTCCACACACAATGACACGTCGCTTATGAAACTGGAAGCAAAAGTGATTTGTCTTTTGAGATAAGATGCAATGTATCATTTATCGAAAAAGAGAAGGAAATAAAAGGGAAAAAGAAACCAACATCAATTCTGATTTATTCCAGTCGCGTTCGAGTAGTTCTCACACCAATCCAAACACTTGAAATTTAACGATGCCTAATGCACCAGTGAAAGCGTAATGTAAAAGGTCTTTAATGGCAGCCCATTCTTGATACGTCTCCAAACGGGCGAGAAAAGCGGACGTCTGCGACAGGCCCCAGCAGCAGTTTTCCAAGTCTTACTGTGTGTCTGTGGTCTTCTGAACGTGTAGCATCTTCCCCAGCTTCATGCTGTAAGATTTGAAAAAAAGGAGGGGAAGCAGCGAATGAGAATTGCATGGCTCACACACTACATTCAAATATAATGCTATTGTGTGCACCCTTAGCATATCTTTCCTCCTCTACTACAGAGAGAGAGAGAGAGAGAGAGAGAGAGAGAGAGAGAGAGAGAGAGAGAGAGAGAGAGAGAGAGAGAGAGAGAGAGAGAGAGAATATTCTACCATTACAACATACTCATGGACGGGCTTCAGTTACAAATGATCCTTTTTTTCTGCTTCATATTAAGGGTGTTTTTATTTTTCTCTGCCCCATCTTCTGTGCCACCTCAGTGGCAGTGAACCCACGCCGCTCATTCCGACATCCCATTCACAGCTACAGCCCGGTCAGTCCCGCCACAGCCCAGCGCTGGCAATCCACCAGGAGCAGACAATGTCAAGTCGCCAAGAGCAACCCGCCAGAGGAGACACTGCACTGCTACCGAGTTACTTCCAGTTTGGCCGTTGGTATGGATGACACGTTACTCATAGCATGCACCCTGTGTGAGAAAGGGAAAGAATGAAGGAAGTAAGGAAAATGAGCGATCGATATTGAACGATTCTGACTGGATGACACGGGAAACGACTGAATGAAGCGCCAGCTGGCACTCTTCAGTCGGCACTACCCAGGTAGCAGCCCGTTGTGTAAAACGAGTGTTGATTGTAAAGCGCTTAGAGCTTGGCCTCTAGCCGAGAATAGGCGCTATATAAGTATTCATTTGTCACGACCGACCCCTGGAGGTCTGCCCTGAATGGATCGGTCTAGATGGGAGTGAAGGGGGTGACTGACCTCACACGCCCCGCAAGAGACCACACAAGAAAGATTACAATACAATACACCATTATTCACACCAACACACACATATTCACAAATACGCATTCCAATGCACATAACATGCACAATCACAATTAAGCATTTCAAACACACACAACATACACATAGTCACAAACAAGCATGTCAACGCACACAATATAACCATAATCATAAATGAGCATTACGAACACGCGTTCCTTTTTTGTGCTTCACGAGGTTACCCCCCTCACCACTGTCTCTCCAAAGTCCTCTGAGA
The DNA here is from genome assembly GCA_018398815.1 of Conus ventricosus. Taxonomy (NCBI): domain Eukaryota; kingdom Metazoa; phylum Mollusca; class Gastropoda; order Neogastropoda; family Conidae; genus Conus; species Conus ventricosus. The sequence continues at coordinate 8,715,646 of CM031622.1, forward strand.
GTACCGTGTCGCATAAGGGGCCCCAAACCGGGGCTGTTCTTGAACAGTGTCTTTCAATGCCGACACCCTTTGCCCCACACACACCCAAATTGCAGACACAGAGCAACCCGCCGGTCAGTGCGCGAGGGGGCCCGTGGACAGGGGAAAGGGCCTCCTTGGGGCGAGGCATTGCCGAAAGTCCCGGACGGGTTGGGACCTCCACAAGGTCCACGCGTTTCTAAAGCGTACCCACAGCGCAAGCTTGGGGTAAAAGCCCCCGGGAGGAGAAACAGGGAAGGGAAACGGAAGAAAGAAAAAGGGTACGGAACCCCCAGTAGTACGGTCTAAATTTCTGTAATCCAAACACCACTCGCATGGGGGCGAGGAAGGTGTTTGCGAAACTTTGAAACCCCACCAACATAGACCTGAGAAAACACAGAAAAAAACCAAATGGGGAATGTTCCTAAAGGTCCCTCACACGAAGCAGGAAGAGATTACAAACAGGCAAAACAACAATAGCAATTTATACTTCACCCTTCCCTCACTCACGTTAACCCATTTTCCTTTTAAAAAGAATAAACAGCAACCTTTGCTCTATAACTGCCACCAATTTGCAATAATAAAAATTTCAAGGGCACAATTATCCCCACTTTTTTAAAGCAACATTTAAAAATGACACATTCTCCACCACGCATCCAAAAATAATCAGGGTACGCACGCCGAAACATAAAACTTTTCCCCTTCACACAAAAACAAGGGTGGCGAAGAAAAGAGCCCGGTGATTGACAGGGTGGATAGCGGACCAAGCAAGTCCCAACCCTGAATCCCCAGGTTCCCCCCCATCCCCCCGACTACCGTACCCGATGCAAAAAAAAAAGAAAGATTTTGGGGAATAATTTTGGGCCACTTAAAGTTTGAAAAAAACCAGCAAAAGGGGTTTGAAACAATATTTTTTTTATAATTTTAAAAACCCCAAAAAAAAATTTTGCGCAAAAGAGAAAATTAGCTGGCTAACAAAAAAAACAACAAACAAAACGAAATGATGCTTCCCAGCTCCCCGTGGTGCCCCAAAATGGCGGGCCCAAGGACTCTCGCCCTCTGCCCCTCGAGGGACCAGCAGAGCAATGCGGAAAAGGTGACGTGAGCCCCCTCCCCTACAGGCCGACTGTGGGAAGAATGTACCGACCGTCCCTTCGACGAAGGGTTTGAGAACCAAACCGGAGGGGGGCGCCCCGGGGGACATCTTCCGCTCGAGTAAGAGAAAACCTCCTCACCGAGGGGAAACCCAACATGCACCCTCGTCACCGTGAGAAACCCAACCTAAGAGGAATTTGCACGTGCAGCAGTAAAAAGACGGTGAGAGGCCGAAGAGACAGCCAGTTCAAGCGAAAGGTCCCAGCCCCGCGAACCTCAATGAATTGCAGGGGCAGGGGAATTAGAGAAGAGAGAGAGAGAGAAAAGAAAACCCCTAACCTGAGCTGACAATTTAAAGGTGCAAAAAACCCCACAAGCCACTTTAAGGAGGGATACCGACAACAACAACAACAAAAATAAATGAAAATTCCCCCCCACCCTAGATGGGTCAATCGTAAAGGCCTCGTGACAAACTGTACTTTTATTATATTATTATTTTTTCAGGGGCGCTGTTTGATCAAACAATGCAAGACACCATTTCTAAGCCCCCGCTGACACAATAACCCCATCCACAGAGCCATGTGAGTGAGCCTCCCGGGACCCTAGGGAAATCAAGCCAAGGCCAAAACGGGGAAAGGGTTCTCAAAAAGGGTATCGGAAGTGGGGCATGAAGGGACCGAATTTGAAAATTTTTTTTGTTGCGGGTCGATGAGAAGAAGATGATGAGAGAGCTACAGATTTTCTTTCTGGCTGGGGCGAAGACAGGCGTATTTCAACTTGCTTTCATATTGTATTCCAGCATAAAGCAGGCTTGAGAGATACAGACCCGCAGTTTTGTCAAAAAATTTTGAAAAAAAACCTTTTCAGAGATCATCCTTTTAGTGGATGAAACTCGACTGTGTGGCCCCCAGTCTTCGCAACTGAGCCTGTAACAAACTCAATCTGGTGGGGCCCCGGTGGGGCAAAAACCAACTGACTCTAAAGGGAATCGAACCCACGCCCTCCAGCCAGGAGTCCGCGACTAACCCCACCATGGCGGCTGGTCATATCAAGTTTTGTCAAGGAGCACATCAAAGCAATTCCCAATGAATTTTTGTAAAAAAAAGATTCTTGCATCAGAAACCCTTATTCACCTTTTTACTCCCAACGGGGCCCCAAGATGAGTTTCAAGGGTATTTTTTTTTCACCTTTTACATGGACCCCAAGACCTTTGCGTGCTTTTCCCCATGAGAAAAACAAAAAATTTACTTACATTTTTTTGTTCATCTGACTTCCACCTCATCTCTCTTATGCTTTTGATGAAAATTTTTATTTCCACTGAGGTCTAAAAAACAAATGGGCAAAAAGAACATGTTTCTATTGGATATTTTTTGTGAATTTTGTACCACTCTCTTTTGTTCCTAAAAAATTGATCTTTTTCTAGACATGTTTATCTACCCTAAGCAAAGGCTGGCATTTCACGGCCACGGGAAATTTAAACCCTTTGGGCCGCGGTGAAAGCCCGCCTATTTTTAACGAGCGCCCAAACCCCCTTCCCCCCCAGTAGCACTCCCACCTCTCCCCACTCCCCTCCCTCTCGCATCCATCCCCCCTTTTCGTTGGCGCGCGGTAGGGCCCACATGCAGTGCAGAACCCAAAATCAAATGTGCGGCTACACGCTGCAGCGGCCTCGGGAAAGGTTTTAAAGCGTCCCCCAAGCCGAAAAGTGGCTTTGCAGTCCTGAACTACTGACCCCTTTTTAAGCTGTGCAGCCCTGGGATCGCCCTTTTTTGGGCGGCTTGTAAAAACAACAACAATTACCTACTGCTGGACCGACAAGGAAGGGGAGAGAGAGGAGAGAGAGAAGAGGAGAAAGAGAGGAGAGAAGAAAAAAGAGAGAGAGAGGAAAAGCACGCATCAAAGAGAGAGAGAGAGAGAAGAGAGAGAGAAAGACAGAAGGGGAGAGGAAGAGCGACAGACAGACAACAGACAGAAACAGACGACAGACAGACAGACAGACAGACAGACAGGACAGACAGACAGACGACAAAGAAAAAGACAATTTTGGGGGAAAAAAACCAAAACAAAACCCCTTTGGGCTAATATCATTTTGTGGAAAACGTTTAAATTGAAGGCAACAACAACAAAAACCAAAACTTCTTTAAAAACACATCTTTTTCCCTTGGGGCGATTAACTATTTACTTAAACATGCGCGTTTTTCTAGTGTTGAACGCGCTCGTGGGTCGCTCATTGTGAGTTTTCCCGGGTTGGGTTTTGGGGTTTGTGTGTGTGGGGGTGTGTGTTTTGTGTGTGTGGTGTGTGTGTGTGTTTTGAAAAGGGAAATTTTAATTTATCATGTTTTATCCATTTTCATTACTTTAAACCCCACACACACCCACCACACCACCACACACACAACAAGAGAGAAAGGGGAGAAGAAGGGGAGAGGGAGAGAGAGAGGAGAGAGAGAGAAGAGAAGAGAGAAGGGGGGAGAGAGAGAGAAGAGAAGATTTATCTTCGGGAATACTTACCTCATGTTTTCTGTCCTCAAAACGTTGCAAACCCCTTCCCAACTCAGGAAAACCCCATTTCTACCAACACAATTTGTTTTTGGGGTTCATGCTTTTTTTTTTTTTTTGTGAGGTAACATCTAAATTTCCAATGGGCAAATGAAAAAAGATTTTGGGTTTCGTGTTTCAGCAATTGTTTTTGCTGTATTGTAAAATGCTTAATTCCCATAAACTGAACATTTTGGGGTCATGTTTCATGCTTTTTATGCTCGTTTGTAACTCCGTTTTTTCACACACGCACACCACACCCACACACACACACACACACGACCATTGTGTGGGAGAGAGAGAAGAAAGAGGGGGATAGAGAAACAAAGCAAAGCGAGAGGGGGGCGAAAAAAAAGAGGAAGGGGGGGGGGGGGGGCATGCAAGACGGCGAGGAAGACGAGGATTTTGTACTCACGGTTGTGCAGCTCCCCGCGGTGAAACCGACACGCCAGTGACGCAGACACGGAAGGGGTTACTGAGCGGGAACAAGCACGGTTTTTCACCCACGTATAGCCTTTCCCGCGGGCCCGTGCCGGTATAGGCTTTTATAACTTAATAGAAATAAAAACTTTTCCCGAGAAAAATTGTAAAAGCAACAAAAAAACCCCCCAAAAACCTGAATTTAAGTTTAAAAATTGTCAACAAAAACCCCCAAAAAAGCCAATTTTTTCCGCAAAAAAGGAACCGTTTTTGTCGCTCGCAGATCAATTTTTTGTTTTGAAATTGGACAAAAATGATACCCTACTTTTTTAACAAGCTAAGACTATTTGAACACAGCAACCACCGAAATATAAACGCAGTACCAAAACACAAAGAAATTCGCACTTTTTGCAAAAATTCACCACAGACAACACCACGCTCAACAATGGCGGGTTACGCGTCGTTCTTTCGTGCTGCTGAAGGTGGTCGCAGTGCGCGCCTTCACGCTGATGGCTAATAGCTGGCGGCTTTATATAGCTGTGGGCCAGGAAAACGGCAGAGTCTCGCTGACACTGAGTGCAGAGCAAACGGCCGGCTCGGTTTCGTGTGCCGTGATTTATGCAGACAAAAATCAGTTCGGCTTTTGTCATTGAGCTTCAGTCCTCACAACTATGATTATTTCATATTCGTTCCAATTATAATATAAGTCCACAGCCATTTCTTTTCCCATCCTGTGTTGCTTATAGCCTGAGTAAGCACTAAAAACCGTACCAAGACTGTTGCAATGTTAAACCCGATTCCATCCATGTTTTGAAAACGTTTACTCCATGTGTGCTATGAAAAGGAATAAAAGCCGTGTCTCCCCTTCCCAAGAAAATATCATATCAAATACAAATCATACTTCCAGGAACAAATAATCACCATCTGATGAAAACTAAAATCTGAAACACCGTACATAGAAACTGCTATTGTGTGCCTCTATGCTATGCCCTGCAAATATCACCATTCTGCAAGAACAAGTTCCATAATGAGTGGTTCATCACAAGGTGTACATTATGTTGCCACCTCATGTGGTAAACTGTAAGAATGTGTACAAAAAGTGTTTGGGATGCGTATAACCAGTGTAAGAATGTGTTGCATTGACATCATACGGGTATACAGTCACATTTGTGTTGTCAATAAACCTAAAAAAAGTTCACAGTAATCAAGCACAATCAAAAACAACCAACGACGATGTAAGAGTCGCTGATATGTTTAGATCGCTGATAAAGTTCAATCACCTGCTCAAACGTTCAGTTATTTGACATGGGTGTGTTCATTCGCATAAGGAGAAGCAAGCGGAAGTAATGGGTGTGGTGAGGGTGGGTGTCATCTTATGTGTTTGCTAACATCAGCCTTTTTCAGCTTTTTGAAAGATTCATAGTTTCCTGTATGAGTGTGGCACTGGCATGGTGTTTATAGTCTAATATCATCAATGGCGAACAGGACGTTAAATAAACCACTGAACTGAACGTGGTTGTTTTCCAGGCACACATTTCCAATAGTTCATGAATTGAAGAAGAAATTACTGAAATTTTGAAGACTGGATTTGGACTGTTTACATTTTATTCTTTTACCGAGTTCAGACGGCGTTTACCTCAGTAACTTTGTTGAAATGATTTTCAGTTAAGGGATAGCCTCAGGAAGGCTTCTGAAAATAAAACACACCACACCCTCAGAACAGATGCTGTTATGCCATATGTCAGAACAAATGGACTCAATGATAACTATGTCCATTACCGTCGAAAAAAGGGAATGAATTTCTGCATTTGCTCCGCAGAACTGCAACGCCCCGACACCGGTCACTGCCCTGCAGTTGTCTTTCCCTTGCTCTTTACACCCACCCACACGCCATCGACCCCCGACAATGTAGGATACTCATAAAATGGATACCCTACACAGTCCCCCCCCCCCCCCCCCTGTCTGTCCTCCTCCCCCCCCCCCCCCCCCCCCCCCCCCCCCCCCCCCCCCCCCCCCCCCCCCCCCCCCCCCCCCCCCCCCCCCCCCGGCAAATACTTATTGCGCACTTTGACAAGATGCCTGCATTGTTTTCATTTTGTCAAGAGAACTACCTGTTATGTGTTCATTGTTTTCTTTCATGAGATACTTACACTGCCTACTACCAGGATAACCAGCATGTGTCACATGACTGACGGCATGCTATAGAACTAATGGTTTCGCATTCTGCATGGTTCGTTTTCTCCTTAGCTTACTGTTTCCATACTAGCTCTCTAATATCATTTGTTACAAGATAAACTCTGTAGGCCTTTATTCTAAAATAATTGTTCTGAGACACACCTGGCTTACGCCACATTGTTCAGTGGTGTAGGGACAAAGAGCCTCGTCTTCAGACTCTGAGCACTGAGGAATCAGGTCACATGGAAAGTTTTGACCAAGTCAGGCCACACAGATGGTGAACAGTTCCACTTTCTCTGTGCACTGTCAACCAGCCTCGGCTTCAGCTTGATGGAATGAAATGAATATCGAGCTCTGAATCCAGATCCCTGCTTTGGCGTCATGCTTCTGGACAGGAACAGACATAAAGCATAATCCTGGTTCTGGACGTCCGTGGGCACTTTTTCAGGAAAGAGAGATGCTTGGTGAATTGTTCTGTTGTTGAAATGCGGTGTACAGCAGATAGATCGACACTGACCAGAATATCGGTACAGTGTGCTGTCTCCAGTTCTTATATTGAGGACACCAAGGAAGATGAGGTGATCACTGGGTAGCTTTATGGTAACACAGCCTTTCAGCCAACCTGAATAACGTGGACACGCCACCCCAACCTGTGGTCTGAACATATCCTGAGAGTCCACAGAAATGTCGCGCTTATTGCAGGCCATGTTAACCATTGCTTTCTTACCATTTCGTCCTCAACTTTTTTCTACCAATCTTTCGTTTGAAAACAGCACATTATCACATAAGGATTGGAGGGAATGGTGTGTGTGTGTGTGTGTGTGTGTGTGTGTGTGTGTGTGTTGTTGTGTGTGTGTGTGTGTGTGTGTGTGTGAACTGTATGTGCTTGATTGTGTATGTGCTTGATTGTGTGTGTGCGCGTGTGTATGTGTGTGTGTGTGCGTGTGTGTGTGTGTGTGTGTGTGTGTGTGTGTGTGCGTGCGTGCGTGCGTGCGTGCGTGCGTGCGTGCATGCGTGCGTGTGTGCGTGCGTGGTGTGTGTGTGTGTGTGTGTGTGTGAGAGAGAAGAGAGAGAGAAAAAAAAAACAGAGGCAGAGAGAGAGAGTGTGGTGTGTGAGAGAGTGAGATAGATAGATAGATAGATAGAGAGAGAGAGAGAGAGAGAGAGAGAGAGAGAGAGAGAGAGAGAGAGACAGACAGACAGACAGACAGACAGACTGACTGACAGTGTGTGTGTGTGTGTGTGTGTGTGTGTGTGTGTGTGTGTGTGTGTGTGTGTGTGGTGTGTGTGTGGTTTTGTATGTTTATTGTTGTTGTGTTTTATTGCTGTCGCTGTTGATTTAGTTTCATCTTTGCAATTTTTTTGCAATACGAAGCGATTACTTCTATATTTATCTGAAGAAACAACGAGTAGAAAGCATAATGCAAGTTTCAGGAAGTTGAGAACAGCATGGATAGAGAAAGATACTTACCATCATATAGAGACAAAGAAATGAGTTCAAGACCTGGTAACTCAGACCTCTCAACAGCAGAGAAGGAGAAAGAGACTTTGTGTGTATTCAAGTGGCCACCGCTCTGGTGTGTCAAACTGAGCCTCATTCGGTTTGTCACACTGTATATTGGGGGCAGCCACATATGTTTATGTGTACATGAAAATTGAATTTGATCAGTGCATAGTTCTTCACCAAGCGCACACAGTGTGATGATCAAATATATGGAATTGCTACATTCATTTACTTGCAGCTTCACGAATCTGGCAGTGGGAACTTGAAGGGTGACTCCACATGTGAGTCCCTTCCCTTGTTCGGTAGTTTGAAAGTGCGCGTGATCTTTGACATGTTTGACCGTGATGTGTCTCATCTTGGAATCGATTTAAAACATAAGCTTAGATTGTAGGCTGGTACAGCGAAGGAACGTGTCACCTGAGTGTCATTTTTTCCTGTTTGATTTCCACGAGAACACGGTAGAGAGACGTTGCCCATACCTGCAAGAAGAGCGGTTTCCCTCTGTCACGGTCGCTAAGCGGACGACCCTACCACCCCTACCCACACCTATTACACACTAGAGCAGACAACACAGCACACTAACACAACTTTACAATCATGCGCACTTCTTTATTTCACGTACACACTATGGCGCCCACCACTCACGTCCATCCACAACCACACACAGGTATCCCACTTCTTCACTGACCCACACTACCCTGCTACGACCCTGAGAACCTTAACCTATACTAACGCACCAGTTGCGGTATATCACTGCGACCTAGGGACGCAGAGATAGCCCGCACACGTGGTGGATAACTACTAGGACAAGGACAAACCCAAGGGACTCTAATCTCTAAATACTACCACCCACACCTCTCCCAGGACCCCCTTTCCCCTTTTGACCGGGACCACTACCGTACTGGTCACTGCGTCCCTAAGGAGGAAACCCACAAGTACCCTACACCTTTGCTGGCCACTACGTCCTAAAAGGAGGCAGTAGCTAACACCCTTTCCCCTACTCCCTAACGCTACACCCTTTTTACCACACCTAGGGGACAACCCACCCCGGGGCCCGGAGAGCTCCAGTCCTCGGCGCTGACCGTGGCCTCCCCAGTCCGACTCCCCGAAGACCAAAACCCCCGGGCGGCGACCGGGGCTCTTCATTTCTGACTCTTCCCTGCGCTGGGCACACCAAACACACACCCACACTAGACGACCTCTCGACGATCCGGGACTCAAAGGGACGCCTCCTCCTCTGAAGGCCCCCCGCCAGACACTGAGGGTAAGGGAAGGTCTGGTGCAGCGCCCTCTCACAAGAGCCCGAACGGGGAAGAGAACGGGTGGCGGAGAAACTCCAGACGAACCCCGGTAGCAGGAGGAGAGCTGCTTCACAACGGCTGGATGGTCCTCCCTCTCCCGGAAAAGCACAGGCACCGGGAAACACCGCTCACCTGCCGGCCGCGGCAGCAGACGCGATGGTCTGGCCCCAGCCTCAGGACGGAACAGGATACCTGCTGACACAACTGGACAGACAGACGTTCAACACACCAGTTCTGCAACTGGTGAAGTGGCTGCCAACAGAGACGACACAGAACCCGGCAAAAGGCCAAGGGCACACCAGACCCGACGAGGACCTGGCCCTAACTTGACTCGAAGTCACTCAGCTAAACTAACGGCGCTCCCGCCGAAACTACAAGGCACGTCCACTCCGGACGAACACCAGGGACCGAAGTGAAGCTATCCCAACGCATTCCGACCTGGTGGGAATCAAGCGAACTTACTCACAACACAAAACAGCGATAGGTCAGAGCAGCGAAACCCTCCGCAGAGCTGACACGCCGACCAACGGACTAGTTTTTGCTCGTGCAAAAAACACGACAAATTTACCACAACAACTCACAGACTTGACAATACCAACAACAGCCGATATCCTGCCTGCCTTCTCTGGTGTAGAACCAAAGTAACAAAAGGGTAAACAATGGGAAAACGAAACCAACCTCCCTCTTCCATCCCCTCAACAAGTAAAGAATTCAGAATTTTGTATGTCTTATTTCCTCAGCTCCCTACCTAGCCAAACCCTTTCCATCTTAACCAAAACCCCAATCTTACGCACGCACTCTCGCACACACACATATACACATATGCACACGCACACGCGCACACGCTCTCTATTTCTGAATTACCATTACTCCAACACATGGACGGCTGATTCACTACCGCCGATCGGTGACACCCTCACCATCACTGGCAGGGTGTGTACTATAAAAGTAGCCTGAATATTGCAGCACACAGCTTGGGGTTCAATTTCATTTAAAGACATCGTTATCATATCTCTCTCTCTCGCCCCTCTCTCTTTTCTCTCTCTCTCTCTCTCTTCTCCCCTCTTTTCTCTCTCTCTCTCTCTCTCTCTCTTCCCACACGCACACACACACACGCACACACACACACCACACACACACACACACACCCACCCCCACACACCAACACACACACACCCCACACACAAGAACATAAGAGCAAGCTTTGTTTATAATTTATATATAAAATATAATATATATATATATATATATTTATTATATTATATATTTAAAAAACAAGTTAAAAAGGAATCTTAAAACTATATTTTTTAAGATTCCTCATTTAACTTGTTTTAACTAATGTTGCTCCCCAAGGGGTTGAGCACTTAAAAAATTGTTTTAGGCTTTTAAATATACTGATATTTTATATATAATTAAAAAATATATATATATATATATATATATAAAATATATTATTTTATATATATATTGCAACACCAAGCTGCTCTGCAATTTTGCTGGAATGGTGCTCGGTACTTATCCTTGGAATGTTTTAGTTGGTTGTAATTCAGTCCCTTGCAGTTTTCTTTCCCAAGAACTGGCCCTCAGCACTTGTGTCTTAAGAGGTTATCTTTTTATATTTTCTATTTTTCACAAGAAATGGAGCTTTTTGCCTTTCATGATTTTCTTTTGCTTCTTAGGTGGCACCTTTGGTTGTTTTTTTGAAAACTCAACAAACATACCACGGTATTGCACACCACCCTCTTCTGGGATAGCATACTTCTTAAAACCGAAGAGGCAGAGGAGTCAAATTACCACTTTCCGCAGTCACTGAGGAGAAACAATCAGGTTTCGAAATATGGGTATCTGACCAGGAGTTATATGTTAGTGAGTTTCCCTCCCTATTGGAGATTGTCTCCCTTGAGACTAAGCTTTCTGAAGGCTCTTTTTTAGAAGCATTTTTCCCCCATTCACCCACTCAAGCACATACTGTTAGTTAGGCAGAAATTTTCTACCACTGCAGATATGATGCTTATCTCCCCTATTTCTTCAATCTAAGACATAAGAGCAAGCTTGTGTTTATAATTGAATATTCTTGCAGTCATTGCAACACCAAGCTGCTCTGTAAGTTGCTGGAATGGTGCTCGTACTTATCCTTTGAATTTATTAGTTTGTTGTAATTTAGTTCCTTGCGGATTCATTCCAAGAACTGGGCCCCCAACACTTGTGTCTTAAGAGGTTATCTTTTTATATTTTCTACTTTCACAAGAAAATGTAGCTTGTTTTGCTCTTTGACGATTTTTTTTTTGCTTCTTTGTGGCACCTTCGGTTGGTTTTTTGGAAAACTCAACAAACATACCACGGTATTGCCACACCAGCCTTTTCTGGGATAGCATTCTTCTTAAAACCGAAAAGGCAGAGGAGTCCCCCAAATTACCACTTTCCACGGTCACTGAGGAGAAATAAACAGGTTTCGAAATAACGGTATCTGACCAGGAGTTATTTTGTTAGTGAGTTTCCCCCCCTATTGGAGATTGTCTTCCCTAGGAGACTAAAAGCTTGCTGAAGGCTCATTTTGAGAAGCATTTTTTTGTTTTTTCCCCATTCACCCCCTCAAGCACATACTGTTAGTTAGGCAGAATTTCTACCACTGCAGATATGAATGCTTATCTCCCCCTATTTCTTCAATCTAAGACATAAGAGCAAGCTTTGTTTATAAAGAATATTCTTGCAGTCATTGCAACACCAAGCTGCTCTGTAAGTTGCTGGGAATGGTGCTCGGGACGTATCCTTTGAATTTATTTGTTTGTTGTTTTAATATAATATATATATATATAAAATATATATATATATATATATGAGTCAATTCAACACTGAGGAAGGCATTAAAGCCGAAAATTTTTGGGAAAACTTTTTATCTTGTCTGTTGCGGTTTTAAACTCTCTGTGTTATATATATATAATAATATATATATAATATTAAAATATATAATAATATATATATATAATATATCAATGTGATTAAAATTCCTAAATGATTTTTAGAGTGATCAACCCCCTTTGGGGGGCAACATTTTTTAAAATAAAGGTTTTTAAAAAATCATCTACAAATTTGTTTTTAAACTGTTCGCTGTCGTCAGGATGATTTTGGTTTGCCACCGCCGGTGTTATATAGCGTGTGGGCTCCAGTTTGCGGTTGTTTGCACGTGCGGGTTGGCTGCACGTGTTTTTTGAGGTTTTCGGGTTTTGGCTTTGGGTGTATTCACTAACAACGATTTCCATTTATGCCTGCAGTTGTTTACTATTTCTGTTTTGGTGTTTAGAGTTGCTAAGTGGGTTTGCATGTATTAACCATTTTTCAGTTAAACATAGGTTGCACCTTTTTGAAATGTTGCTGTATATGATGCTCTTTTTATGATTTTCCAGGATATATTTGTAGTTTGTTTTTGCGTCTTTAAGTTTCCAGATATAATTACTCCAGTTCTGTTTGGTTTTTTTATTTTTCTTTATTAATGACTGTTTGTGGTTTGCATATCTGGTTTTGAAGTGGTTTTTTAGGATCCCTATGTATGTTTCTTTTTCATTTTTTGATGCACAGTGGCTTGGTTTTTACCCAAAGTTGTTGTAAAGGCATTTATTGCTTAGGGGCACGGGTCTTTTTTGATGCAATTTCAAAATTTCTTTCTTCAAACCCCTTTTTTGCTGTGTTTGGTTTTCATTTTGTTAGATGCTCAATTTTAAAATTTTTTAGGTTGGGCATACATGAATATGATAGTTTGACGGGGTTTTTTTTTGAATATTTTATGTAGTTTGTGTTCTTTTGGGGCGAAGTTTTTAAAATTTTAAAGAATTCTTTCCCCATGCTAGTTTTGAGTTTCCCTTCGTATGGTGGGTTATACCATATGATTTTTTTTTTCCTGTTTTACTTATTTCTATTTGTGTTGTTGTCTGGGTTGTATTGTAGTTTGTAGCGTACCCACTTTTTTTTCAGTGCTTCTTGGTATTCAAACTGCTGCATTGTGATACACTTTCATTGCATACAGGTTTTATAGTCTACTTGTTTATGCCATTGGGTATGCTTTTAATACAGATGGTGGGTGGTTTGCTTTGATATTTACATAGAAGGTGTGTCATTGGGGTTCTTGTATGGGTTTTATATGTGGTTGTTGAGATCAAGTGTTATGTCTAAGTAGTTTTCTACCTTTTTGTTTGCTTCAAAGGTTGTTTTGCACAATCCTTAGCCGCTAACAATGCTTGGGTTATTGAACAGCAGAGCTGACCACTCAGACTGTTCCATGTCTCTTGATCTCCCTTGCATCCTTAAATGGGTCCCCAAGCATAGGCTCAAAAATTGTCCCCTACATTTTATACTGTTTGTATAATGTTTATAGTTTTTCAGCAACTTTTTTCCTCTCCACACTTTCGTGTTGTTTTATTTTACTACCTTTTGCTGGCTGCTTTGGGGGTTCTTGTGGATTCTTTTTGAACCCTTGGTGGTGAGAACACCACAGAATTACGGACTGTGGTCTGTCTCTATTTCAAGCCAAGAGCACAGACACATTCAGCCGTGCCTCCCTGATGAGTCCGATCCAGTGAATGAAAGGCCTAGGAGCAGGCAATACATATAGATCTACCTTCGAGAGGGATTGCGATGGTTCCCTCATGCAGCTAGTGAAAGTTTTCATATGTTTGTTTAGTTTCAAATCTTTGCAAAGTCATTACTATAATGACGGAAGAATTGTTATCCTGCACTTGTTTTCCCCTACTACTGAATTGTTCAGCGTTATATATATATATAATATATATATATATATATATATAATATATATATATTATATTTATATATATAAATATATATATATATATATAATATATATATATATATATATATATATATATATATATATGCATGCATACACAGATAGACAGAAGGTAGATTAATAGATAGATAGATAGATAGATAGATAGATAATAGATAGATAGATAGATAGATAGATAGATAGATAGATAGATAGATAGATAAACAGATAAATGTAACATCCAAAGGTTTGAACCAGACTGAGAGTATAGCCTCAGGATTGGTCACTAAATACTATATCATGGCCTGAGGAGCGCTGACAATGGCAATTCATGAGTCAGACATGTACCATCAAGGTCAAAAAGTAATCTGAAAATTAGAAAAAAATAATTGATATCCCTTCAATGCTTTGAATTTTTACACCTATATAAGTTTTTTAAGTGTGTCTAGAGCTTCTGATATACATTTTGCCAGCATCTTTAACATTTCTTCATCATTTGTTTGCAAATGATAGCTAAGGTTTCGGCTCTTGACTAAATATGATCAATGAGTCTTGATTTGTTTCTAATATCCCCATAAGTGGGGCAAGTGATCACAAAATGTAGCTTATCGTCTCTAATTGCTACATCATTACACTATGGACATGAATCATCATAACAACATCATTTAGTTAGTATCTTATCCCCGCGTTTATTTCTGAATCTCGCTAGGATGCCATCCTTGCCACCAATTAGACACGAAATATCAATACTTTTCTGCCTTAAATTATTCTTTAAGGATGGGGACCAGCAATATTTATCATGTTCTTCTAGTTTGGTATGCCAATTTTGTTTATACGGGAAAATCAATCTAATTTTGAATTCGTACATGAAGACAGTTTCGTTTCCGACTCCCTGGCTTAACCACACTAGTACAAAACCCATTCTCTAGTAACACTTTCTTTATCTTAAGGCCCAGTTAATTTTCCAAACCCACATTGTTGCAGCATCATGTCGTACGCTTGTCTGCTCAGTCTAGCGACTTATGATCGTGTTACTTTAACCAGTACCTTACACACTTTACAATACATCTGATGTACAAAGGGTACTTCCTGTTTCACCATAAGATATTTTATTGGACGAATGAATCGAAATATTCAGAACCGTTTGATTTCATTTTGCCTGCTGCTTCTAGCGCAGCACAAAGGAAACTGGAATAGTTTGACTGCTCTGTCTTATTCATAAAGTAAAGGAACATGGGGCTTTAGAAGTATTCAAATAAATATGACAACACATGCAATGGTTTACAAGCCATTGACAGACCACTTTTGTTTCAAACCTGGTTGCTTTTCTACTTCAAATAAGCCGGGACTGAATGTGTGTTGACGTGCTGCACATGGTCTCTGTTCACTGTCTGTCTCCTGTGTTCTTGAGAGAAGGACATTAGAAAGAACATTTTCACACATACATGAGAGAGAGAGAGAGAGAGAGAGAGAAGGAGGAGAGAGAGAGAGGAGAGAGAGAGAGAGAGAGAGAGACAGAGAGAGAGAGAGAGAGAGAGAGAGAGAGAGGAGAGAGAGAGAGAGGAGAGAGAGAGAGAGAGAGAGAGAGAGAGAGAGAGAGAGGAGAGAGAGAGAGAGAGAGCAGTGAGGCGAGCTGGTTGGTGCGCGTGGCAATCGTCTGGGTTGCAAAATAATGTGACTTTGAACTGCGACTGTTCGCGTGTTTCATGCCACTGAATTTAACCCACATACAACATGTCATTTGCTGATTCCACCTTGAGCCAAATAATGATTTGTTAGGTTTGTGAAAAATCATAGAAATTTGGATTGGTGTGGAAATGGACAAAGAAGCTGGTGATACAGGGATACTTTACCATCCCCCCCCCCCCCCAAGTTAAGTCACTCTTGAATAAATTCAGTTAAATGTAGTGAAAGGGGACACCTTTTACCCATTACTCCAGCTATCCTCCACGAAAAATCATCTTTCTGTCTCTTGATACTTTCATCATCCCATACCATACCAAAGTCTGACTCTTTTCCACTTTTCTGTTCATCCCCAGTCAGGACGTCAGTCAATAGATTTGTTGACAACACCAAATTCAATTTAAGTTCCGTTTCTCTCCCTTTCCTTCCTCCCCACTCTCACCCCCCCCCCCCACACACACACACAACCTTTCTGACAATATTTTTTTAGTTATTTTATCCTGTGTATGTCAGAAGTCTGCAACAGACATGGAGGGTAAAAGTAGATTGAAAAGGAGAGGCGGGGTGAGTAGGTGGTAGGCGCAAGGAAAAGTGAAGGAGGATGAGAGAATGGTGTGGGGAGGAAGTGATGAGAGACGCAACATGACATGAAAGTGCAGAGAGAATAGGGAGAGGGGAGTGATAAGCTGAGCTAATTCATTCTTTTTAGGTGACCTGCCTGTTTTCGTCCACTCTTTAGCCATCCCACTCTGTATTAGATCTAGTCACACACTGATCGTTCGACATTTTCATGTTGTAGCATGCCACATCCTTCAAAGACATGAACGAATTCCCTCCATTTCAGCACCTAAACGGAATCATGTTTTGAAGAAACGTTTACTGACATTACGGAAATTGTCTTGTCTGGCTACATACATATTTGGTCTGATAACATGTATTGCCATCAAACTGCACTCTCGCCTGACTTGATTTGATACATGGGTAACAATTTGACGATCAATGGCGTGTATAGGAGTTTCTATCTTCCTTTAAATTTGACGCAGTAAAGTTTAGGCATTCTCTACTATTCACTCGTAATTTTAAGATAATTATCAACTATGCACAGCCTTTCTAAATGCTATGCAGAGTAGCACAGCATGTTTCATATTCAAATGAAAGTAAAAGGTGTCATGGGATTAAACAAAAAAATCGCCAGGATGATTTATACGGATACTGTTTTGGCTCGTGACATTTTCCTCTCATCTTTGTTAATCTAACTTTCCTTTGAGAAGTCTCTGTCACAGGTTTCTTTCTCATTTTCCTCACACCCTTCAACACGCACCTCTGAGCACTAAGTATTTCTGGAAAAGTTCCAGGACTTTCCAGATTGGGGAAAAGTTCGAATTCTGAAAATATAGCACGGGAATTCTAGCTAGAATCGCCACTAAAGAAAACAGAATCGATCAGAATAACATACTTATATGACAAGAAATATCAGTGGCAGAACAAAAACGTTTTTACCCACCAAAGTAATAGAAAATAGAAATGCAATGCTGGTATGATTAATGTGACAAAATCAATGGTTATAGCAGTAATGAATAATAATATAAAATAAAGAAAAGAATGCATAAGAGAAACAATCATACATGAACATGAAAAACTAACATTTTACTCCATTTTCTTTCTTTTCTTTTCTCTAGCTGTCCATTTTGTTATGTATAATGCTGAAATGCAGTGTGTTGGTTGACACGTAAGTTAGGTTGTTCTGGTCTAGGGTCAGGCTAACCTATGGACAATAAGCGCATTCGCTGTGAGGTGCCTCTTACGGGCACAGAGGAGGGACATTTGCTTCACGAATCATACCTAATTTTATGTTGTGTACTTCCACACAAGAGTTTGTAAACCATGTAGGCCCTACCTACTTACTTCGTGTACTTCTACACGCACTAATGAACTACCTCCCACAACAAATAGGTAAGCAAGACAAAACTAGAAGACGCACACATTTTTTAACTAACAAGTCCCTAACAATTACAACAAAACGATGCGACACTACTTTAGGTGTCAACTACCAACTCCTACATTAAACAAACAATTCACAAAATAAATGTCATCGACACACACACACTCTCTCTCTCTTTCTCTCTCAAGAGTCCCTTTTCTTTCTTTGGAGTCCTTTGTTATACCCCCCTCCCTCCCCTAGACGAACAGTCTTTCCAGGCAATCTTGGGACTTGTCGAACTTCCAGTTCAGTTACAGGCACAGCACAAGTTCTTGTTCCACCGTTTCCTTGGCCGAAACAGGAGTAACTAACAGAATAGGGCACCTAGCTTTCTGTAGGGCTAGGTCTTTAGTAGACACCACGTAGTGAGCAGTCCCCCCCCCAGGATATTTCCCCTCTACTTGCAAGTCCAGATCTACGACACACGTGTAGACGAACACCAGCTGCCAGTCACGTCAGATCCCCTGAATGCGGAGTGGAAGGGTAGTGGTGGGTGCAGGGTTAGTTGCAGGCGGTTGCAGTGTCAATGGCCGCGTTGGTTGCAGTGTTGGTTGTAGGGGTCAGTTACAGGTCTGCAGATATTACGCTATTGTGAATACTAATATCATACTTCCTTTCCACTTGGTCGCACATCCTTCTCATACCAAACATAACCTTCCTCACAGCTACCAGCTCACTGTCTTACTCACACCCCGTATTCCATAATCATTCACTCCCATTTCCCAAACTCGTACACTATCTCACAACACCCATTTCCTCTCCAATCCTCGTAATAGTAATCTATTCCTAATCTAAATCACAGCAGCAAAATTTCACCCACACTCAGACTCAAAGACACCTGATTCCACCTGCAATAGAGCAGCATTATATTTATAATGTAAACCTTCAGTCCACTCACCAAACTACCTGTGTTCCAGTTTCACAATGATGAGCAGACACCACTCATTTCCATTGTCCGGAACATACCAGTCCCCTTCCTTTTCTTTCCTTTTTTTTCTCTTTTCTGACCAAACATAGCCAACAGGGCAATTTTGCAAGACAGGCCTACACAGAGCAATCTCCTTACCTCCAAGGTACACACAACCCTTCTGTGCCAGATCCTTGTCGGATTCTGGCAGGATGGGATTGGACGAGTCCATCTTTAGATCTAGGCTGAGAAGTCGGACTTCCTGGAAGAACTCAATTGGGAGCCGTGAGACCTACCACCTCCTTTCTACCTATGCAAATTTCTAACATAGGACCGGCCACTTACACTTTTTTACTCTTTAGCTCTGTTCTGCATAGTAGGCTAAAGGGGAAATAAACTTTGATTTCCTTTCCTTTTAGATCTAGGATTTGGGTCCCTTTTCTGTTCACTGCCTGTGACATTATGTCACGTAAGTTAGGTTGTTCTGGTCTTAGGTCTCAACTACCAACTCCTACTTTAAACAAACGCATTCACAAAATAAATGTCATCGGCACACACAAACACACACTATCTCTTTCTCTCTCAAGAGTCCCTTTTTTTCTTTGGAGTCCTTTGTTATTCCCCCCCCCTCCCCTAGACGAACAGTCTTTCCCAGGCAATCTTGGGACTTGTCGAACTTCCAGGTCAGTTACAGGCACAGCACAAGTTCTTGTTCCACCGTTTCCTTGGCCGAAACAGGAGTAACTAACAAGAATAAGGGCATCTAGCTTTCTGTAGGGCTAGGAGAGAACTAATAAATACCAAGCCTAGCTCAACTGCCTCAACCAGTTTCGGGCGGTTGCCCTAGGCTAGGTATTTATTCGTTCTCTAACTAGTAAACCCTACAAACATGCATACTGTGTAGGATTATCCGTTTTCAATACTAATTTACTAAACTTTTCAGATTTTAGTTTTTGCTTAATCCTGTGTTTTTCCAGATCATTTTCAATAACATCATTTTCACGCATACATTCATCAAATGCGTCTCTGTCTTTCATGTGAAATAAAACTACAGTCTTTTAAAACTGAGTTATATTTTTGACATAAAATCCACACACTTATCCAGCTAGTTTCTACCTACATTATATCTTTATAAGTTTACAAAACTTTGCATAACAGACAGTCAGACACGATGCAGCGGTGGGGCTATAGAGACACATCATTAGGCTGACACCCAATCACTTAATTTATGCTCTTCTATGCTAGGGTCTTACGACTTGGCGCAGACAAGAGGTTTTCGTTTACACAGAACACGGCACACAGTCAATTAGTTGTCAATGCCAACTAGACATGTCTCCTGCGTGTAAACCCCTTATCAAATCAAGTGCTGGGCTTAAATCACGTGACATTTTTGTTGTTAGCAACCTGCATTAACTATCTCGCCATTTCACATTGGAGGGCCATGCTGTGCAGACGTGCAGGAGAGTGATTGCGCTCTACAGACGTGCAGGAGAAGTGATTTTACCAAAAATATTTATGTCTCAAGACAGCATTTCTTCAGAATTAGAGAGAGAACTTCTGGAATCGCAAGTTGCTCATCAAATCTATTAGATTTCTCAACACAGCCATCAACTTTAATTCTACCTGACATGGATCAAGGCTTATGTGGATATTCTGACGATTATGCACGCAAATTGCGCACTGTTGCCAATGTGCTTTATGGGTATTGGCAGTTTTACATTGTTGGGCTTCCAATCAGTTTCATTTCCAGCAATTTAAAACAAATTCACGCCATGCTGCAAGTCCCCGAATTTGGAGAATATTTGGGAAAAAACCTCCCAGTCTACCTCCGACAACTGCCCTGCAAGCCTCTCAGTGAATGCCACAAACGCATGACGTGGTTCTAAAATAGTAACGGTTATGCATAACCGCCTGGCTAGCAGTGAAGGCTGGGCTGTTAGGCCGTCCCTCAACAGCGTGCAGGCCTGCGTGGCGGGTTTTGGAAGTACTGACGATAGTATGACGTGGGTCTAAAAATAGTAACGGTTATGCATAACCGCCGACTGGCTCCCAGGAAGCACCTCTAACTGTGTCAAACAGGCATGCTTGCCTGTTTGGCCTAGTTAAGAGTGTGTGAAACTAGCAAGCTCCTAACCGTGCCCTCTCTTATCGCAGTTAAATTCCCATTCAAATTTAAATAAGTATTGCACCCACCCCACCCCATCCCTATGTATGCCCCTATGCATGCACATACCCCCACACACGCACGCACGCAAGTTCTTAATCAAGTCTTACCAAGTGTTTAATCAAGTGACCTTTAAGTTCTTACTCAAGTCACCTAAAGTTCTTACTCAAGTCACCTTTAAGTTCTTACTTAAGTCATTTTAAGTTCTTAATAAAGTCACCTTTAAGTTCTTACTCAAGTCACCTTTAAGTTCTTACTCAAGTCATCTTAAGTTCTTAATCAAGTTCTTAACTTTACCCAAGATTGTAATTAAGTCATCCTCTAAGTACAACCAAGTTCTTATTCAAGTCAACTTATAATTATTGATTAAGTTCTTGAAATATTATTCCATCTGAAATGGATAAAAATGATCTTTTGTTGTTGGCAGTTTTGGCATACTTTTGTGTTCGGCTTCTGTATTTAGTGGTTGAGATTTTTTTGACTGCTTTGGTTTTTGCTGTCTTTGTTTATATATTTTATAACCGTAATAACCACCCCAGCAATACCGCCAAAAATGACAATTGCTTTAAGAAAATTCCATGAAGACTTTGGCGGTGTAGGCAACCCTGTTGTTGTTGTAGGTCTTGAATCAACTTGTTCTGGTGTTTTTATAGCTGGCATTGAAACAACTGGCTGCGGCTCTAGCACTTTTTCAGTTTGAGTTATATTCTGCGCTTGTAACTTTAATTTGTTTGTTTGTTCCACTCTGCTAATTTTTTCTGCTGGCTAACCTACCAGGTAGCG
>CM031622.1:8737991-8751152 GCA_018398815.1 Conus ventricosus
TGTTGTAGGCCTTAGTTCATCATTGATCACACTGAGTACCACTGCGTGATGCAATTGCTAGAGGTGGCACTGTTCAGTGCCTTTGCTTTCATGGCAGACAGCCTCTTTTTGCATTTAAGGACACCACCACCACTTTATTCACTGCATTCCCTGATAACATCACTCACTCCAACGGTGAAAGATCAGTGCTGGCAAAAGGTCTCAAAACTGATCCCAATTTAACCTACCACAACACACACCAAAACCACAATGATATCGGTTTATATTGTCAGGAAACTATGGTGGAAGGCTGTCCTTAAAAATGTACCCTAGCCCTAACAACCCGATTGCTCAGACAGTTTCATCCCCTTTTTGCCCAGCCCCAAGTCCCTCCACAACCGACCATCCTTCGACAAATCAGTCAAACTTTACATTAACGAAGTGCATGAAAACGAATATCCCAAAAAAATTCGAATTCTGTCGCCATTAATCCCGCCTCTCACTGGAAGAACAGAAAGTTATCCGAATCACTGAGACGTAATGACAGGATACTGTCATTAAACCAGCAGACGTGGCAACACAGTTGTGGTTTGACCAAATTGCGGTACACATATAAGCAATGTTATCAGAGCAGAACTGAATTAATGAATGCACACTGACTTTATGCACATATATTATTTATCCGTATGATTCAAGCTCTCTAGAACTGTTAACTATCTTATCCATACAAAGTCCTAGGTAAATTGTACAGAAGCGTAGAATATGTTCAACTTGTATATGCCCGGCATCCCTCAATGCTTGCTCTCTCTCTATTTCTCTCTCACTCTCTAATCATCTCCTCTCTCGTCCCTCTCCTCTCTCTCTCTCTCTCTCTCTACTCTCCTCTCGACTAATTCTCCTCTCCTCTCTCTCTCGCCTCGTCCTCTCACCCTCTCACAAGCAGACCAAGTGCTCAGTGGGATCTGTTGTACATAAAGTCATACTTACGCCTCAACTGAAATTTTTATGAATTAAAATTTAAAGGGCTACTCCAAAACTAGAAAATAAAGAGTTTGTTGTAGTTTATGTGTTGCAAGCACATTTTTATTTGTTTTTAACGAAACGGTTTTGTCAAATAATTCATTCCTCCTGGTTTTGGATTATGTGGTATTCACCTTTAAAAGCTATTAAATTATCACGTCAGGGTAGACATTCAGTGGAATTGATGTTATATTAGGCAAAGGTGTGCGGGTTTTCATTGAACAAGTACAAGGTGCAAAAGCCAAAAATGCAATAATTGTAAAAACTCACCAAGATTTGTATTCAACAAAGATTTGTTTTCCAACAACAATACACGTAAATGATGGTATGCCACAATATACCCCCACAAATGATTCTATTTTATTGGAACCATCATCAAGATAGATAAGGGATGGAATATGGAACAAAGTTTATTTGATCTACATGATTTGTATGGTACTTCTACATTCTACTAACTTGGTGACCTAACATGCACGAACAGCAGACGAAACCTATGCCTCTTCGATAACGAAGTTGAGGATGAAATTATAAATGCTTGGCCCGAGGGAATTTTCGTGGAAAATCCAAGACTGGGGGCATAACATGTATTGGCAACCAAATTTTGGAAATTTGGTCAATATTTGATTGTTTTAATAATAGTTGAATGGTTTATGTAGATATTTTGATGACAGCTACACTTATGTTTCATCAGCGGGGTTCAAGTACGGTTAGATTATTTTATTTGTCATGGGAACTGTTTTCACACGAGGTTAATGTATCTTCCGTAATCAATGATAATGTGGTAGAATCAGATCACCTTCCAGTTATAATACTCCATAAGGAAAACAGTGGATACTGGAGAAATATTGTAACGAAATTCAGGTGAAAATAAAATGACAGAACAAAAATGGTTTGGAAAGGAAGATAAAAAAAGATAATGTCATTAACACATCTGAAAGAGCAATGCAATACAGAGTAAAATTTATGAGGCCATGATTTCAATATACAGTGACGTTGATAGTGCTTCATTGACATTTAAGCCAATGTTTACACGAGCCAAGTAAAATGTATGTACAAGAGGTGGTCATCCGGGTCCGAAAAAGAAGTCTGAATGGTTTGATGAGGAATGTTACCCTGGTTTAAAAAGAAACTAGAATAGAAGTTAAACCAGTTTCAGGAGATCTAGAGATAAGAAGATAGACTATATATGTTTTGCAGCATGGAAAAATTACAAAATGTTACTAAAATTGAAGACAAAAGCATATCGAAAACAAAAGCTTGATCTCTTGCGATTACATTTCTAAACCGAACACATATTTGGGAAGGAACTTACGAAATTGGGCTATGGAAATAGAGAAAGAGTTGTAAATAGTAAGACAAACCACGACTTGGGTAAGTCACTTTAAAAAGTGTTTTCCCGGAGCATGGGGTTAGCATTGAGAGTATTCCCAAATGGAAGTAGCGGGGGTTCATCGAAGCTAGTTGACCATGAATTAAACAGCCCAAATTCGGAAGAGGAAATCATTTTGCAATAAGCAAAATTAAAATCTAATAAAGCTTGCGTATAGATGGAATTATGCCGAACTGCTCAGAAACGGCGGTAAGGAGACAACGAAATTTCTTCATAAACTATTCTACAAACACTTTTCGAAAAAGGTAATCAACCAGAAGGCTGGTCTAAGGCAATTATAATTGACAATTTACAAGAATGGAATTCTGAAAATGTGACAATTATAGAGAGGTGTTGCATTGTTCAGTATGTGTATCAAAATGCTATACATTGAATTAAACAGGAGATTGGAGGATTACATTCCTGATAAACAATCAACGCGCTGATTTCTGAAAACCAAGCAGGAATCAGGAAAAACAACCTACCTACAGATCAGATTTATTTACCTATCATGCAACCGTTCAGAAATGTATGTCCTATGAAGGGAAGGAAATATAACGCTGCCTTCGTGGACTTTAAAAAGGCCTTTGATACTGTTCGTCCATGACAAACTAAATAGAATGCATTAGAAACCAAGGTGTAGCCAAAGGGAAATTTTTTGCTTTTTTTGTCTGCTATGTAATAATTCATTCTTGGGTCATGTCTACCGGAACACAATGAACTGTCTGAATTTTTTTGCGTGGTCCTGTTGGTGTTAGACAGGGGTGTGTTTTGGGGGGAGCCCTTTGTTTATTTTCAATGTTCATTAACCAACAAGTCAATAGTGTGGATGAAAGAGGTAATCATGGGTGATCAAATTTTGCCTGATATAGTAGAGCTTTTATTCCCTTTTGCTGATGATGTTGTTTACTTTCAATCACACCAAATTGGTTTACAACAGCAATTAAATATATTTGAAAGATGTTTGCGAGAATATGTCAGTTTGACAGTTAATTACCGATAAACACTAAAAGTAATGGCTCTTTAGGGAAATGGGTTTCTTTGAAAACGTGAGCGGTGGTTTTATAATGGCTCCAAGTTTAGAAGAGGTAAATAGTTATAGTTATCTGGGGTTTCAATTTTAACAACAATGATCAGTGCAAAAAAAAAAGGAACTGACACGATTTGGTTGTTACAAACGAAAGAAGCAGTGGTTTCACTTAAATATGACTTTCTAAATTAAAAGAAATGAACAATAAAAAAACCTTTTTTCAAAATATTTGACGGTGAAGATCGAACCCATTTTTTATTATATCATCCGAATATGGGGATTAAATACATTAGAAACATATCGAAAAAGTTCATATGTTGGCGTGTACAAGAGATGTTTAGAGAGCGTTCCATCAAAACTCAAAATAAGATGGTATATGGTGACCTGGTAGATATTCCGCTTAATGTTAACTCATGCACGAATTCCATTAGGATAGTTTTAAAGCGGGTTACATATGAACCCTGATTCGGATGGCTTATAAGGCGTATCTAATGTTAATGAATTGGACAGGAATGGGAAGGACTGCTGGGCGATCAAAAATTGAACGAGACATTCTATGCACAAGTGGTTTCTACATAGTGGGTTTCAACCAGGAGTAGTGATAGAAAGGCATTTTTGAGTATGTTTAAACAGAGGTTAGTAGAAATTGGTTTATACAAGAATGGTTTGAGGCGCTATTTCGAGATAGAGACAGATATGAAGACTATCCGAACTTCAAAGTCCATATAATTTAGAAAAAGATGAAGAGTTATCGAACTTTCAAACGTCATTTTTGAACGATGAAAAACAAAAGTACATATGTCCAAGTGCATGTGTATTGTTTTTTTCGTGTAGCTTATTGCTATTGCTCAAATAAGTTTAATGTCTACCACCTCAACAACTATGTCTTTAGATAAGTGATCGAGGTTCAAGATAAAAAGAGTCCATTTTGTAAATAACAGACTGAAAATGAGGCCCACTTTTGAAGGGAGTGCATTATGTATAATGATTTAGAGAGAAGTATTCTAAGTGGTCATGTTAACACTCCAATGCATCCGCTCTAGAATCAGAAAACAGTGATCTAAGACATAATCTTCTTTCTAGTATGTTATTCAGCAGGTAATAGAATGCAGAAAATAAAGGGTAATTATAATAATCACTTTACCATGTGTACATTTCAAACTTTCAATGTTTATGGAAATGGGAATTCTCACACAGTGCATGGATGTTTTGTTAATGATGGTAATTGTTTACCATCTTCTCTATATTTGATGGAGTCCAAAGACTTGTTTGTGTTTCATGACCGCACATAGTAATTGTGCTCATTCCGACTATTCCCCAGCCCTCGTGCCCGTCCCCTGTATTGTGGCCCAATGGCCGATGTACATAAACCAGGTTCTGAGTTCTGAGTTCTCTCTCTCACTCCTCCTCTCTCTCACTGCTCTCTCTCTTTCTCCTCTCCTCTCTCTCCTCGCTCTCTCTCTCTCCTCTCTCTCTCTCTTTAGGCCTGCCAGTTCCATGTACTTGTATCTGCTGTCTTCAGACTTTAAACTATTCTAGTTTTAACAATTAAAAAAAAAGAAGCCAAACAGCAGTCTCATAGAACGGAAAAGCACACAGACAGCTGTTGACAACAGTTTGAACACATTACCAGTCCTCGAACGCTGGTGTGACTTTAACCCTTACCCTTTTACTGCACAAAAGAAAAAAAAAAAAAAAAAAAAAAAAAAAAAACAAAAAAAAAACAAAAAAAGAAAAAAAAAAAAAAAAAAAGGAAAAAAAGACGGCCACCTAGCCAAGCACACCATAAGACAGGCCCAAGGTCCTGATTTGCAAATGACACCTACATGATGGGTCTGGAGCCACTTCCATTACAGCCCAACATGTCACCACTGCACTACATGTCACAATTGATTACATCATGTGCCAGTTTGACATTTGTGTGCAGTGAAGGACTGCACAAAATGCACAGCTCGCAGTTTTGACAGTTTGTGCACCTATGCCCCCAATTTCCGAACTCACATCTTGCACAAAATGTCCCATCCTCCTGTCAGTCTTGTTAGTCCGCCGCTTTGAGAAAGCAGCACACATTATTAAGTTTCGTTCGTGACTATTATTTTTTTCGGTTTGTGTGTGTCTGTGTGTGTGTGTGTGTGTTGTGTGTGTGTGTGTGTGTATGTGTGTGTTGTGTGTGTGTGTGGTTGTGTGTGTGTGGGTGAGTGGTCCCCCGTCGCCAAAACGAAACATTTTTTGGCAATGTCTCTTCAACCACTTAAGACAAGTCCCCCCTTTTCAATCTTCATGTAATTAATAAGGTAAAGTGACACTGCGTGCTAAAAAATCAAGGTGCAGAAGGTCAAGGTCAAGTTCACATCCATTGAACACCCATTTTCCTTTTTTCCTGCAATATTTTTCCACATCGGTTAAGCTAGATGGTTTCCAAATTTGCTACCAGGTACATACAGCCATGGGGACAACAACTGACACAACGAGTGGTGCGCTGTGTATCCGTTGGCGCAGCGTGCGCGCGCACACACACACACACATACACACACACACAACACGGGCACACACACCCACACACACACACACACACACACACACACACACACACACACACCCACACCCACACACACACCCCACAGCCACTTTCTGTTTTATGACCGGCAATATCTCTTGAACCACTTATAAAACCCAACCTTTTTAAATTTTCTGTGATGACTAGGTAAGACAAACTAATACTGCTCCGCAAAACATCGAACGATCCTGCGTGACCTTCATCTTGACATGGACCTTAACACCCGATTCCCCCTGCTCCTACTATATTGTCCCCGCATCTTTGAAGTTGGAGCCTCCAAACCATCTCGCCTGGGCTTGTCAACGTTGTCAACTGTGCAGTGAATACAGACTCATTGTATAATTATATATGGACTTGAAAAAATTCTCATTGCAAGGCAAATTGAAAAACACAAAAAAATACGTGACAATCAAAAGTATTCCACCCATCCACCCATTCCAACCACCCCACACCCCCCCCCCCCCCCACCCACACAAAATAAGAAAGGGAGTTGTGACAATTTGTGCAGGCAGTTGCTAAAAAAAAGGCCATGCAGGTGCAACAGAATTTACACAACGTTGTGTGCATAGTGTGGGAATTTGTGCATGAATAAACGCACAAAATGTCATTGTGACATTTTGTGCAGTGGTGACAGTTTGTGCAGTACCATCTCCCTAACGTCCTCGAATCTTGAATATGACCCTTCACCCATCAGTCAAATTTACGTACAGGATATAAAACTCAGTCCGTGTCTTTGACATCTTCATCTGTCTTAAAGACATATAACTCAAAACAAGCCAAACTGATACACTTCATACGTGGACTAATTCTTTCCCACAACCCATAATAAGACACACTACTCCATACCTCTGAATTTCACCACCTGAGCTGACTCTGCTAGTAGTTTTTGTAGCACTCACCACAGACAATGGTTTGTGTGCAAAACCTAGTGCAGTGGGTAGACTGCCTCCTTGAGCGGCAATAATAACAAACTGAATATGAGAAGTCAGCCCACTCATATACTAAAGTTTTTTTTACTTGAAAAGGTTGAGTTAACTGACCGAGTGAGAGTGCGACAAAGGCGAATTGTGGCAAATGAGGCAACGTTATTGTTCCTTTCCCCTCTACTTCTTTTGGCAGAACAGACTTCGGCCTCAGCGTAAAGGCAATCAATTTTGATTCTCTGACCTACTTCTCTTAACACGTGAGGTACAATGAGGTATTTTAAAGCTTCGCCTAATCCAGGGAAACCTGGGCAAATAAGCTTAATCTGTAAATTCATGCCCATAAAAAATGATAACTGTCACCACAATTGTGGACAAAATTGAAATGAAAGAAGGACACTCAAAAGTTGTCAAGGGCTTGACATGATTGGAGGGAACAGGGTGAAGTTAGAGCGACTGTTTTGTGTCTGTGTTGGTGGATGAGCCAAGGTGAAGGGGATGAGCCAGGTGATTGGAGGATGAGGCCAGGATGAATGGTGGATGAGGCCAGTGATGGGAGGATGGGGCCAGGTGATGGTGGATTAGGCCAGGATTGGATGAGGCCAGGTAGAGGAGTGGATGAGGCCAGGTGATGGTGGATGAGGCCAGGGTGAATCTACTATGATGCGCCAGTGATGGTGGATATGCCAGGTGATAGTGGATTAGGCCAGGTGTTGGATGAGGCCAGGTGATGAGAAGAGGCCAGGTTGGGATGGAGGAAGAGGCCAGGGTGAAGGTGGATAGGCCAGTGATTGGTGAGATGGAGGCCAGGTGATAGTGGGATGAGGCCAGTGATGTGATGAGGCCAGGTGTTGGATAGGCTAGGTGATGGAGTATGAGGCCAGGAGGTGCTGAGTCAGGTGATGGTGATGAGGGCCAGTGGAGGAAGGGTGGATGAGGCCAGGTGGATGGAGGGTGAGGCCAAGGTGATGGTGGAATGAGGCCAGGTGTTGATGAGGCCAGGTGATGGTGGATGAGGCCAGGTGATGGTGGATGAGGCCAGGGATGGTGGATGAGGCCAGGTGAAGGTGAGGTGAAGGCCAGGTGAGGTGGATGGGCGCAGGTGATGGAATGAGGCCAGGTGATGGTGGATGAGGTCCATGTGATGGTGGATGACTGCCATCGTGAAGTGGATGAGGGCATGAGAATGTGGATGAGCCAGGTGGTGGATGAGGCCAGGGTGATGGTGGATGAGGCCAGGTGTTGGATGAGGGCCAGGTGATGGTGGATGAGGGCCAGTGATTGTGGAATGAGGCCCGGTGATGGTGGATGATGCCGCGAGGATGTGGGTGAGACCAGGTGATTGTGGATGAGGCCAGGTTTGGCTGAGCCAGGTGAGGGTGGGATGAGGCCAGGTGATGGTGGATGAGGCCAGGTGATGGTGATGAGGCCAGGGTGTTGGCTGAGGGCTAGGTGATGGTGTGAAGAGGCCAGGTAGTTGATGAGCCAGGTGATGGTGGCTGAGGCAGGTGATGTGGATGAGGCCATGTGATGAGGATGATGCCAGTGCTGGTGGGTGAGTCAGTTGATGGTGGATGATGCCAGGTGTTGGATGAGACCATGTGATGAGGTGGACGAGGCCAGGCGTTGGGAAATGAGGCCCGGTGGGGGGTTTAGGCTGAGCCAGGTGATGGAGGATTAGGCCAGGTGATGTGGGATGAGGCCAGGTGTTAGGGATGAAGCCAGGTGATGGTGGCTGAGGCCAGAGATGGTGCTGAGGACCAGTGTAGGATGAGGGGCCCGTGCTGTGGATAGGGCCAGGTGATGGGGAAGTTCCAAGGTGTTGGATTGCGGCCAGGTGATGTTGCTGAGGCCAGGAGTAGGATGAGCCCATTGTTTGGATGAGCCCAGGTGTTGGATGAAGGCCAGGTGAATGGTGGATGAGCCAGGTGATGGATGGATGAGGCCAGTTGTTGATGAGGCCAGGTGATGGTGGATGAGGCCCAGCTTGATGGGTGGATGAGGCAGGGTTGGATGAGGCCAGGTGATGGTTGATGAGGCCAGTGTTGGATTATGCCAGGTGTTGGATTGAGGCCAGGTGTTTGGATGCGGCCCAGGTGTTGGATGCGGCCAGGTGATTGGTAGATGAGCCATGTGTTGGATGAGGCCATGTGTTGGATAGGCCAGGTGTTGGATGAGGCCAGGTGATTGTGGAAGAGGCCAGTGATGGTGGATGAGCCAGGTGATTGTGATGAGGCCAGGTGGATGAAAGGATGAGCAGGTGATAGTGTATGAGGCCAGGTGAATAGTGGATGAGGCCAGGTGATGATGGATGGATGCCAGAGCGTGGTGAGCATGAGGCCAGGTGATGGTGAAGAAGGCCAGTGTTGGATGATGCCAGGTGATAGATGGATGAGGCCAGTGATGGTGAGATGAGGCCAGGATAGGTGGATGAGGCCAGAGTGTTGGATAGGCCATGGATGATGGTGGATGAGGCCAGGTGTTGGATGAGGCCCAGTTGTTGGATGAGGCCAGCTGATGGTGGATGCGGCCAGGTTTTTAGAAACGCTGGCATAACGGACTGTTAGGGATTTTTTCCACCCCGAAAATGTGCATACATTTTGAGGGAACATCATGTTCAATGCTGTGCTCTGCACGGGAGAATGCACGTTTATATTTTGAACAAACCTTTGTGGTCATGTAAGACAGTCCCCTCGAACTTGTGAGAGGAAAGATTTGTAGTTTGGATTTGAGGAATGCAATATAACCAGGCGACTAGGAAAGTTTCACATGGTTCAGTTTGGAGTGCAATAGATCCGGTAAAAGCTATTAATACGTTGGCAAACCTGGAAGTGAATCATGGGTTTAGTCTCGAAAAGCAGGTTTGGCGCTCTTCTACTATTTGTAGCTGGACTTCAGAGATGAATGATAATGATGATGATGATGATGATGATGATGATGATGATGATGATGATGATGATTGATGATGAGATGATGATGATGATGATGATGAAAGTGTGTTAGGAAACACGCAGGCTGGAATTCTACATTTCAATACTACACCGACGATCTCCCCAACTCTAGTAGCATGTGATTTCAGAACACTCCCCCCATCACAGTCTTTGAGCCATCTGCCAAAATGAAGCAATGTACACTTTCACACACACACACACACACACACACACACACACACACCACCACACACACAACACACACACACACACACACACACCACACACACACACACACACACACACACACACACACACACACATGTACACTCACCAAACACACATATACAATGATAATAAAAATGACACAAACACACACAATGTTAGTAGGTACCCCCAAGGTCCTGAACTACCTCGTGGGACTAAATGCGCAGGTCAGACACCTGCCGAGTCGTAGCCATGAAACCTTCAGCTATTAATTTTGTACCTTAGTCATTAAGCTTTAATCATGATGCGCATTGGTCTCAAAACTTACGCAATGAGGTGTAGCGTTTATGGACAAGTCCACACACCAAACACTTCGTTTATGAAAATGGAAGCAAAAGTGATTTGTCTTTTTGAAATAAATGCAATGTGCATCATTTATCGAAAAAAAAAGGAAATTAAAAGGGAAAAAAAACCAACATCAAAATCAGATTTATTCCATCGTCGGCGAGTAGTTCTCACACCAAACCAAACACGTGCTTGAATAAACGATGCCCTAATGCACCAGTGAAAGCGTATTGTAAAGGTTTTAATGCAGGCCCATTCTTGATACGTCCTCCAAACTGGCGAGAAATGCTGACGTCTGCGAGAACAGCCCCGCAGCAGTTGTTCAATTCTGACTGTGTGTCCCCTGTGGTCTTCTGGACGTGTAGCATCTTTCCCCCAGCTTCATGCTGTTAAGATTTTGAAAAAAGGAGGGGAAAGCCAAGCGAATAGAAATTGCATGGCGCACACACTACATTCAAATAGTATGCTATTGTGTGCACCCTTGGCATATCTTCCTCCTCTACTACAGAAGAGAGAGAGAGAGAGAGAGAGATAGAGGAGAAGAGAGAGAGGAGAAAGAGAGAGAAGAAGAGAGAGAGAGAGAGATAGAGAGAGAGAAAGTAATCTACCATTACAACTACTCAAGCAGGGGCTTCCGTTACACATTGATCCTTTTTTTCTTCTGCTTCAAATTAAGTGTATGTTTTATTTTTCTCTGCCCCATCTTCTTGCACAGTCCACCTCAGTGGCAGTTGAGACCCACGCCGCTCATTCCTACATCCCATCACAGCTACACAGCCCGGTTCAGTCCCGCCACAGCCCAGCGCTGGCAATCCACCAGGAGCAGACATGTCATAGTCCGCCAAGAGGCAACCCGCGGAAGGAGACACTGGCACTGCAACCAGTTCCTTCGGTGGAGGTTCAGGTGGCGCCTGTTCAGATCAAACATATGCAAGCACCACCTGCTAAGGTGCCCCCTGCTCGACGACAATAATTGCTCAGCCACAGAGCCAGTGTGAGTGGAGCCCTCCCGGTGACCCCTATGGAATCAAGCCTAGGCCATAAACGGTGAAGTTACATCGAAACAGGTCATCGTGAGAGCCAGGGCCTGAAGGGAAAGCAGAATTGAGAAATTTGTTATTTATGCAGGTCGATGAGAATGAAGATGAAGAAGATGAAGCTACAAGGATTTTCATCGTGGTAGAGACTGAATGACAGGTACTGTACTCAACACTTGCTTTTCCATATTGTATTCCAGCATCAACCAGCTTGAGAGATACAGACTCCTGCAGTGGTTGACAAGAAATTTGGAGACACTTTCAGAGATGTATCCATTAAGGGATGAAACCTCGACTGATGTGGTCCGCAGTCTTCCAACTGAGCCTTTAGCAAACTCAACTCTGTGTAGAGCCGGTCGGAGCAAAACAATCCAACATGACTCTGCTGGGAATCGAAGCCCACGACCACCTGCCAGGAGTCCGCGACGATAACCACTTCACCCATGGCGGCTGGTCCATATCAAGTTTTTGTCAAGCAAGCATAGCACTCAAAGTCAATTCCTTTCAATGAACTTTTGTATAAAGAAAAGAGTGCTATGCATCAGTAACCTTAGGTTAACACCTCTTTGCAGCCAAACGGGAGGCTCCAGATCAGTTTTCAAATGGCTATTTTTTTATCACCTTTTTACATGGACAACCATTGGAACCCTTTGGCGGCGCGTTTGCCCACTGCGAGAACAACACAAAAAATTACTTACATATATTTTTGTTGGCATCTGCACAGTCCCACCTCACATCTCTCTCATGCTTTTGATGACAATTTATGTATCCATTCCACTGCGGGTCGAGAAACAAATGGACAAAAAGAACATGTTTCTATGCACATTAATTTTTTGTGTAGAACTTATGTACCACTCTCTTTTGTTCCTAAAAACGTAGACTTTAGATCTGAGAGCATGGTTATCTACCACCTAAGCATAAGGCTGGCATTTATGCAGACAAAAATCAGTTCGCATTTGTCATTGAAGCTTTCAAGTCCTCTCCAAATAGGATTATTTTCATATTGCGTTCCAATTAATAATCTAAGTCCACAGCCATTTCGTTTCCATCCGTGTTGCTTATAGCCTGAGTAAGCACTAAGAACCTTCCAAGACAGTTGCAGATGTTAACTCCGATTCCATCCACGTTTTGGAAAACGTTTACTACGTCTCCATGAGTGCTAATAAAAGGAATAAAAGCCGTTCTCTCATACCCAGAAAATATATCGGTATCAAATACAAATCATACTTCCAGGAACAAAATAATCACCCTCTGATGAAAACTAAAATCTGAAAACACCGTACATAGAAACTGCATTGTGTCACTTTATGCTTATGCCCTGCAAATATTCACCATCAGCAAGAACCGTACCATTTTATGAGTGGTTCATCACAAGGTGTACATCTATGTTGCCACCTCATGAGCCAAAACTGTAAAATGGTACAAAAAGTGGGCAGGCGTAAAACCAGTGTAAGAATGTGTGCATTGACATCATACGGGGTATGACAGTCACATTTTTTGGACCTTACTCACTTGTCAGCAGGTAGCTCGAGGCTTAATAACGAGCAAATCGTTCACAGTAATCAGCACAATCAAAAACACAACATCGATGTAAAGAGTCGCTGACTGTTTAGATCGCTGAGAAAATCTCAAGTCACTTGCTCAAAACAGTTGGATTATTTGTACATGGGGTGTGTTCATATTCGCATAAGGAAAGCAAGCGGATGTAATGGGTGTGTGGGGGTGGATGTCATCTTAAGGGTTGGCTTAACATCAGGCCTTTAC
>CM031622.1:8751252-8772424 GCA_018398815.1 Conus ventricosus
CTGACACTATGTGCTTTCTGCCCCCCACAGCGTTGCTGTGTCTTCTGTTCTTTCGGTCAGTGCTCCACACACACCACACACACACACACACACACACACACACACACACACACACACACACACACACACACACACACACACACACACACACACACACACCACAATTTTTATTGTGACAAAGCTGTGATGTGAAGCATGTTGAGATTTGAAGCAGAAATTACGGTGATTAGACCCATATCTTTGGGTTTTTTAACTGATGACGGCATCTCACTGTTACAGTAAGCTGATATTATAAAAAGGGAGAGGAGGGAGATAAGACCGCAGCATAAAAGAGGGAGACAGAGATACAACAGGGGGAAGTGGTGTAGGTAGTAGAACATTAGGAGGGGGAGGGGAGGTTGCAAGTGACAAAAAGTGGAAAAAAAAAGAAAAACAACGTTATATCTATTGATGAAAAATGTAGCACGTTAGACAGTTTGCCGCAAGGTTGAACGAACTAGGTCGCAATCCATCTAACAAACCATGTAACAAACCATGTAACAAACCATGTATCAAACCATGTAACAAACCACGTAATAAACCATGTCACAAACCATGTAACAAACCATGTAACAATCCATGTAACAAATCATGTAACAATCCATGTAACAAACCATGTTTCAAACCATGTAACAAACCACGTAATAAACCATGTCACAAACCATGTAACAAACCATGTAACAATCCATGTAACAAATCATGTAACAATGCATGTAACAAACCAAGTCTTAAAACCATATAACAAACCATGTAACAAACCATGTAACAATCCATGTAACAAACATGTAACAAACCATATAACA
Organism: Conus ventricosus; assembly: GCA_018398815.1. NCBI lineage: Eukaryota > Metazoa > Mollusca > Gastropoda > Neogastropoda > Conidae > Conus > Conus ventricosus. Next base: position 8,752,095 of record CM031622.1, read on the forward strand.
AACCATGTAACAAACCATGTAATAAACCATGTCTTAAACTATATAGCAAACCATGTAACAAACCATGTCGGAAACCATGTAACAAACCATGTAACAAACCATGTCTTAAAACCATATAACAAACCATATAACAAACCATGTAACAGACCATGTAACAATCCATGTAACAAACCATTAACAAACCATATAACAAACCATGTAACAAACCATGTCTTAAACCATATAACAAACCATGTAACAAACCATGTAACAATCCATGTAACAAACCATGTAACAAACCATATAACAAACCATGTAACAAACCATGTCTTAAACCATATAACAAACCATGTAACAAACCATGTCGGAAACCATGTAACAAACCATGTCAAAAACGATGTCACAAAACATGTCATAAACCATCACGAACCATGCCACAAACTATGTCACAAACCATATCCCAAATTTTGTCACAAACTATGTCACAAAATTTTGTCACAAACTATGTCACAAACCATGTCACAAACCATGTCACAGACCATGTCACAAACCATGTCACAAACCATGTCACAAACCATGTCACAAACCATGTCACAAACCATGTCACAAACTATGTCGCAAACCGTGTAACCATCCATGTAACAAACCGTGCAACAAACCATGTCATAAGCTATGCAACAAACGTGTAACAAACCGTGTAACGAACCATGTAACAAACTATGTAACAAACGTGTAACAACCATGTCACAAGCCATATAACAAACATATAAGAAACCATGTCACAAACCATACGACAAACCATGTCACAAACCATGTAACGAACCATGTCACAAATCATGTCACGAACCATGTCACAAACCATGCCACAAAGCATGTCACAAACCGTGTAACAAACCGTGCAACAAACCATGTCACAAACCATATAACAAACCATGTCACAATCCATGCCACAAACCATATGATGGACCTATTGGTACTTCTGGCCAAACTTCATATTTGTGGAAGAAAACTGATGATGAGTCAAAAATATGAGTCCTTATGTAACAAAGAAGCAACTAAATGCTGTTGAAAAGTATGGACATAATTGATGCATTTTGAAATTGGTTGCATTTGAAAGTAACTGGCTTCCATACCAACCACTTGAGAGCCTAAGGAAGACGCTATATGGTAAGTGTAAGGCTAACATAAGTCTCAATGCATTTGTTGCGTGTATGCTTTTGAACAAGGCTTTTCAATGCGTTACACACACACACACACACACACACACACACACACACACACACACACACACACACACACACACGCACGCACACACACACACACACACACACACACACACACACACACACACACACACAAGAGAGAGAGAGAGAGAGAGAGAGAGAGAGAGAGAGAGAGAGAGAGAGAGAGAGAGAGAGAGAGAGAGAGGTTCAGTATGAGGTAATTATATTGAACATCCCTTGTACTTGGTAAACAGTTGTGAAAGGTCGGTTATTATTTATATAACACATGGGCTACTTGTTTTACATTCATTTACTTCTTTCTTTCTTTATTTGTTTATTCATTCATTTACTTCTTTCTTTCTTTATGTGTTTATTCATTCATTTACTTCTTTCTTTCTTTATTTGTTTATTCATTCATTTACTTCTTTCTTTCTTTATTTGTTTATTCATTCATTTACTTCTTTCTTTCTTTATTTGTTTATTCATTCATTTACTTCTTTCTTTCTTTATTTGTTTATTCATTCATTTACTTCTTTCTTTCTTTATTTGTTTATTCATTCATTCACTTCTTTCTTTCTTTATTTGTTTATTCATTCATTCACTTCTTTCTTTCTTTATTTGTTTATTCATTCATTTACTTCTTTCTTTCTTTATTTGTTTATTCATTCATTTACTTCTTTCTTTCTTTATTTGTTTATTCATTCATTTACTTCTTTCTTTCTTTATTTGTTTATTCATTCATTTACTTCTTTCTTTCTTTATTTGTTTATTCATTCATTTACTTCTTTCTTTCTTTATTTGTTTATTCATTCATTTACTTCTTTCTTTCTTTATTTGTTTATTCATTCATTCACTTCTTTCTTTCTTTATTTGTTTATTCATTCATTTACTTCTTTCTTTCTTTATTTGTTTATTCATTCATTTACTTCTTTCTTTCTTTATTTGTTTATTCATTCATTTACTTCTTTCCTTTCTTTATTTGTTTATTCATTCATTTACTTCTTTCTTTCCTTTCTTTATTTGTTTATTCATTCATTTACTTCTTTCTTTCCTTTCTTTATTTGTTTATTCATTCATTTACTTCTTTCCTTCCTTTCTTTATTTGTTTATTCATTCATTTACTTCTTTCCTTTCTTTATTTGTTTATTCATTCATTTACTTCTTTCTTTCTTTATTTGTTTATTCATTCATTTACTAATTCTTTTTTTTTTGCACGCATGTGTAGGTTTGATTTTGACATGGTAACAGGTTTGATATGGCAACGCTCCAAAAACAACCGCTAACAGTTGGCTGAGTTATAGATAACGTGAAATGAATTACATTAAATTAAATCAGCGAAATGTATGCAAGAACTGGCATTCACTGCTTCTGCTTTGGATCCTGCACCAGTACACAATGTAAATCACACAGGTCACAATGGTGTCTTTTCGTCTGGTCACGTTTTTGTCTGAGGTTTTTGTGACATATTCATTGAAAAGAATGGGGGCCTCGACTGTATGTGAAAAAAAAAAACACTGTTCAAATTCCGGCATGTAAAAATAAGGCAAGCAGCCAAGCAATAAAACTCAGAAGGAATTCCAGAAGAGTGCCGGACGCCGTAAAGCTGGAACAGATCCTGATGTTACCCTGTTACCCATATCCGCAGTACCATGGATCGGTGCCAGAATGTCAAAGCTTGTCCCCGGACAAGGACATCAGATCTGTCTACTGATACGATTTGTCCGAAGTTTCTGCATTACACTCCCATGGAATGCAGTACTGAGGGCAAGAAAAAAAAATCAACAACAACAGCAACGATGACAAGACCAAGAACAAGACTAACAAGAACGACAACAACAACGACAACAACGACGACAACAACAACAACAACAACAACAACAACAACAACAACAACAATAACAACAAGAAAACTACTATGATCTTGCCGACCGTAAAATTCTACGTGCTGGTTCGCCCGAGGTATTTTGGTCCACTTCTGGTACTCACGGGAAGAAAAATCACGTGATTCCAGCGGTAGAAGTGAGATCGCTCCTGCAGAAAAAGAGGCGTCCAAGGAACAGCTTGAACGGCTTCTCATTCAGAAGCCGGTGACGAAGAAAAAGCCAATGGGAAAGCTCGCTTGTACTGGGTATAAATACAAGAAAACAAAATGGTCGGCAACTGCCACTCCTTAATATCTATTGAAGTACTTCATGTGCTGAAGACGAGTCCAATCAGCTGTGCTTGACAGATATTTTGATCGTGGGAGGAGGAGGGGTGTTACCATTGTCGACATAGAAACTGTGAAACATCAAAGATAACTAAGCGTCAATACCCAAGATAACGTGCTGCTGCTGACTACTATCCCAGCAAAGCTTTCTTGGTTGATATTTCTGTTGTCATTTTTCTGCTCCTACCAATTTAAGGTTTCAGGGTGTGTTTTTTTTTAATTAATTCTTAAAGTAAAAATATTTGTATGAAAAAACATTGATGATGATATAACATATCGGATCACATTTACTAAATATTAATGGGATTACTTGTGACTTGGATTAATCAAAAATTATAGTGTACATTTAGACAAAGTGTGTGTCAGTCAACCATAGATATTGTCTGGGTTAGTACCAGAAAAATGACCTGAAGAGTTCATTTGTGGAAATTATGTTACATTGCTATTACTGAAAACGTCCAGTGTGCTAATGAAAACAATCGACTTTCTCCCACAGAAGGGCACTTTGAGGGCCGGGCAGCTCTGCACTATCTATCTTCTCCTCACGTTTTGTTAAAATCACCTTCGTTGTTTTTGTGTTAGCTTCCTGGACAAATCCCTCTCTCTTGACCTGCTCCAAAATTTAATGGGTTCGTCTTTAACTAACGGTCCATACACCACAGTTCCGTGTTTGTGTTGTCATGGTGATGGACAAGAACACCCAGCAAACTTCGGAGAAACATTTCCCTTTTGGCAAAAATTAAAAAAACAAACAAACAAACAAAAAACACATCTTAGCCACGCAGTGTGAAGGGAAATAACTATACAGCTTGGAATCACTCTTCAATCCGTTTCCGGTGAACACTCGGACAAAATGTTTACTGGTCTTGGAAGTATTTATTCGTGGCTTTTTAGATGTTTGTAACGTCTGTACAAGAACATTTGTCGACATACCGTTGCCTGTTTTGTGTGAAGGGAATAGTTACTCTGCATCTCGCGCTTGTGTACACTTGGGCTTATTTTATTTTATTTTTTGTTTGTTTGTTGTAAACACTGTTTACAAGAAGGTTCAGTTGAAGTTCCCCATAAAGTACGTGAAAGTACGAGTGTCAAACTTGAAACATGTTTCCAGGTCTGAAGCTTGATGATCATGATAATGTTCATGATGATAAGATAAGATAAGATAATGTTGCTTATAGCCCAGCCGACCGCAAAGGGCCACATCAGGGCTGTCACCACGTTAAAATCAACTCACCAGTCATTTAAAAAAAAAAAAAAAAACTTTCACACATCTCATTAAATGACATCGTCTACAAACGCACCAGAAATTGCATTAAAAATCTTTCTTCCGTAAAATCTTAAAATCAGATGAAAAATGTTAATCTCTCTCAAAAACTCAAGGATCACATCAGGCGGGACAGGATCTTCATGGACTCCGCTGTAAAATGTTTGTGTCTCACATCGTGCAAGTCCCAACACTCTAAAAGAACATGTTTCATTGTGAGTGGCGCATGACATGGAATACACCACGGAGCTTCTTCACTCTTTAAAAGGTAAGAATGGGTAAAATACGAATGGCCGGTGTGCAGCCGGCACAGAACCGTTTCCTCTTTACAACCTCCCGACGTAGATGGGAGGAAGTCCTTAAGGTTTGGACGGATCTGAAGAGTTTGTTACTCGTCTGTGTGTTCCAATCCTCCTGCCAGAGGTCTCTCACATAATCGTTAATTTTGGGTTTCACATCTGAGCAGGGGATATAAACGTTGGACAGTTTCTCTCTTGTGGCGTTCTTGGCTAAACGATCAAGCATTTCGTTCCCGCCGATGCCAACATGACCAGGAACCCAAGCAAGAGTAATGTTGTAACCGTCCGCCTTCAACTTGCTAAAAAGTTTTTTAAAAAATTAAAAGTTCTGGATGCTGAAGGTTGCGGCCAGCTATGGCCTCCAAAGCTGACAGCGAATCCGACAGAACCAGAAAGTCCCTCTTCGAAGAATGCGAGATTATCTTCAAAGCCAAAACCAGAGCGGTAAGTTCAGCAGAATAGACAGAAGCATCGGAATGAATATGTTCAGTTGATGATGATGATGATGATGATGATGATGATGATGATGATGATTACTGTTGTTGTTGTTGTTGTTGTTGTTGTTGTTGTTGTTGTTGTTGTTGTTGTTGTTAATGTTCACAAGGCATTGCATTTAAAAAAAAATTAAATCGGAAAAGTACAGCCGACCATTTGTATCGCATAAAAACATAGATGTTTTCTTCTACACAGACCCAGCAACATAGTCCATATGAATTTGTAGATTTGCTTGGATTATTCCCATTTTGATTCCTGGCATTCTCTGTGCAACTTTACAAGACTTCAGTAAATGTTATTTGGAAATCTGCAGGGGAGGCTACCTGTGTTAGAGCTTATGTTCAGAGAGAGAGAGAGAGAGAGAGGAGAAGAGAGAGAGAGAGAGAGAGAGAGAGAGAACACTGAACATGAACACTGAACATGTTTAATCTCATTAGCTATACAGCCTTAGTGACATTGGGGGGGGGGGGGGGGGGGGGGGGGTTTAAAGCACAAAATAATCATATCGAAACGAAAGTAGCAACATAAAAGAAACATCCATCAATTGGAAGCTTGAAATACAAGCAAAATAGGCCAGTATCTCGACCATCCAGATTAATATTATTCATAAAAGTAAATATGTAAATACGATAACCAAAATATTTTACTATTTCCCTGTTCCATTCATTTTTTTTTTTCATTTGGACATCGTAAGTTCTAGTTGATGATAGCTTCTGCGCGTATCTTCAGTGCCTTGCAATGTATCTGGCAAGTGATTTCACTGAATTATCATCATAATTTAGTTTCAGAATTCCAAATGTGTCCTGATTTATGGCAACATACTTTTAAAACAACACACTTATCTCGTACAGCACTGTAATTTCTACAATGAAACAAAATATGCGACTCATCCTCCCTAAGGAAACCACACAATGAACACGGTGACGCTGTAGATGACACAGTATGGAACCATCTTTTAAATGGGCGTTTTAGACCAAGAGTCCTTGTTCTAAGTCTGGATAGACAAATTTTATGCCATCTGTTCGTTTATTACTGAAATATATTTTTCCGTTTCAAATATACTTTTAAAGCCATAAAAACCAGTTATATTTATCCGTGTTTTCCATTTTAGAATGCCAGTTTTGTTTATATAAAAGCTATAATCCTGTCTTTGAATTCCAGAATAAAGCTATCCTCATAACCAACTCCCTGGCACATCCATACAATCCCAAACCCGTGAGTAGTCAAAATTTTCTTAACAGATATATCCAATTTTCTTTTCCCCGTTCATGTTCATTCAATAGCATTTCATAAGCCTGTTTACAAAGTCTTGAGGCAGGAAGCCTCAGTAGTTTTAGCCAATATTTTATACATTTAATGTTTGACCTAATATACAATGGGTATCTGCCGGTTTCTCCCATAGATTACAGTATTCGAAGAATGTAGGGGAACATTTATAAAGCGCTTAATTGCAAACGTATGAACTTTTTCTAAATCTTTGTTGTTATGAAGTCCCCATATTTCAGCACCATATGTAAGAACTGGCTCAATTTTGGCATCAAAGAGTTTCCAGAATATTCTTGAATCAAGTGAGTTAAGTTTGTGCAAAGCTCTTAAAATCTCTGTGACACCTTTTTTTTCCTTTTCTACAAGTCTCTGTTACTGCGTTTTGTAAACTCAACTTTGTTGTAAAAATCATGCCTAAATATTTGTAGGAATTAGTTACTTTAACCTCACTAGTGCCGTAAAACCATTTTTCATGAGGGGAGAGATGACCACCCTTTCTAAATACCATTATGTTAGTTTTATCAAGGTTAACCTTTAAAAATAGACGATCTGCCTCTTGCTTTAACCTATTTAACTGATTCTGAAGACCTACAGTAGTGCTGGACAACATTATTACATCATCTGCAAATAGCATAAGAAAAAATTCAGCCGCTCCTGGGATCATTTGAATACCATGTTTTCCATTTTTACTTATCCCCACTGCCAATTCATTAATAAAAAAATGAAAACAAAAGTGGGCTTAATAAACAACCCTGCTTCACTCCTTGTGGACAGTTAAAGACATCTGAATAAACACACCTATCCCGCACGCATGCTAACACAGAATCATATACACCACGAAGAGCCATATACAGCTTGCCATCCACTCCACTTTTACATAAATTAATCCACAGCATATTTCGATTCACGGAGTCGAAACCCTTTTCTAAAGTCCACAAAGGCGACATACATTTTTTTGTGTTTTCAATAAATGCATTTGAATTAGTGCGAAAAGGGTAAATATATGGTCTGTAGTGCTATAACCTGATCGAAACCCAGCCTGTTCTTCAATGATTTTTTCCTCACGTTCTGCCCATGTTGTCAGTCTTTTATTTAAAATATGAGTATAGATTTTGCTAACGACACTTGTAAGCGCAACACCACGGTAATTGTCTGGGTTGTTAGGATCTCCCTTTTTATGAATAGGAATAAGTATAGACTTGGCCCAAAATGCAGGGAAGTTTCCCATCGTTAAACAGTCTGTTAAATAACATGACAAGGAAATCAATTATCTTTGAGTTGGCATGTTTCAGCATTTCACCTAAAATCATATCTGGGCCTGCACTTTTTCCTGATTTTAATCTTTTTATACTGTCAGTTACCTCTTTTTTTGCTTATCCGATCATTAAATAAAGGTTCTTCAAAATCTCCAGCATCCTCAATCACTATAACATTATCATCGCTTCTGTCGTCTATAGCCCCAAAGACTGCAGAAAAGTGATCATACCATTGTTGCGAACTTATATCATTATAAACAAAAGACTTTCTATTAGCTGATCTAATTATTGTCCAAAATAAACTTGAATCTTTAATTGCATTTTTCCAGCATTTGCAATTTTGATTCTTCAAATTCATGTTTCTTTTTTCTTTTCAAGTGCCCATATTCCCTTCTTTCGTTTACATACCTTTCCCCCGTGATGTTTTTTTATATTTTCATCACTTTTACACCTTTGAAAACTTTTCAAAGACCTTTAACTACTCTTTTCTTTTTTTCACACTCATCATCAAACCATTCATTGCATTCTTTCCTTCTCTTTCCAACTGTTCGAACCATGCACTCAGCGGCTCCACGCAACGCACGTTTAAAAAGTATCAACACAAGCATTAATGTCAGTAGGTAACAAGTCAACGGCATTTTGTAAACCATCTTTGAAAGGATGACTGTTAAGTTCATTTTTAATAACATTCCACGTACTCGTCGGACCATACTATCCGTTCTTCACCTTTCTGAGATGAAATACATTCCTTTTTGCCCAAAGCGTTTTTCCATTTCAATTCTATTGGCAAATGCCAGGAGAATAACTTGTCACCGACACACATATTGCATTTGTTTAACAAACATCTGAAACAAGAAATAATCAATTACACTGCATCCTTGTGGTGACACAAAAGTAAAATCTCCTTCAGAATTACTTTCACAAAAACCATTCAAAATCATAAGATCAAATAAACAACAAAGATCCACAGGGATTTCCCGAAATTATTTTTTAGTAGTATCCTTAGAACGACGCAAGTTTACCTCAGCTTCGTTGCTGTATGACCGAATTCAGAAAACACAACCCATTTCTTCACATCCGATTGCTCACAAACCTGTCGTGCATTTACGTGTCCCCACACTAACATGTATGCATCTTCATCCTGCATATGTCCCAATAAACTTTTCTTCCAACATTAAAATGCCATCTTTCAAATCTGATCGTTCGTACAATGGCCCCCTTCTGGTAACTACATAAGTTGACACAAGGACAACATCTTTTTCTAAGCTGAAAAACACTTCTATCAACTTTTAGAACGACAGTAATTTTCACACAATATCTATTTTTTTCACAAACCGTTCTAAGCATTTCTTTAATAATACTAGTACACCACCTGATTTTCTCCCGTGCTGTGACAATTTTTTGCAGGGGTAAAAAACTTTAAATAATCAGGAAAAATACTGTTGTAATCAAAGGAAGCATCAGCGAATGTTTCTGTTAGGCAAAAGAAATGAAATGAATTGACATAATTAACAAACATAACATCTGTCAATTTCGTATATAAAGATTTTCAACATTATAGTTGAGGAATGTCCATTCATTTGGATGGTCGAGCCTGTCCCTATCTGTTCTTGCTCCGCAAGTGTCTGTCAGTGTCACGACCACGGTTTCCCCGATGTGTGTGGGGTTCATCTGTCTGCCGGCCGACCCTCTCCGTCCTCTGCTCGCAGCACCCGTGACGTCACAGTGAGAGGAAACCCCACCAACCCCTCACTCCGCCACCTGTTTCACCGTGGGAATCCCCGCAACACTCAGCGAAAAAACGGGCACTACTGGCCCCCTCCGTCACACCTCACTGCACATCTGGCAAATCTTCCCCCTCACGATGCGACCCCCCACCATCACGCGCAAGGTCACGGCAGTGATGTTCACTATGTGAGGGCCGCACACTGGCAGGAGACCCCCACCCCCAACAGCCACCCTAGAACTTGACTGCCCGCCGACATCAACAGCTGAAGGAGGTGTGCGGTCAACATTGCAAGTGGAAGTCGTGCACTGGTTCGCTGTGTCACTGTGTTGACACTGCCCCTGGAGTGCCGTGTATCGCCTTCATCGTCACCGTCACTCGCACGTGTTGCACCGTCTTTCCCACCGCTGGCCGCTTCAGTGACAGTGGACTGACAGGTGGTCGACCTAGTTCGGGGTCGCTCGCTGTCAATAGCACGCACGGAATGTCCACTGTCTGCCCCGTGAGTGACGTCAGACACTACTTCGCGCTCCCAGTTGGCTGCTCGGGATTGGGGTCGGCGAGTAGCAGCGTGACGTCATCTGTTGACACCAGGAGGGTTCCCCTCATGTCCGTGACAGGGGAACTTCCAGGACTGGACTGCCTGTGGGTTGATCGGGATGGTGAGGCACGCCGATCCCCGAAGGAGGGTCCAGCACGCCGATCCCCAGGGAGGGTCCAGCATGCCGATCCCCCAGGGTGGGCCCAAACATGCCGATCCCCCAGGGAGGGTCCAGCATGCCGATCCCCCAGGGTGGGCCCAGCACGCCGATCCCCCAGGGAGGGTCCAGCACGCCGATCTCCCCCGGGAGGTCCAGCACGTCGATCGCCGATGTCTGGCCCAGCATGTCGATCCCCCAAGAGAGGTGACCGTTGCTGGTCACGGACCCGCAGCCGGCCGTTGACGAAGTAGCAATTCTCCCCTGCTCACGCACCTCCCTCAGCTCCGTCGACTGCCTCCTGGTCAGGTCCTGCGTCGCCCTCAGCCCGTCACGCTCCATGTCCTGCCATGCTGGCCAGTCCTTCATCAGCCGCATGGCGTCGCCCCATCTCTGGAACTTGGCGATGATGGGCGAGGGGTTGGGGTTGCGGGAGTTGGGTCTCCCAAGACGGTGTGCCCTCTCTATCACATCGTCGCTCCAGGCATGCTCAGGAATGTAGGTACTGAGCACATTTTTTCACGGCGTCAGCACAGTCCTCTTCCTCTCCAGCCCTAGCCTCAGGTATGCCAAAAAACTTGATGTTATTTCGGCGTGAGAAGCCTTCTAGACGATCGACTTCCATCTCGAGATCAGACACAGTTTTCAGTAAATAATCTTGCTGAGTAGAAAGCGATGTGATTTGTTCAGAGTTTTGCTGCACATCCTGTCGCATAACACCGACATCACAACATAAGTTGGCGATCAATGACTTCATTTCTTCTTGATCGACTTTGAACTGCTTAAAAATGCTCTCCTGACGATTTAGAGCTTCAGCTTGCGTCTGCATGATCACAAGAATGCTATCTAGTTTCTGTTGTAGACTCATCTCCAGCTGTCTAATACTCCCTTGCAAGTCCGGATTGTTCGTTTGCTTTTCTTGAGGCACAGCACATGCGTCTTTAGTCTGGTTGGACAAAGGTCCAGAATTTTCTTCAACATCGCCACTCAGCTTGACTCGTCTTAACGCGAACACAAACAGCACGAAGCACAGAGCAGGCAATGACATGCTCGGTAGGTCAACTATAGTCGGCAGAGAAATTTGATCGTGGGGGGCGAAAAAACAATCTTCACAGGTAACATTTTCGATGAAAGTCCCTCTCACCAAATACAGTTCTTGAGTACGGATATGCAGCAGTAGAAAAGGCGAATACAAGGCAGAAACAACAGAATGTTTCACACAGCAAACCAGGCAGGCCAGAAACAGCAGGCAAAACCAGGTCAACAACACGTCGGCAACACACACCACCCCACACCTTTCACGTGCGTACACATTGCCCTTCCCTCTCACCTTGCTCAACAAAAATTTTGCCACACTTGACGAATGAAAAAGTCCAATACTGGCCCTCCACTGTCCGGTATCAATCATTTTTTAGCACGGTCGTGAGCCAGAAGAACTAAAGAAAGTACTGCACAAACACTGCTGCACAAGAAGGTCCGAGTCCTCGCTAATTCCTATCTAAACACTCAATTGGAGAGCAGCCACAAAAACTTGCTGCGCCATCTTTAGCTGCCGACCTTGAGAGAGAGAGAGAGAGAGAGAGAGAGAGAGAGAGAGAGAGAGAGACAGAGACAGAGACAGAGACACAGAGAGAGACAATGACAATGACAATGGCAATTTTATTGAGTAAACAAAATGTTCATTTCAAGGGGATGAAACACAAAAATCTATTCAATTTTGTAATAATTTTCCTACGTTATTTCTCTCTCTCTCTCTCTCTCTCTCTCTCTCCTCTCTCTCTTCTCTCTCTCTCTCTCTCTCTCTCTCTCTCTCTCTCTCTCTCTCTCTCTCTCTCTCCTCTTTATTTTTAATCTTTTATAGTTTCACTGTAGCAATATATTCCAATATGTATTTTCTTTCCATATCAGATATCATTTATTCTGCTAGCTCTACAATTCGAATTTCCGATCGTTTTTGAAATGCTTTATACAAAAACCGAGACAGCTGACTTACGGACACTTTATCGTCACACGTCATCACAAAGCCAGTGTTACTATTTGCTCGATGGATAACACTGGCATCTTTTCTGAAAAGGTTATAAGCCTCACAATTAAACAACACATGAGATCTTCAACATACTGCTTACAAAGAGGACACAGCAAGTGTCGTGGTGCAACATCTTTTCTGTATCGCAGTTTGTGAACAAAGATGGGGAAAATTCCGAATCTAAACTTCGCATATATTTCTTTGTGGCATTTTGGGATACTATAGTCTAAGTATTTTTCGATTTTCAACGTATGCTTGAAGCAGCTGTAAAATTCAAAACTATCTTTGATTTCAATTTTGTCATGCCATATTTGTCCATATTGGTCAGTCAGTCTTTGTTTAAAAAAGACGGAAAACTTCTTACGTCACCAACATTATGTTGTTACCAAACATCACCGAATCCGTTTACACAAAGCAATTGTTTAACTTGAAATGCCTACGTTCTTTCACCCAACTCTTGTAAATAGTTTAACATAACATAGGCTTTTCTTGGCAACCTTGTAGCTGACATGTTGCACACTCTAAGCCAGTAGCGGATGCATCATTCTGCTGCCAGTACATACAAGGGATAACGACCGAGTTCCCCCAAGACCATACTGTTCGGTGACTGCATACCAACATTCAAATACCATTTACATGCAAATAGGTGGGTTTTTTTTTCAATAACATTGAGTTGTTGATAACCCCATATCTCTGCCCCATAAAGTAAAATAGGAGTAACTTGGGTGTCAAACATTTTGAAAAAAACTTCCCTTGGAACATCCCCTAGTTTCCAAAGGCACCTAAGTAATTGGCTAGTTCTGATCTTACCCTTCTTTGCAAGTTCTTCGACAGCGCATGTCAAGGATAATTTGGTTGTAAAATGTAGACCCAAATACTTATAACTGTTTACCACATTAATATCTACATTTCCATGTTTCCACTTTTCATTAGCCCCAGAAATCCCCTTTTCTAAATACAATTATCTTAGTCTTGTCTAAATTTAGTTTAAGGGAGAAGTTATCGGCAAAACCTCCGAGGATGTCAATTTGTTTTTGTAGACCGGCAGGGCAGTAGGAGGCGAAAGCCACATCATCAGCAAAAAGGAGAATTAGAATCTGAGTCACGTCAGGTGTTAGTTGAACACCGTGCTGACCATTCTGCGCAATCTCTAGCGCCAGTTCGTTTATGACAAATGAGAATAATGTAGGGGACAGGACACAACCCCTTGTTCACCCCCGCTTGCATTAAAAAAAAAACCGTTTGTCATGCTACGGGGAATTTAAAATTAAAAAACATTTTTCCCACTTAAATTTTCAAACCCATATTTGAAGAATTCCACTTAATTTTTTAACGCAAAAGCTTAAAAAACGACAAAGCAAAATAATTTAAGATTTTTAAAAACATATTTTGCAAAGCAAAAAAAAAAAAGGGAAAAAAAGTTTAACCCCTTTTTTCTAGAATTTTCCTTTTTTTCTCCCTTTAACAGACGTTTATTTAATTTTTTTGGTTTTCCAAAGTTTACATTTAAGGAACCGTTTGCTTTTTTGAATCCCACTTTAATAAAACTGTTCCCCCCGGTGGTTTTTTGGTGCAAAAATGTTAAATCCTTCAAAAAAAATTTAAAAGACGGCCCGAAGAAAAAAATGGGGCTTCTAAGTTGACTTCAGGGGAAAAACTTACCCGCCAATAAAATTTTTGGGTCCTTTTAAATTACAACTTTAAAAATGTCTTTTTTGGGAAACGGGAAATTTATAAAAACTTCCCAATCTTTATAGGTGAAGGGAAAAGGGGGGCTGTTAAGTAAGGACTGGGGGGGACTCTTCCCCCCTTATAAATTTTTTTTTAAAACAATTTTAAAAAATCATAAAAAATTTTTTTTGAAATGTTTTTTGAAAAAAAAAACCTTAAAAGGATCTTTTCTTAGAATTGTATCCGAAGTTTTGAAAAAAGGGGGTTTTTCGGACCTTTCCCCAAAATTTTCAGTTAACATTTTTTGGAAAAATTTTCTGTAAAAAAAATAAAAAATACAAAAAAAAAAAAAAAAATTTAAAAAAAATTTTTTTTAAAAAATTTTAGTAGTTTCTTTTTAATTTTTCGTAGAACTTTTGAATGGCTCCATTGCTTGGGGACTGCAATGCCTTTCGGTTTTTTTTACTGGGCGGGAAACAAAAATCCAAGCCTAGCTCACCGCCCTAAACCATTTTTGGGCGGTTGCCTGGCTGGTTTTTTTTTTTCAAAACTGTACCCCTTACAAACTGCATACTGTGTAGGTTACCCGTTTTCAATAAAAATTTTCTAACTTTTAGATTTTATTTTTTGTTAAAATCTGTGTTTTTCTGTCATTTTCAAATAACATCATTTTGCGCATACATTTAAAATGCGTCTTGTCTTTCTGTGAATAAAACACAGTCTTTAACTTTTCTCTAAGTTTTTAAAACTGGTTTTTTTTGAATAAATCCACAATTTATTCCAGCATGTCTTCCATGAAACCCTTTTTGAAAAAGTGTTTCTTTTTTTAAAATATGTCTCTTTCGCCGAACAGTCTCTAAATAAATAGTGTCGCTTCCTTTCAAACGTCTATAAAAGTGTTCAAAAACCTCATCGTTTTTTGCTGGATCAAAAATTTGTCATCATCTGTCAAAAAAACCTTCTTCATGATATGCTTTTTTCCTTTAATGTTGGACAAAAAATCACAATATGATCAAAATTATAGGTAAAAACTTTTTGTAATGGCCCTGGAAAAAATTTTGTTTTTCCAACAGTTTCCCAAAAATCAATGAAAATGAGGCTTTTTTTATAAAGTTTAACGCTCCATAGTTTTAAAACGAATTTAACTAACCCAGTTTTTGTTTTTATTATACTTTGTCAACTTGTTGTTTTTTAAAAAAACCCTATAAGTTTTAAATGTGAAAAGATTAAAAAGTAGTTTTTTGAGATTGCTTCTTTTAGACTAATTTGATTTTGTCACGGTTTGTAATGCCCTTTAAATTCCCCCCGTTGTAAAGAACCGACAGTATTTTAAGTTTTTAATTTAAAGTTTTCCGCAATTAAAATTTCCTTTAAAAAGGATTCTAACGCCAACCCCACCCCTCTCTCTTTTAAGCAAAATTTAAAAATATCATTGTAAAAGTGTCCCCTAATTTTTTGTGGAATGAACTGTAATTTTTGTAGAGCATCTTTCAAAACTGTTTCCCTTTCTGTGGAGGTGTAAGTTTGCCCCCAAACGGCTTTTTTCGATCTCTTTCGTATTGTCCCGGGTTTTAAAGGTTATATGTAAAGGACCTGATTTGGTGTTTTTCTGAAACTTTTTTTGGCGGAAAAAAAAGTAAATGGGCTTATGAATTCAATTTTATGTCCCTTCAAATGTGGTTTAAGTGCCATTTGTTGCTGTTGGTTTTAAAATTTTTTTTCATAATGCCTGCAATTTGTTTCTACATTACGCGTTGTTCTGTTTAGGAAACTTTTTGGTCGCCAAACCTTTTACGTTTATAAAAACATCTTTGCTGTACTCAAAACCTACAAAACGCCCATTTCCCGTTCTGTTCAAAACCTCATGTCTGCAGGTTTTTAATTCTAAAGTTAACACCTCTCGGCGCTAAAGTAACTCCCGATTTTTTGGTCCACGCGACTTATTTTTAGAACAAATAATTATTTTAATTCTAAAACAATGTGCAGGGTTTTCCATTTCACGACTTTTCCCGCTTTGTCTGCGATTTTTATATTAAAAGATACCCCCCAAAATAAACTTTTTAAACGTTTAAAATTGGGAATTGTATAATTTCATAATGCAATTGCGCTTTCCCTGATGGAAGGTTTAAAACGTTGAGGGGGCCCTTTCCTTATAAGTTTTATCAGTGCTCAGCTGCCAAAAGAACTAGAGTAATGAATGTAAGCAAAAATTTTAGCGGATTTTTCCTCATAAGTGTTTTGTTTGGGGGTAACTTAAATCTTGAATGGCTTGATCGTTGTTGTAAGCCTAAATTTTGCTTTTCTCTCCTCAAAGTAGTAATATGCTTCGTTTTTAGGTTTGAAGCAACATTGTTTTTAGATTTGCATTGTAAGTTTTTGGGGGTTTCGAATTTCTTTTTTTCTTTTTGTGGCAAAACCCCTAATAACCATCAGGTATGGTTAAAAGGCTAATTAAATTTTTTTTATTATCATTTTTTTTATTTTTATTTTTCTTCTTGGATTATTTATTAAACCTTTGACTTTGTAAAATATTTTATGAAAAGGAAACATTTGGTTCCCCAAACGTTATCAATAGATGTTCAAACGAAGGACGGTCTTGAGTTGCTATTGTTCAAACATTTTTTTAACGAATAAAAATGAGTGCATTTAAATAATGATGCAAAAATTTGTTGGGCCGCATACAATCTTAAAAATAAAATGTCTCTTGAAATTTTTGTGCTCGTCTGACACCTTTCAAGTAAAAGGTTATATCATTGAAGGGCTATCTTAAAACCCCTATTTTAAAAAAGACACTCCGAAAATGTGGGTTTTGTCATCCGATCGTTTATCAGAACCGTTAAAAATTTGCTGTGTTTTGTGCATCATGGGGTGGATGTGTATCTGTACTTAAATTCCTGATCTTTGGTGGGCAGTGTACAGATTCATTTTTTTACACCTTAGGGCGTATTTTTCTGAACTGCAAGCCCCCAATTTCCAAAAGCAAACCGTTTAATCATTTTTTTCAACGAAAGCATGAAGGCTTTTTAAAAGGTCTGTAAGAATTTAATATTAAGGTCAAGCAGAGTTTAGACAAAAGTTGGTCTTAAACAGGTCTAGGACCCCTTTTTTTTGGGGGGTGCCAGAAAGATAACTTTGACCGGAATCCCCCTTACACTCTTTTTTCGGCACGTGTTCACCTGGGTCCATAGGGAAGGCTAAAAAAGCATGGACAAAATTTATCTTAGCCCCTTTAAGGGGGCCCAAAAAAAGCGGGAAAAGAACGAATAAAGACTCTGTTCGTCTTATGTTTGGTGTTTGCTGGTTCGCAAGCACAAACGAGATCGAACATAACAGATCCTTCTATGGCTTTGACGCCAAAAACAATACTTAGCAAAATTTAGAGGACGCCATTAATTTGCAGTTGATTTGCCTTCAAGTATTAAAAGGTACCAAAAAGTTTTACAATACGCAAGATCAAAAGTAGACTTTGCTGTTGGTACTGGTTTATAATGCTGCCTTTGACCTCAGACTCCAGTTTAGGACAAAAATTTAAAAAACAATAATGAAATCCTTGTGGCAGGCAATGAAGGAAAGTCGGAAAAAAAAACGAAAAAAATTCTGAGCCAGTAATATTGCAAGCAGAAAACAAACAAGTCGACCCCAAAGAATAAGTCATCCAACCCCCGCGGCCAAAGCCCGAAGGCCGTTGAAGAAACAGGAAGAAAAAAAACAATAATGCCCATGAATATGAAAAGACAGCACTTGTTTTTGGATTAACTGGCCTGGATTATTTGGTCTTTATCTTACTAAAATTAACCCAACTATTAAGAAAAATTTAATGTCCATAAGTGCTGGGCCCATAAAACCAACTAATTTGCTTGCAGTAGACAAAAGCCAGTAACAAAACCCCCCCTAATATTACCTGGTAAAGCGTCATGGCTTTACTGGCTAATTTTTTTTAAAAAACCCGCAAGGTGATCAAGCTGTTTTTTTCCCCATGATTTATCTGGTGGTGATGGAGGCGATGGCGGTGGAGGCACTGGGCTTTGCCCACCGCCGCCTGTAATAGCCATCACCAGTGTACTTTTTTGCAAATCCTAAAGCGTTATAACGCTTGCAAATGTGACTCCTTGCTCTCTAAACAGTGTTCGTATTCGTTCTGCTAGCTTTTGTGTTTTCATATAAAATTCTTTGGATTTGTTTCTTTTTATTCTGCTCACTTGAGTTCGTAATTGTTCTCGGTTAGTAGACAACACTTCTAGTCTTGCTGATCTTTCTTGTTCAAGATCTTTTAGTCTTTGGGTTATTCTTTCTTTAATATCATGCCCTAAGTTGGCGTATCAGCCTCAACGAGTTTTTCTTTTTCTCTTTTTATACCCTCATCTATTTTCACCCAGTTTTGCTAAATTGTTTGTTAATTCGCCTCTAATGCTTCTAAAAGCATGATCAAGGGCAGCTATTTCTCGCATGGGTAGCGGGGGGTCGTGTATATTTTTTTAATGCTGTTTCTTCGGGAAAAACTGGTTTCTGCTTCTATTATTTCGTCTGCTGTTTGACTTAAATCTTTAAGTTCCATGTTTTGCTTTTGGGTTTATCTGTTGGGAGTTCTTGTAGTGTGTTTTGAAGTTTAGCAACTGCACCCCTATCTAATTTTGGTTTAGTAATCCCAAAGGCGATTTTGATCGCTCCCCACTGAGCTTTGTCTAATTGTACCATGGCTAAAAACTTTGATGAGCTTTTTTTAGTTGTAAGCTGAACAAGCTGTCCTTGATCGTTTTTCACAAACAAATGGTCATCTTTTACTTCAAAATCATCAGGGGGTATAAATTCGGGAGGTTCTTGACCAAAAACTTTGGTCCCAATGATCTAACCTTATTTCTGTTAATTCACGCCGAAATGAGAGCGCTGAGCGATGCTGTGTCAAAGGGATCATTTCATCATGTCGTCTCCAGGATAAAAAACCCATCATATCTTCTTCACTTCAATTTCCTGCCATGTTTCTAAAAAATTTAAAACTTTTTTTTTGTTTTATAAAAAATGTCACAAGATTATGGTTCAATTTTTGGGACCGCATAGAAGACTGAAAGAGCCCTTTTGGGCGTGAAGGGAAATAAAAGGGAAAATATTACTTTTCCAAATAATCCATTTTCATTTGATGCAGATCAAATTCTTACTGTCAAATTCCAGACCTAGGAGCAGATGAAGTGATTGTGCGGGCTCTGCGCAACTTACTTTCAAAATAGAACTCGAATCAGCAAACAGACCCAAAAGGACAGTTGTCCAGAATCTGGGACGGGCAATCGTTCAAAAATTTCTTTAAACTTGAGGGGCAAGAAAATATTTTCTTTACACAATGCAGACATATTTTTAAATTTTTCTGATTTATGGCTAACCGGGAATGAAAGGGCTGATCTTGCGTTTAAGGAATAGAAATAATGAAGCACTAAAACACAGAATACTTGCTGGTGATGCTAAAGACGGTAACAAGTTTGTAGCTGTAAATTTTGCGTATGGAAATCGCTTTTCTATTCCCTTAGATTTTGAGTTGTTAAAAGCGCATGCGCCATACTTTCAAGGAGCATTAAAAACAGATTGTCATATGAACTAAATTTTTAATGAATACAAACGTTTATCAGATCATCAGACACCCAAGCAAAGTACAGCATTTCTGACATCTCGTTAGAGTTTGACGTTGTTAGCACCCTAATTTAGCAAGGTGATTGGCAACAAAATCAGTCAAAATTAGAACATATTACGAAAGAGTGATTCATCATACAACATATCCCCGAAGCAAGAATGACACTATATGGAATTTTAGTTTTAGTGCCGCAGCAAGATCACTTAAAGGTATTTTATTTCTGTGTGAAAATTTAAGAACCCTTCAAAAGAGGAAGTGAAAAGTTTATTAATCCTAAAAAAACGAAAGTACAATGTTTTGATTGAGGGTAGTCCAACCAAATCTACGCTAGCGGGCTTAGACCTTATCAGCATTTTGACGAAATAAGAAAATTGTTTGGGGGGTGGGGAGGTGTAGAAGTCCAACAGTGACCTTGTGTCTAAAGATCTAACCTTCACGTGTTAGACTTGATGATTATTAACAACAAAATAGGTTTATGGATTGACCTAAGGTCAACAGGGCGATAATCAGTTGCATGGAAGGGGAGAACGGTTTAAGACGTAATAAACATTCAAATTGATAAAGAAAAAGATGGCGATTTAAACCACTTAATGTAATTTTT
>CM031622.1:8773424-8792372 GCA_018398815.1 Conus ventricosus
TCTGGGCCCACAGAAATGCAAGAGTATCAGTTGTTATATTTTTAGGATTGTAGTGCGGCCCCACAGAATATTTTCTTAGTATATTTAAACGCACTCATTTTTATTTCGTTTAAAAAATGTTTGTAACAATAACAACTCAAGACCGTCCTTCGTTTTTAGAACATGCTATTAATAACAATTGCGGAAGCAGAATGGTCGCACTCCATGAAATATTTTACAAAGTCGTATGGTTTAATATAAGTGAATCAAAGAAGAATAATAAGATTCTAAAAGTTAATAAAGCAGGAGAAAAGTTAGCCAGTTAACCATATCTGATGGTTATTACGGGTTTTGCTCACTAAAAGAAGCAATGAGTAACTTCAACATTACTCTCAAACTTAACAATGCAAATTTGACAATAATGTTAACATTCAAACCTGAAGAAGAAGTAGTACATTACCTTTTTGATGTAGAGCTAGCTAAAATGTTAGGCTTTGCAGCTGACAATCATAGATTTAGAGTTACACAAAACAAAACTACTTATGAGGGGGAAAGTCCGCTCAATCTTGCATTACATTCATTACTCTATGTTCATTTGGATGAGCTGAGCACTGATGAAAACTTATATGATGGAAGGCCCTCAACTGTTTTAAGAGCTCTTCCGTCGGGGAAAGCTGCATATTGCGATTATGAAATTATACAATTCCCTAATTTACAGTTTAAAAGATTAGTTTATGGGAGGGTTGGATCATTTAATATAAAGATCACAGACAAAGCGGGAAAGTTGTGAAATGTGATAACCTGCACATTGTTTTGGAAATAAAATAATAAGTTGTACTAAAAAAAATGTCGCGGGGGCCAGAAGAACCGGGAGTTACATTGACGCCTGTAAGGTGTATAACCTTAGAATTAAAAGACCTTGCAGACGTTGTAGACTTTGAACAGAATGGTGAGATAGGCGCTTTGTATGGTTTTGAGTACACTTAAAGAAGGTGATTATAAACGCAAAGAGGTTGGCGACAGCAAAAAGTTTCCTAAACTAGAACAGCTGCGCAATCTAGAAGCAAATAATGTTGGCCAGTATGAATATAAAATAGTTCGAAAACCTGACCTCAAATGGCACTTGGAACCATATTTAGAATGGGACATAAAATTTGAATTCATAACCCATTTACATTTTTTAGCCGGCAAAAAAGTTTCAGAAAAGCATTCAACTCTGGCCTTTACATGTAAGTCTTATGCCAGAGGACAATAGTCGGAAAGAGATTGAAATAACGCCGTATGGGAATAAACAGTACATCCTCCACAGAAGAGAAACGGTTTTAAAGGAAGCTTCTACAAAATTACAGTTCATTCCGCAAATGAAATTAGGAGATGCGTTCACAATGATATTTGAAATTTCTGTCTTAAAAGATAAGGGAGGGATGGGTTGTGGGCGTTAGTGACGTCCTTCTAAAAGGAATTCTAATTAGCTGGCAAAACTTAGACGTTGAAAAACTTAAAAGTTACTGTCGTCATTCTTCACAATGGCGAGAATATTAAGGTCATAACAACAAGCAAACAAAATCAATATTAGTCTAAATAGAAACAATCTTACAGAACTGAATTGGATTAATCTTACGCATTTAGGCCTCATAGGATTTTATTATACTGAACAGGTTTTGACGGAGAGCATGATAAAAATAATAACTGGATTAGATTAAGTTCTGTTTATAAAACTATGGAGCAGTTAAACTTTATGACAAAAAACCCCTCATTGTTCATTAATTTGTGGACAAACTGGTTGTGGGAAAACAATATTTGTCCTCAACCTATTACAAACAGTTTATCGTTATAATTTTGCTCATATTGTGATTTTCCGTCCAACGCTTGAATTTAACAAAGCATATTATGATAGAAGGTTTATATGGACAGATGATGACATTATTTAGTTGATCCTAGCAATAAGCTAAGTGAGTGTTTAGAATACTTTTATAAATTTTTTAAGGGAACGCAGACACTATTTATTATAGATGACTGTTCGGCAGAAAGAGACATAGTTAAAAAAGAAACGCTTTGTCAAAACTAGCTTTCAGTGGAAGACATGCTGGGATAAGTGTGTGATTTTATGTCAGAAATATAACTCGGTTTTAAAAGACTTTAGAGAACAGTTAAAGACTGTAGTTTTATTCCACATGAAAGACAGAGACGCATTTGATGAATGTATGCGTGAAAATGATGTTATTGAAAATGACCAGGAAAAACATAGGATTAAACAAAAATTAAAGTCTGAAAAGTTTAGTAAATTAGTATTAAAAAACGGATAATCCTACACAGTATGTTTGTTTGTAGATAATCGTTATTTTTTGGTTATTGAAGTGTTACTTGTCAGAGAACTATAAAACACGGGGTCTAGAGTCAACCGGTCGAAACTAGTTGAGACCGGTTGAGCTAGACCCCGTGTTTTATAGTTCTCTGGCGTCCAAGAAGCAGTTTGAAACGGCTTCTGCTTTAGAAGCCAGTGACGAATAGGAAAGCTTGCTTGCACTGGGTATAAATACAAGAAAACAAAATGGTCGGCAATTGCCACTCCTTAATACCTATCGAAGCCCGTGGCGAGAAATGTGCTGAAGACGAGTACAGTGAGCTGTGTTTGACAGATATTCGACCGTGGGAGGAGGAGGGGAGTTACCATTGTCGGCATTGAAATACTGAAACATCCAAGATTCCAAAACGTCAATACCCAAAATAACGTGTTGCCGGCGACAGCCGGCAAAGCTTTCTTTGTTGATATTTCTGTTGTCTTCCGTTTTTCTGCTCCTTCCCATTAAAAAAAATTTTTAAAGAAAAAATAATTCTTAAAGTTAAAATCTTTATAAAAAAAACTGTTGATAATGATATAACCGATCAGATCACATTCACTAAATTTTGATGGGATTACCTGTGACTTGGATTAGTCAAAAATGTATAGTGTACATTTAGACAAAGTGTGTGTCAGTCAGCCATAGATATTGTCTGGGTTAGTATCAGAAAAAAATGACCTGAAGAGTTCATTTGTGGAAATTATGTTACATTGCTATTACTGAAAACGTCCAGTGTGCTAATGAAAACAATCGACTTTCTCCCACAGAAGGGCACTTTGAGGGCCGGGCAGCTCTGCACTATCTATCTTCTCCTCACGTTTTGTTAAAGTCACCTTCGTTGTTTTTGTGTGAGGGCCGGGGAGCTCTGCACTATCTATCTTCTCCTCACGTTTTGTTAAAGTCACCTTCGTTGTTTTTGTGTGAGGGCCGGGCAGCTCTGCACTATCTATCTTCTCCTCACGTTTTGTTAAAGTCACCTTCGTTGTTTTTGTGTGAGGGCCGGGCAGCTCTGTGCTATCTATCTTCTCCTCACGTTTTGTTAAAGTCACCTTCGTTGTTTTTGTGTTAGCTTCCTGGACAAATCCCCTCTCTCTTGACCTGCTCCAAAATTTAATGGTTCGTCTTTAACTAACGGTCCATACACCACAGTTCCGTGTTTGTGTTGTCATGGTGATGGACAAGAACACCCAGCAAACTTCGGAGAAACATTTCCCTTTTGGCAAAAATTAAAAAAACAAACAAACAAACAATTAAACAAAAAACACATCTTAGCCACGCAGTGTGAAGGGAAATAACTATACAGCTTGGAATCACTCTTCAATCCGTTTCCGTGAACACTCGGACAAAATGTTTACTGGTCTTGGAAGTATTTATTCGTGCCTTTTTAGATGTTTGTAACGTCTGTACAAGAACATTTGTCGACATATCGTTGCCTGTTTTGTGTGAAGAGAACAGTTACTCTGCATCTCGCGCTTGTGTACACTTGGGCTTATTTTATTTTATTTTTTGTTTGTTTGTTGTAAACACTGTTTACAAGAAGGTTCAGCTGAGATTCCCCATAAAGTACGTGAAAATACGAGTGTCAAACTTGAAACATGTTTCCAGGTCTGAAGCTTGATGATCATGATAATGTTCATGATGATGATGATGAAGTTGATGATGATGATGATGATGATGATGATGATGATGATGATGAAGATGATGATGATGATGATGATGATGATGATGATGATGATGATGGTGATTACTGTTGTTGTTTTGTTTGTTGTTGTTGTTGTTGTTGTTGTTGTTGTTGTTGTTGTTGTTAATGTTCACAAGGCATTGCATGTTTAAAAAAAAAATTAAATCGGAAAAGTACAGCCGACCATTTGTATCGCATAAAAACATAGATGTTTTCTTCTACACAGACCCAGCAACATAGTCCATGTGAATTTGTAGATTTGCTTGGATTATTCCCATTTTGATTCCTGGCATTCTCTGTGCAACTTTACAAGACTTCAGTAAATGTTATTTGGAAATCTGCAGGGGAGGCTACCTGTGTTAGAGCTTATGTTCAGAGAGAGAGAGAGAGAGAGAGAGAGAGAGAGAGAGAGAGAGAGAGGAGAGAGAGAGAGAGGAGAGAGAGAGAGAGAGAGATAGCACAAAATAATCATATCGAAAACGAAAGTAGCAACATAAAAGAAACGTCCATCAATTGGAAGCTTAAATACAAGCAAAATAGGCCAGTATCTCGACCATCCAGATTAATATTATTCATAAAAGTAAATATGTAAATACGATAACCAAAGTATTTTACTACTTCCTGTACCATTCATTTTTTTTTCATTTGGACATCGTAAGTTCTAGTTGATGATAGCTTCTGCGCGTATCTTCAGTGCCTCTGCAATGTATCTGGCAAGTGATTTCACTGAATTATCATCATAATCAGTTTCAGAATTCCAAATGTGTCCTGATTTATGGCAACATACTTTTGAAAAACTACACACTTATCTCGTACAGCACTGTAATTTCTACAATGAAACAAAAAATGCGACTCTTCCTCCCTAAGGAAACCACACAATGGACACGGTGACGCTGTAGATGACTCAGTATAGAACCATTTTTATGGGCGTTTAGACCAAGAGTCCTTGTTCTAAGTCTGGATAAACAAATTTTATGCCATCTGTTCGTTATTACTGAAATATACTTTTCCGTTTCAAATATACTTTTAAAGCCATAAAACCAGTTATATTTATCCGTGTTTTCCATTTTAGAATGCCAGCTTTGTTTATATGAAGCTATAATCCTGTCTTTGAATTCCAGAATAAAGCTATCCTCATAACTAACTCCCTGGCACATCCATACAATCCCAAATCCGTGAGTAGTCAAAATCTTCTTAACAGAATATACCCAATTTTCTTTTCCCCGTTCATGTTCATTCATAGCATTTCATAAGCCTGTTCACAAAGTCTGAGGCAGGAAGCCTCAGTAGTTTTAGCCAATATTTTATACATTTAATGTTTGACCTAATATACAATGGGTATCTGCCGGTTTCTCTCCATAGATTACAGTATTCGAAGAATGTAGGGGAACATTTAAAAAGCGCTTAATTGCAAACGTATGAACTTTTTCTAAATCTTTGTTGTTATGAAGTCCCCAATTTCAACACCATATGTAAGAACTGGCTCAATTTTGGCATCAAAGAGTTTCCAGAATATTCTTGAATCAAGTGAGTTAAGTTTGTGCAAAGCTCTTAAAATCTCTGTGACACCTTTTTTTCCTTTTCTACAAGTCTCTGTTACTGCGTTTTGTAAACTCAACTTGTTGTAAAAATCATGCCTAAATACTTGTAGGAATTAGTTACTTTAACCTCACTAGTGCCGTAAAACCATTTTCATGACGGGACAGATGACCACCCTTTCTAAATACCATTATGTTAGTTTTATCAAGGTTAACCTTTAAAAATAGACGATCTGCCTCTTGCTTTAACCTATTTAACTGATTCTGAAGACCTACAGTAGTGCTGGACAACACTATTACATCATCTGCAAATAGCATAAGAAAAAATTCAGCCGCTCCTGGGATCATTTGAATACCATGTTTTCCATTTTTACTTATCTCCACTGCCAATTCATTAATAAAAAATGAAAACAAAAGTGGCTTAATAAACAACCCTGCTTCACTCCTTGTGGACAGTTAAAGACATCTGAATAAACACACCTATCCCGCACGCATGCTAACACAGAATCATATACACCACGAAGAGCCATATACAGCTTGCCATCCACTCCACTTTTACGTAAATTAATCCACAGCATATTTCGATTCACGGAGTCGAAAGCCTTTCTAAAGTCCACAAAGGCGACATACAATTTTTTTTTTTCAATAAATGCGTTTGAATTAGTGCGAAAAGGGTAAATAATGGTCTGTAGTGCTATAACCTGATCGAAACCCAGCCTGTTATTCAATGATTTTTTCCTCACGTTCTGCCCATGTTGTCAGTCTTTTATTTAAAATATAGAATATAGATTTTGCTAACGACACTTGTAAGCGCAACACCACGGTAATTGTCGGGTTGTTAGGATCTCCCTTTTTATGATAGAATAAGTATAGACTTGGCCCAAAATGCAGGGAAGTTTCCATCGTAAAACAGTCTGTTAAATAACATGACAAGGAAATCAATTATCTTTGAGTTGGCATGTTTCAGCATTTCACCTAAAATCATATCTGGGCCTGCACTTTTTTCCTGATTTTAATCTTTTTATACTGTCAGTTACCTCTTTTTTGCTTATCCGATCATTAAACAAAGGTTCTTCAAAATCTCCAGCATCCTCAATCACTATAACATTATCATCGCTTCTGTGGTCTATAGCCCCAAAGACTGCAGAAAAGTGATCATACCATTGTTGCGAACTTATATCATTATAAACAAAAGACTTTCTATTAACTGATCTAATTATTGTCCAAAATAAACTTGAATCTTTAATTGCATTTTTCAGCATTAGCAATTTTGATTCTTCAAATTCATGTTTCTTTTTTCTTTTCAAGTGCTCATATTCCCTTCTTTCGTTTACATACCTTTCTCCCCGTGATGTTTTATATTTCATCATTTTTACACCTTTGAAAACTTTTAAAAGACCTTTAACTACTCTTTTCTTTTTTTCACACTCATCATCAAACCATTCATTGCATTCTTTCCTTCTCTTTCCAACTGTTCGAACCATGCACTCAGCGGCTCCACGCAACGCACGTGAAAAAGTATCAACACAAGCACTAATGTCAGTAGTAACAAGTCAACGGCATTTTGTAAACCATCTTTGAAAGGATGACTGTCAAGTTCATTTTATAACATTCCACGTACTCGTCGGACCATACTATCCGTTCTTCACCTTTCTGAGATGAAATACATTCCTTTTTGCCCAAAGAGTTTTTCCATTCCAATTCTATTGGCAAATGCCAGGAGAATAACTTGTCACCGACACAAATATTGCATTTGTTTAACAAACAATCTGAAACAAGAAAATAATCAATTTACACTGCATCCTTGTGGTGACACAAAAGTAAAATTCCTTCAGAATCATTTTCACAAAAACCATTCAAAATCATAAGATGAAATAAACAACAAAGATCCAACAGGATTTCCCAAAATATTTATAGTAGTATCCTTAGAACGACGCAAGTTTACCTCAGCTTCGTTGCTGTTATGACCGAATTTAGAAACACAACCCATTTCTTCCACATCCAATTGCTCACAGCCTGTCCGTGCATTTAAGTCTCCCCACACTAACATGTATGCATCTTCATCCTGCATATGTCCCAATAAACTTTCTTCCAACATTAAAATGCCATCTTTCAAATCTGATCGTTCGTACAATGGCCCCCCTTCTGGTACTACATAAGTTGACACAAGGACAACATCTTTTTCTAAGCTGAAAACACTTTTATCAACTTTTAGAACGACAGTATTTTCACACACAATATCTATTTTTTTCACAAACCGTTCTAAGCATTTCTTTATTAATACTAGTACACCACCTGATTTTCTCCCGTGCTGTGACAATTTTTTGCAGGAGCAAAAAACTTTAAATAATCAGGAAAATACTGTTGTAATCAAAGGAAGCATCAGCGAATGTTTCTGTTAGGCAAATGAAATGAAATGAATTGACATAATTAATAAACATAACATCTGTCAATTTCGTATAAAGATTTTCAACATTATAGTTGAGGAATGTCCATTCATTTGGATGGTCGAGCCTGTCCTATCTGTTCTTGCTCCGAAAGTGTCTGTCAGTGTCACGACCACGGTTTCCCCGGTGTGTGTGGAGTTCAGTCTGTCTGCCGGCCGACCCTCTCCGTCCTCCACTCGCAGCACCTGTGACGTCACGG
Organism: Conus ventricosus; assembly: GCA_018398815.1. Classification (NCBI taxonomy): domain Eukaryota; kingdom Metazoa; phylum Mollusca; class Gastropoda; order Neogastropoda; family Conidae; genus Conus; species Conus ventricosus. The sequence goes on from CM031622.1 coordinate 8,781,611, forward strand.
TGAGAGGAAACCCCACCACCCCTCACTCCGCCACCCTGTTTCACCGTGGGAATCCCCGCAACACTCAGCGAAACACGGTCACAACCGGCCTCCTCCGTCACACCTCGCTGCACATCTGGCAAATCTCCCCCTCACGATGCGACCCCCCACCATCACGCGCAAGGTCACGGCAGTGATGTTCACTATGTGAGGGCCGCACACTGGCAGGAGACCCCCACCCCCAACAGCCACCCTAGAACTTGACTGCCCGCCGACATCAACAGCTGAAGGAGGCGTGCGGTCAACATTGCACATGGAAGTCGTGCACTGGTTCGCTGTGTCACTGTGTTGACACTGGCCCCTGGAGTGCCGTGTATCGCCTTCATCGTCACCGTCACTCGCACGTGTTGCATCGTCCTTCCCACCGCAGGCCGCTTCAGTGACAGTGGACTGACGGGTGGTCGACCTAGTTCGGGTCGCTCGCTGTCAATAGCACGCACGGAATGTCCACTGTCTGCCCCGTGAGTGACGTCAGACACTACTTCGCGTTCTCCGGTTGGCTGCTCGGGATTGGGGTCGGCGAGTAGCGGCGTGACGTCATCTGTTGACACCAGGAGGGTTCCCCGCATGTCCGCGACAGGGGAACTTCCAGGACTGGACTGCCGGTGGGTTGATCGGGATGGTGAGGCACGCCGATCCCCGAATGAGGGTCCAGCACGCCGATCCCCCAGGGAGGGTCCAGTGCTCCGGTGCCCCAGGGAGGGTCCAGCATGCCGATCCCCCAGGGAGGGTCCAGCACGCCGATCCCCCAGGGAGGGTCCAGCATGCTGATCCGCCAGGGTGGCCCAGCACGCCGATCCCCCAGGGAGGGTCCAGCACGCCGATCTCCCAGGGAGGGTCCAGCACGTCGATCGCCGATGTCTGGCCCAGCATGTCGATCCCCCAAGAGAGGTGACCGTTGCTGGTCACGGACCCGCAGCCGGCCGTTGACGAAGTAGCCCGTTCCTCCCCTGCTCACGCAGCTCCCTCAGCTCCGTCGACTGCCTCCTGGTCAGGTCCTGCGTCGCCCTCAGCCCGTCACGCTCCATGTCCTGCCGTGCTGGCCGGTCCTTCATCAGCCGCATGGCGTCGCCCCATCTCTGGAACTTGGCGATGATGGGGCGAGGATTGGGGTTGCGGGAGTTGGGTCTGCCAAGACGGTGTGCCCTCTCTATCACATCGTCGCTCCAGGCATGCTCAGGAATGTAGGTACTGAGCACATTTTTCACGGCGTCAGCACATTCCTCTTCCTCTCCAGCCCTAGCCTCAGGTATGCCGAAAAACTTGATGTTATTTCGGCGTGAGAAGCCTTCTAGACGATCGACTTCCATCTCGAGATCAGACACAGTTTTCAGTAAATAATCTTGCTGAGTAGAAAGCGATGTGATTTGTTCAGAGTTTTGCTGCACATCCTGTCGCATAACACCGACATCACAACATAAGTTGGCGATCGATGACTTCATTTCTTCTTGATCGACTTTGAACTGCTTAAAAATGCTCTCCTGACGATTTAGAGCTTCAGCTTGCGTCTGCATGATCACAAGAATGCTATCTAGTTTCTGTTGTAGACTCATCTCCACCTGTCTAATACTCCCTTGCAAGTCCGGATTGTTCGTTTGCTTTTCTTGAGGCACAGCACATGCGTCTTTAGTCTGGTTGGACAAAGGTCCAGGATTTTCTTCAACATCGCCACTCAGCTTGACTCGTCTTAACGCGAACACAAACAGCACGAAGCACAGAGCAGGCAATGACATGCTCGGTAGGTCAACTGTAGTCGGCAGAGAAATTTGACAATCTTCACAGTTAACATTTTCGATGAAAGTCCCTCTCACCAAATACAGTTCTTGAGTACGGATATCCAGCAGTAGAAAAGGAGAATACAAGGCAGAAACAACAGAATGTTTCACACAGCAAACCAGGCAGGCCAGAAACAGCAGGCAAAACCAGGTCAACAACACGTCGGCGACACACACCACCCACACCTTTCACGTGCGTACACATTGCCCTTCCCTCTCACCTTGCTCAACAAAAATTTTGCCACACTTGACGAATGAAAAAGTCCAATACTGGCCCTCCACTGTCCGGTATCAATCATTTTTTAGCACGGTCGTGAGCCAGAAGAACTAAAGAAAGTACTGCACAAACACTGCTGCACAAGAAGGTCCGAGTCCTCGCTAATTCCTATCTAAACACTCAATTGAAGAGCAGCCACAAAAACTTGCTGCGCCATCTTAGCTGCCGACCTTGAGAGAGAGAGAGAGAGAGAGAGAGAGACAGAGACAGAGACAGAGAGAGACAATGACAATGACAATGGCAATTTTATTGAGTAAACAAAATGTTCATTTCAAGGGGATGAAACACAAAAATCTATTCAATTTTGTAATAAATTTCCTACGTTATTTCTCTCTCTCTCTCTCTCTCTCTTCTTCTCTCTCTCTCTCTCTCTCTCTCTCTCTCTCTCTCTCTCTCTCTCTCTCTCTCTCTCTCGAGACTAGAATCTGATCACTTACCACTTGAATTTTATTTGAATGTGGTTAACAATACTAAACCTTCTGCTAGAGCTGAAAATGTGAATAAGTATATTGAAAAGTTCGTGTGGAATTGCGATGTATCACAATCTTATATAGACGTAATGTATTCTTCTGAAGTGTTAAGTTTACTTAATTATGCCTTTAATTTGATTGACCATGACCACAATGAAGCTTTGAATGCTTTTATTCAAACTGTCAAAACGTATGGAGCTTGTATGAAGAAACGAATTATTTTGACAATTCAAGTAAAAACAGTGACTGGTATGATAAAGAATGTAAATCAAGTAAGGCAAAAGCAAAACGTTTATTACGAGTTTTTTGCACAACGAAAGATCCAGCCGACAGTGACGTTTACTGTGTAGCAAGAAGAGAATATAAGAATCTTCTACAGCGAAAAGAAAAAGAGCATAATGATTTATTACTGGATAAATTAACTGGGTCCATTAATAATCAAAAAGAATTCTGGAAAAAATGTACGTAGAATTTCTGTTAGAAGAAAGCAAGCTAATAATGTTACAACAGATGATTGGTTTGAGCACTTTAAAGGTCTGCTTGAAAGAGATATGGTAACAGAAGAAAATTATACAGTTGTAAATAGAATGGATGACGAACAAGAGGAAAATGCTTACATGAATCGCCCTATATCTAGGGAAGAAGTTCTTTTCGCCATAAGAAAATTAAAGAATGGCAAAGCTGCTGGACCCGACGAGATTATCGGGGAAATGATTAAAAATGTGGGAGAGCCAGTAGTTGATTTTTTCGTCAAGTTGTGTAATACTTTATTTGATAAAGGTGTATTTCCGGATAACTGGACAAAATCCATTGTTGTTCCTCTATTTAAAAAAGGAAACCCAAACGATCCAAACAACTATAGAGGCATATCTTTATGTGATACAAGCAGCAAGATTTACAGCACTATAATAAACAACCGATTACAGGAATGGATGGAAGAGCAAAACCTTACAGGTGAACATCAGGCAGGTTTCAAAAAGGCTATTCCACCATCGATCATATGTTCACGCTGGTAGCCTTAATACAAAACAATTTTGTATGAATCGTAAACTCTATGTAGCTTTTGTTGATTTTGAGAAAGCTTTCGACTCTATTGAAAGACATTTACTATGGCCTATTCTTTTAAAAAATGGAATAAAAGGGAAACTTTTTCGGTGCATTAATAGTATGTACATAAATGTCAAAAGTAGAATCCGATCTGGGGATACGTTAACAGACTATATTAGCTGTACACGGGGCGTGAAACAAGGAGATGCTACTAGTCCGGTATTATTTTCATTATTCATCAATGAACTGGCATTAGAAGTAATCAGGTGTGGGAGACATGGTGCAAGGTTTACATATGATTATTTTGAATTATTCATTTTGTTATTGGCAGATGATGTAGTTTTATTGTCTGAAACAGTCGTTGGCTTACAAACGCAGTTAAATAGTCTTCATCGCTCAGCATTAGAACTTCATTTGAATGTAAATATGAACAAAAGCAATATAGTGGTGTTTAGAAAAGGAGGATATTTGGCAGCCAGAGAAAGATGGAATTATAATGGGGTCTTAATGCCTGTGGTAAATATATATAAATATTTAGGAATCTATTTCTCCACGAGACTGAGTTTTACTGCAGCATGCCAGGATCTTGTAAGCAGAGCCAAGAGGGCCTTATTGTGTGTATTGCAAAATTTGTACAAATTGAAGAATAATTCTCTTGATCTTTATTTAAAGTTATTTGATGCTCAAATTCAACCGATTGTTCAATATGGTGCCGAGATATGGGGTCTTGAAAATGCAGCTCTTTATCCTGAAAAATTACATATGTTCGCACTTAAAAAGTTCTTAGGAGTTGAAATGAGAACACCAAATGATCTTATCTATGGGGAGACGAACAGGTATCCTATCTATATAAATTCAGCAGTGCAGTGTATTAGATACTGGTTAAAATTAACACGATTAGAAGAGTGCAGATTACCGCGGAAAGCCTATAGAATGTTATTTGATTTAGATGTACGGAATAAAAGAAATTGGGTTTCCAATATTCGATGCAAATTATATACGTATGGTTTTGGCTACGTATGGGTGAACCAAGGAGTTGAAGAAATAAGTCTCTTTTTGAATCATTTTAAAGACAGATTGATATTGTGTAGGTGGCAAGAATGGGACTTCCATGTAAATAACAGTGAACGGTTTCAAACATATAGAACGTTTTGTACTGTAAATGATGATAAAACCTACTTGAAGTTGAAATAAGATAGGCACTTGAAATTTATATTGACAAGATTTAGGTTTGGTGTGTCTGAAATTGCGTGTCACTACTATCGTTATAGATCACATACAGAAGCAGATTTGATTTGTCCATTGTGTAGAATTACCAAGGAAGATGAAATTCATTTTCTTTTGTGCTGTCCAACATTAAATGATTTACGAAAACAATATATACCTTTAAAATTTTATAAGCATCCCAGCCAGTTTCGATTGACTTTACTGTTGGCGTCTAAAAATGAAACCATTGTCAGAAATGTATCAATATTCTTGTACAAAGCGTTTAAAATACGATCTGCAGCTATGTCTTAATATCTTGAAATATGTGTGCATATATGACTGTGTGTATAATTCATAAGAAAGATGCAAAGTTTGTAAAGTTTTTTCAACTGGAAAGTGTACCCCATCATGAGGGGCAATGGCCTATGCATGATTAAATTATCCGAATCCGAATCCGAATCCGAATCCGAATCCGAATCCGAATCTCTCTCTCTCTCTCTCTCTCTCTCTCTCTTCTCTCTCTCTCTCTCTCTCTCTCTCTCTCTCTCTCTCTCCATCTCACTCCTCTTCATTTTTAATCTTTTATAGTTTCACTGTAGCAATATATTCCAATATTATTTTCTTTCCATATCAGATATCATTTATTCTGCTAGCTCTACAATTCGAATTTCCGATCGTTTTTGAAATGCTTTATACAAAAACCGAGACAGCTGACTTACGGACACTTATCATCACACGTCATCACAAAGCCAGTGTTGCCGTTTGCTCAATGGAAAACACTGGCATCTTTTCTGAAAAGGTTATAAGCCTCACAATCAACAACACATGGGATCTTCAACATACTGCTTACAAAGAGGACACAGCAAGTGTCGTGGTGCAACATCTTTTCTGTATCGCAGTTGTGAACAAAGATGGGGAAAATTCCGAATCTAAACTTCGCATATATTTCTTTGTAGCATTTTGGGATATATAGCTAAGTATTTTTCGATTTTCAACGTATGCTTGAAGCAGCTGTAAAATCAAAACGATCTTTGATTTCATTTTGTCATGCCATATTTGTCCATATTGGTCAGTCAGTCTTTTTTTAAAAAAAGACGGAAAACTTCTTACGTCACCAACATTATGTTGTTACCAAACATCACCGAATCCGTTTCCCACAAAGCAATTGTTTAACTTGAAATGCCCACGTTCTTTCACCCAACTCTTGTAAATAGTTTAACATAATATAGGCTTTTCTTGGCAACCTTGTAGCTGGCATGTTGCACACTCTGATCCAGTAGCGGATGCATCATTCTGCTGCCAGCACATACAAGGGATAACGACCGAGTTCCCCCAAGCCCCATACTGTTCGGTGACTGCATACCAACATTCAAATACCTTTTACATGCAAATAGGTGGGTTTTTTTCAATAACATCGAGTTGTTGATAACCCCATATCTCTGCCCCATAAAGTAAAATAGGAGTAACTTCGGTGTCAAACATTTTGAAAAAACTTCCCTGGGAACATCCCCTAGTTTCCAAAGGCACCTAAGTAATTGGCTAGTTCTGATCTTACCCTTCTTTGCAAGTTCTTCGACAGCGCATGTCAAGGATAATTTGGTTGTAAAATGTAGACCCAAATACTTATAACTGTTTACCACATTAATATCTACATTTCCATGTTTCTACTTTTCATTAGCCCCCAGAAATCCCCCTTTTCTAAATACAATTATCTAGTCTTGTCTAAATTTAGTTTAAGGGAGAAGCTATCGGCAAAACCTCCGAGGATGTCAATTTGTTTTTGTAGACCGGCAGGGCAGTAGGAGGCGAAAGCCACATCATCAGCAAAAAGGAGAATTAGAATCTGAGTCACGTCAGGTGTTAGTTGAACACCATGCTGACCATTCTGCGCAATCTCTAGCGCCAGTTCGTTTATGACAAATGAGAATAATGTGGGGGACAGGACACAACCTTGTCTCACCCCCGCATTACATAAAAACCCCGTCTGTCATGCTACTGGACATCTTACACACGATCTCACACAACGATACATTGTTTTCAGCATCCTTAACATTTTGCATCCAACGCCCATAATTCGAAGTACATTTCACATGATATTTCTATTTACAGTATCAAAAGCTTTTTTAAAATCGACAAAGCAAACATACAGTTTACATGAATTTTTCAAAACATATCGTTGCACAATAGCATAAAAGACAAAATGTTATCTGAAGTAGAATAACCAGTTCTGAAGCCACTTTGTTCTTCAGCAATCTTTCCATTCCTTTCTGCCCAATTACCAAGACGATTATTTAATATTTTTGCAAACATTTTCCAAGTATACATAATAACGAGATTCCTCGATAATTGCTGGGATTATCGATATCTCCAGCTTTGAATAAGGACGCAACGATTGCATCATTCCACGCACTTGGATATTGTTGTGTGTCGAATATATATTAAAGATCCGTTCAAAATCGTTAAATTGCAAACAGCACAGAGCCCAAGAAGAACACAACCAAAGTGGTTAACGGTTTCGTCCTGAGATTGCCTCTGCTCACATAAATCAGACTGGATAAAGTCATTATCATCTACCGCTTCACATGAAGTAGCATTTAAGGAACCAGTCCTTGCATTGAAATCACCACACAATAATAAACTCGTACGGTTCGTTTTGAGACTGGACATAATCAAAAAATCATTCTTCAATCACATTTATACTGGACCTGAGGGAATATGGGGCTGTCTATAGTAAGGACTGTCAGGGGGGGGACATACATAGGCACCGCACAATATCAAATGATTTTTGTTCATTAACATGCTTTTATCGAACTCTATAACCACAATATTATCTTTTGAAATGTCTGATGATTTGATAAAAACCTTCAGTGATCGTTTCACTAGAATTAGTACTCCCCTGCTACACCGACCTTGTTGAGAGATGAGAGAGTTTTTACTGCTGGACTCATAAACTCAACAAAGTTGGGGAAACAGTCAAGGTCAGTTTGGTACTTGAAAAAATGTTTCTGTAAAACAAACTGTATCAAATTTTGATACGTACTGTATGAAATCTGACTCGGACAGTTTTGAAAGAAGACCTTCGACATTCCAGTTCACAATACAAATTGTCGGACTTTCCTCAATGAAATATTAGTAGTTTATTGTCTATTTTCGTAGAACTTTTGAAATGGCTACCATTGCTTGCAGACTGCAATGCCTTTCGGTTTTTAATGTTACTGGGCACTGGACGGCGGTTTTCTGCCATTACTGAAGCAAGGTTGTACACGGTCCACACGCTTAATGTCATCGTGACGTTGTTGGCTGGAGATCGCGCGTCCTTCGCCGGCAGCCTGGCGTCATTTTTTTGGGTTGTTTCTCAGCATCGTGTCGATTCGCTCTTGGCTGTGACCCTCGTTTTCCTTGGAACTTGACGATCCCGCAGAGTCATTGAACACGCTGACGCTGACGATGTTCCTGCAGGGTGAATGGGTTGGATGTCCGTTTCTGAACAGGAGATCGTCCCCCACGTTCCAAACCCCCATAGAGAGTTTGCTGACGGGTGCCTCCGTTAGATCTGGTTCCACCAGATCCTCTGCCCCTGGTGTGAGCGTGTGGTCCTGTAGAACTGCCAGGCGACTTGTAGGAGTCGTACTGAGATACAGAGTTGTCGCCCTGTTCTTCCTGTAATGTAGCTTGGATGTCCGTATGTTCCTGGCTCCCGCGTGATCGATGACGGACTGGGGAGTGAAGGGAGTGGGGATTAGGTGAACGGAGACGAAGGGAGGAGGAAGGGCAGATCGTGGGGTAAGAGGGGGTGGGGGAGGAAAGTGTGTATCTGGGGAGGAGGTAGTACGGGTGGAGGGGGGGAGGATGGGTGATTTGGTGAGTGGAAGGGGGGGGGAAGAGATTGACGAGCAGGGTTGGGGGAGGTGGGAAGACGAGGATAGTGTCAGAGAGCGGGAGAGGGCAAGAAATAAGGGGGGAGAAGGAGAGGAGCAGGAATAAAGGGGGGATGTTGGAAGGGAACGAGCAGGAAGGGGAACAGGAAGAGAGGACTGGGTGACTTATGGTAGTCCTGTGGTTGTCTGGTTCCTGGCAGCGCCTTCCTCGTTGTTGACATCAAGAAACTGCTCACGTCCGTGGTGGCTTTGTCTCTTGTATTTGATGAATTTAAATCCTCTGTAAAAGGCTGTATATCCACCTTTCTTCAGTTCATTGAGTGTGTGTCGTTGTTGTTCTGTCAGATCGCCGACCATTCTTATTCCGGCTTTTTTCAAGTTATCATGAGTTGCTTTTTTACTAATCAATCTCTTTTTGTCTTTGTTTCTTAGCAATTTGGCCAGCATAGGTCTTGGTCGAATCTGGTCGGTTTTCTACCTAATCTGTATGCTGTGGAAAAACTCGTCTTCTGACCATGTTCTTGATAAATCATGTTTGCAAAGCAGTCAATGAGAATCTGAACACAGTCTTCAGACCCTCTTTTATCACCTGTTTCTGGTATGCCGTAGAAGGGCAAGGTTGTCTTTTCGCACATGTACAGTGTGTCATGTTGGAAAAAAAATTCTTCAGTTTTTCCAAGTCTGTGTTCAAGTTGCTTTGCATTTCTTTCAAATTTAGTATCTCTTTTTCTCTTTTTGCTTGGCTGTTCTGCGATCTCTTGGAGTTGTGAAGACATGGAGGAGACAGTGGAAGAAAGAGACCTGATGTCAGCAGCAATACTGACAAAGCGGGCACATATGGATATCTTCAGGTCGCCTATCAAATCTTCGGTTGAAGGGCCAGGATTGAGTTCTATATCTCCGAAAGACACAAGAATAGTCCTGCATAGGGGTTTACATACCTCTGCTGGTCAATACCCTGTAATGTGTAGCAGTTCCGTTGAGACCCCCACATCATCGCCCACCTTGGAAGCGGAAATATCCATTTTGACAAATCTCCGTTACACACGTCGACGGATTTCCTTATGCTTCCTCCCCACCATTCATAAATAAACTGAACAAGTCCGACATCACGATCTCTTACAAAGCACCCACCTCACACCAAACAGAAACACCATCATGCCCCAACGTCGTCACAATCAGTCGATATGACCAAGCCTGTGAAAAAGTCCCACTCTGTGTAAGGTGGGGTACAGCTTTGAAGATTTGATATGGTATGACCTTTTCACGTTTCCTCATCAAAACCTTCACTAAAATTGGATGAAGTGTCCCAATTTTTGCACGATTTCAGTTCATTGCTGCAAGGCATCTTGACTTGCTGAAAATAAGATGACTTAAGATAATTAAATGTTGATAATTAGTCAAAAAAACGAATTAAGTTGCGCAGCACCAAGAAAACACGTCTTGCCTGAACAAGTGCGAAGTGTTCACCCGGAGAGAGAGAGAGAGAGAGAGAGAGAGAGAGAGAGAAGAGAGAGAGAGAGAGAGAGAGAGAGAGGAGGGAGAGAGAGAGAGAGAGAGAGAGAGAGAGAGAGAGAGAGAGAGAGAGAATTTGAACATCTCTTGTGTTTGAGAGACTATAATGACAGATGGGTTCTTTTCATGATATATGGACCAATCCTTTATTTTTTGTTAATTTATTACCTTATTGTTGCTTTATTTCAAAATTTTCATTGTATATATGAAGAATAATGGTAATTATGACGTCCAAGCAATATTCATGACATTTCGTAGGCTATAGTATTCAACAAATTTCCAGTTATTACGTGCAACTGAAATTCGTTGAGAAAAATGTGATAGGTTATAACATTTATAAGGAATACTGTCTTCGATCGACCTTTTCCATGCTAGCAGCCAAGCTGCTGGGCCCTACTAATTTTCTGAAAAGCAAAACTCATCTAATGTACCAAATGATGTGACCACTGATTAAAGTCCGTAGGTAGCTCGCGTACTATCAAAAGCTTTATTTTACTTTTATACAGTGAATCGTTAGAAACAAAGTAACTATCTAAATAGTAAAGAAACATTAAC
>CM031622.1:8793372-8800872 GCA_018398815.1 Conus ventricosus
ACAGCTGTTGCTTATGCTGAGTCATGGGTGAACTTGGACTTCATGACGAGTATGACTGCTAGAGGGGACAGTGTCTGGTCCTAGCTCTGGAAGAAATCACATTAAATTCCTTTCTTTCCATGTGAAATAACTTTTCTCTCAAGAAAAGAACAAAAGTCTGTAAATGTGCATATTTGCTCATATGTCTTTATTTGGCTTAATCTAACTCTTGCACAGGTTTATATATTTTTGTACACATCGTGTCAAACAACAAGTGTAAAGCACATCACTCCTGTTGCAGGAGTCTCTTTTCACATGTATAGAGGCCGCCTTTACTCCCGTTTGAGGAAACACACATTATTCAAATACGGAGAGTACATTATCTCCCACGTGTGGAGAACCCATCCTCTCCTTGTGCTGGTAAACTAGTTACGCTCACTGTGGCATATCCCTAACAATACATAAACTATAACATGGTTGTAGTAAGGGTAGGGTACATGACACAATGATTGGTGGGGACATCAGATGTTTAAGCTGCTTGTAGATTAACGATCTTTGTTGAGGCACAGTCTGCACAGCTGGAGAAATTCAGAGTTAGGCATGCTGTAGATTGTGGATAGATGGCAGGGGGGCGCAAAGTCTAAGTGTAAGCGTTCATCAGTGAGTTTGTAGAAGACGGTTTGATTGAGAGTTTCCCTGTTTGTAAGACAGACGCAGAGACATTCACAGATGTTTATTCAAAAATCCCATAGCCACTTAGAATGGGGTACATTAATAACGAACCGCGCAATTCTTTGATATAAATCCATTATCATTTTCGCATTCTGACTGCTTTATACGAATAAAGACAAACTATTTTAAAGGTCTTTTTTTATTTACATAATCAGTTTGAAGAAACTTGGATTTGTTGGTTACTCAGGTGGAATCAATTGTTGTCTTACAGTATGTAGCTTAGGGCAAGACAGAACAAAGTGAACTTCATTTTCATCATCTTCATGACGGAGCTGACACATTAAATTACAGTCATTCAAAGGTCTGTAACGATTAGAATGTACACAGATATCTGATACACCAAATGTGAATTTTGTCACAATATTTTACGGGGGTTGACTTCCAGAACCCAGCATATATATATATATATATATATATATATATATAAGAAGAATGCAATCCCAGAAAAGGTGTGCAATACCGTAGAATGTTTGTTGAGTGTTCAAAAAACCAACCAAAGGTGCCACCTAAGAAGCAAAAGAAAATCATGAAAGAGCAAAACAAGCTACATTTTCTTGTGAAAAGTAGAAAAGTAGCTTTGTTTATAATTGAATATTTCTTGCAGTCATTGCAACACCAAGCTGCTCTGTAAGTTGCTGGAACGGTGCTCGGTACTTATCCTTGGAATTTATTAGTTTGTTGCATTTTAGTCCCTTGCGGATTCATTCCAAGAACTGGCCCTCAGCACTTGTGTCTTAAGAGGATATCTTTTGATATTTTCTACTTTTCACAAGAAAATGTAGCTTGTTTTGCTCTTTCATGATTTTCTTTTGCTTCTTAGGTGGCACCTTTGGTTGGTTGTTTGAAAACTCAACAAACATACTACGGTATTGCACACCAGCCTTTTCTGGATTGCATTCTTCTTAAAACTGAAAAGGCAGAGGAGTCAAATTACCACTTTCCACGGTCACTGAGGAGAAACAACCAGGTTTCGAAATATCGGTATATGACCAGGAGTTATATGTTAGCGAGTTTCCCTCCCTATTGGAGGATGTCTCCCCCTTGGAGACAATAAGCTTGCTGAAAGCTCATTTTGAGAAGCATTTATTTTATTTTTCCCCATTTACGCACTCAAGCACATACTGTTAGTTAGGCAGAATCATCTACCACTGCAGATATGAATGCTTATCTCTCCCCCCATTTCTTCAATCAAAGACATAAGAGCAAGCTTTGTTTATAATTGAATATATATATATATATATATATATATATTATATATATATATATATATATATATATGAGATACTGGGTTCTGACAGTCAACCCTCTCAATAAAGTAAGAGGCGGAGAAGTCTAGAGAACTAATTATCTGTGAGATAAGCGTGTGTGTGTGTGTGTGTGTGTGTGTGCGTGCGTGCGTACGTGCTTGCACACACACACACACACACACACACACACACACACACACACACACACACACACACACACACACACACGCACACACACACACACACACAAACACACAAACACACACACATACACAAAGAAGGCCAGCATACATAATTAAGAAATATCCATGTTGTGAGCTTTGCTTTGCTCTTAAAAAGAAATCGTGATCATGTTCAAGTTCTAATTTGAATGCAACGTGAAGGTACAGCTCTACATTCAAACACACACACACACACACACACACACACACACACACACACACACACACACACACACACCACACACCACAGAGAGAGAGAGAGAGAGAGAGAGAGAGAGAGAGAGAGAGAGAGAGAGAGAGAGAGAGAGAGAGAGAGAGAGAGAGAGAGAGAGAGACAGACAATGACAGTGAGAATGGTTTATTGACAATAGTTAAACAACCCTTTCGCCAAGGGAGTGCATGCGCAATTTCCACCTAGTGTTGCCAAACTCTGCCAACAATAGATATGCGAGTCACAAAACAAGCGTGCGCACAGAAAATACTTGAACAGTACAAATAACTAGAACATGAAGAAAAAAGACCATTCATCAAACAATATCCTCATCACAATAAACAACTTATTGCATAATCGTGATTTACAAACACAGCCTACGAGAGAGAGAGAGAGAGAGAGAGAGAGAGAGAGAGAGAGAGAGAGAGAGAGAGAGAGAGAGAGAGAGAGAGAGAGAGAGAGAGAGAGACAGACAGACAGACAGACAGACAGACAGACAGACAGACAGACAGAAGAGAGAGAAAGAGGAGAGACAGAGGCAGAGACAAAGACAGGGAGACACAGAGAGAGAGAACGCCAGCATACATGATTAAAAAATCGTGATTATGTTTTTTGATGTGCCTTCCATCTTTCTTTCTCCTAATCTAAATACATCTGTCCTATGATCTCTGTATGCACGTGGCGTATACTTGAGTGTGTGTGTGTGTGTGTGTGTGTGTGTGTGTGTGTGTGTGTGTGTGTGTGTGTGTGTGTGTGTGTGTGTGTGTGTGTGTGTGTGTGTGTGTGTGTGTGTGTTTCTGTCTGTCTGTCTGTCTATCTGTCTTTATTGCAAATATTTCTTTCACAGAAACATGACTATTTTGTCTGAAATCACCCTCTTTCCATCCGTTGAAAGTCAATTACTTAGTCGTGCACAAGCAACCTCGAACATTTATAATAGCACTGAAGTTGTATGAACATTTCGTTAACTCCAAATAGTGCTCATACAAAACTTCTTTGTCCTTTAATCTTCACTTTATTTTCTAATTTTGGCCTTGACCTTGTGAAGTCCTTGCTGACAAGCTACAGGAGCTAAAACTGCCTGGTGTGTTTTTAAACAGACCTCGGACTCCCCATAAACCACGCATAGTTCAGCTCGATTTATCATAGAAAGAAAACCATTAGAGTATACCCTATACAGTGCCTTTTCTCTCGTGCATTCACTGTTGGTATTTGGCAACAAAGACTATGACAGGTGCAGACAAGCAGAAAGTACGAATGGCGAGCCCGAAGTTGTTGTTTATAGTCTGTAGACAGACAGACCACTGTTTGGTGTCCTAAGAAGGATGGACATCTTGAGGATGGAAAACTTATTTTCATATGTGAGGCGATCTGAAGGATTGGACATTACCAGCGATAACCCAGCACCAGTCTAGGATAAATATGAGTCTGGTCCTTTGAGCTCTCACGGTCATAAACAATGCTGGCATGAGTAAGACAGGCCTATTGATAAACAAGAAGGATGGTTTAACATACATGTTATCAGCTCTTGTCTAAAAGAGAATCATTCGTGTACCATTAGATGCCAAAAGTAACTATATTGTTTGTTCGCTTGTTTTAGAATACTTCAGTAAAAGAGCTAGGAAATCAGTTTTTTGAGTCTGTGATTCAATATAGTACTCAGTCTCTTTGGTCATGGGTCAGAACAAAAAAGGAGCAGGCCAGAAAGTGCACATGTTACAATGTGGATGATGCAGTCACATATAAGCTCATGCACAGGGCTAGGATTCACTATGAACTGATAATTGATAATTGACAGCTCGGCATCTTTATATGAGCAAGCAGTGAACACACCTTTACTGCCATATGAAATCGTTCGGCTGCATGTGAGCTATTCTGTTGGCGTGAATGTGGGCTCTGGTGCAACTACAATTCAACCAAATGCAAGTCGTTTGACTTTAAGTACAATCTTTCTAGAGCGAAAGCAATAGACATGATATTATTCAACCAAACGCAAGTCATTTGACTTAAGTACAATCTTTCTAGAGCGAAAGCAATAGACATGATATTATTCAACCAAACGCAAGTCGTTTGACTTAAGTACAATCTTTCTAGAGCGAAAGCAATAGACATAATATTATTCAACCAAACGCAAGTCGTTTGACTTAAGTACAATCTTTCTAGAGCGAAAGCAATAGACATGATATTATTCAACCAAACGCAAGTCGTTTGACTTAAGTACAATCTTTCTGGAGCGAAAGCAATAGACATGATATTATTCAACCAAACGCAAGTCGTTTGACTAAAGTACAATCTTTCTGGAGCGAAAGCAATAGACATGATATTATTCAACCAAACGCAAGTCGTTTGACTTAAGTACAATCTTTCTGGAGCGAAAGCAATAGACATGATATTATTCAACCAAACGCAAGTCGTTTGACTTAAGTACAATCTTTCTGGAGCGAAAGCAATAGACATGATATTATTCAACCAAACGCAAGTCGTTTGACTTAAGTACAATCTTTCTAGAGCGAAAGCAATAGACATGATATTATTCAACCAAACGCAAGTCGTTTGACTTAAGTACAATCTTTCTAGAGCGAAAGCAATAGACATGATATTATTCAGAGAGCTAACATGCGATGCACAGCCAACAATGACGCGGTCTTTTACGCGCACCGAAAAAAAACCAAAATAAAACACACACACACAAACAACACAGACAAAAAAACTGTGCTGACGAGGAAGGCTGAAATCAAAACATGCTAAACAAACCAGCCAGACCTACAGGCAACCCCAACTGATTCCATTTAACGACATCCTGACTTCCTGATTTTCCTCTGGGCGTGGACGTCTGTCTCCTGCAAGAACCTTCCGACCTGAGGAACTATTTATGGGAAAACTAATTGCTGTCATCCTGTAATGTGGAAGAAACATGTATTGATTTCTGTACTATGTGTTGAGCAGCACTTACCTGCAGGCACATGCACACAGACTGTGTGCTTCTCAGGATGAGATCAATACAAGTCATTTTCCATAAACAACGGACTGGATGCTTAAAAAATGCGGGAATGGCTAGGTATGTCTGACACGACTACAACCCAGGTGCGTCTGATGATGTAATGACCAGTATTTCCTGCGATAGTGTTGCTGGGGCGAGGGCCTTAAATCATGGGCTATGGAAATGTTTGCAGGGTTTAATGGTAGGGTTATGGAAGGTGAAAAATCTCGACACTCACCAATGACATTATTTTCATAAATGAACCTCCAGCACTTCAGCCAGTTTTAGGTAAAACCTGATATTCTTTATCTGCAAAGTGAGGCGACTGCAGGCGGAAACCTAAACGAATCTTCAAAACTTTAATTAGTACATCCGCCAAGCATGGCCTAAGTGGTCGAAGCGCGTCGTGTTTTTTCTTGTAATTTGTTTGTTTATGTTTGGCGGATGAATAAGACATAAACATTTTTTTTAAGATCTAATATCCTTTGTTGAGACTGTGAAAGCATAAAGAAAACAAATCATATTCTCACCGCTTTGTTTGACCTTAATAAGCCTGGTGGGAATGCTCTGTTCTGCTCTTATCATTTTTACAGGGGAGTCCTCCGAGCTGCTTATTCCTTCGCCTTTAGAGCTCTGGTTCTCTTGTTCTGAGATATTGAGAGCTAGAGCTATGTCGTGAGATCGTACCAAGATGTGTCTTATACCTTCTTAAATCCAATGAATAAGGAAAGGACGTTTGGCTTTTGAAGCAAATTCCCTCAAGCTTCTGTGTACACATGTGTACTTGGCAGTCTTGTCGAATCATCCTTCCTTCTTCTTTCGGCTGGACAAGTGAGTTCAGTCAGATTGTTTCGATAAGAGCAGGCGGAGAACTGTCTCCAGTCTCAAACCACTCTTCCTGATTCTTCTTTTCGGAGGCGTGCTGTGCAATCCCTGTCACCCACTACATTCAGCAGATCTTCCTTGTACGTTCCAGGTGTCACAGCTGTTTCAGACCATAATGTCCTGCTTCCTGCCATGCAGAATGCTGTTCCTAACGTTTCTAATAGCGTGGTGTTCACTGTCGCTGCCTTTATCACCTGTGCGATCTTCTTAAACACTTCAGGTTGACTTCACATGTTTCTCCCTTGGGTGACTGCCAGTCTGCGTAAGCTCAGTGCACGTCCCACTGTTTGTTACCCCCATCATGGGGGACAGGCAGGGCTACCTGACTTCGCCTGTCTTAATTCACTTTACGTTTGAGAGCAGGAAATCATATGTAGATCTTAGGATGACATTAATCCTGAAAGGTGCTATATTCCACATTTCATTCCGTACGTTTTCCAGTAATTCATCGATATTCTATTCTTTGTTCTAGAAACTTTTGACATTTTTTGTGGCTTTATTGCTATGTGTTTGTGTGCTACCCTTTAACCTTTGATGACCACTTGAAATCTGGTTCCCAACAACCAACAACGTGTACCTCTGTAAATGGTTAACGAGGCTCGTTGTTAAGTACTGTTTGCATCTGAAAAGAGACCTTCCCATATAATAACGAGAATTTAAATTTTTGTTTGACATTGCCTCTAGTTTAAATAGAATAGCAGTCCGACAAATACTATTAATCAACATGGTCGAAGGAAATGAAGAAATGCTACGTCACTTTAATCGGAACAACTGATTTAACTCAATGGATGATACAAGTTAGATAACAATTTCAGTAGAAAAAGGGACAAAAAAACCGAGTCAGCTAAGACAAAGAGTGTTTTCAATGGATGCGAAGCAGCAATTCTACGAATTCGAAAACAAAACTGTTGAAATTGCGTACACGCATGGACAGCCGAATTAGATGTTTAAATGAATGCAAGTATGGTGGCCATATAATAAATCGAAAATATTCTCCTCTCTCTCTCTCTCTCTCTCTCTCTCTCCCCTCTCTCTCTCCTCTCTCTCTCTCTCTCTCTCTCTCTCTCTCTCTTCTCTCTCTCTCTCTCTCTCTCTCTCCACTCTCTCTCTCTCTCAAACATACACACACACATACACACACACACACACACACACACACACACACACACACACACACACACACACACACACACACACACACACACACACACACACACACACACACACACACACACACTGTTACGA
>CM031622.1:8803372-8875904 GCA_018398815.1 Conus ventricosus
GCGTGTGTGTGTGTGTGTGTGTGTGTGTGTGTGTGTGTGTGTGTGTGTGTGTGTGTGGTGTGTGTGTGTGTGTGTGTGTGTGTGTGTGTGTGTGCGTGCGCGTTTGTGTGTGTGCGTTCGTTCGTTCTTTAATTTAACGTCTATCCACCTAACAGTGATCTTAGACAGCATGTAAGTGTCATGTGTGTGTGCATGTGGTGTTTTTGGGTGTATGCATGCGAACAGTTGGTGTTGATTTGGGGCGTGCGTAGGTGTGTATAATGCAATTAGGAGTAGATAAAAAAGTAAAAAAAATAAAAAAATAAAAAAACCGTCACATAACTGAATTCAAAACTTTAAAAGAAACACTAAATAAGCAACTAGCACCAAGATGGGGAAAATAACATAGACGCTAAAGTAAATGTCCAATTGGGCTCTTAATCAGTCCTTGAACAACTTAAAAATGTTTGATTCGTTAGAGATGACGTCTTCAAAGACAAACATCGACGGTTCAGTGTTCAACAACCAAGCAGGTAAATAGGGTTTCATTCTATTGCACGAAAAAAGTAGATGGAACGGAGTGATTTGATGGCCACAAATACAAGTCACATGTTTACAGAATGTGGTTTTAAAGGCATTAAGCCTAAATATAAAAATGAAACTTTTTAAAATCCATTCTTGGTAGAGATTCTTGATATCTGTTTTATTGTCTGATATCTTGTTAAATAATATCCCATTTTTGTTTTTGGTGCCTTTTCCATTATTTAAGATTGAGTTCCAGGATACGTCTTTTAAAAGACTATAACTCTCAGGTAAGATAAAGGAATACATATCTTTGTTGAATTAGTTTCAGTAATAGCAGCCTTTTTGGCTAATTGGTCTACCATTTCATTCTCAGATAATCCACAGTGAGATGGAACCCAACAAAAATCGACGTAAGAACCACGTAAATGTAAAAAATGAATTAAGTGGTAGACTTCTGATATGAGTTCTGCTCTCACACTTGTATTTGAAAATTTTAGAGCTTGTAGGACTGATTTTGAATCAACACAAAGTAGTATTTGAATTGCAGGAAATCGAAAATCAATAAGAAAGTATAATGCCATGATAATGGCAACAAGTTCCGCAGTAAATATGGAAATATTCTTACCAAGGTGGTAACCTTTTTCTATTTTTAAGGATGGAATTATGAATGCTGAACCAGACAAATGATTGTCTAGTACGGAACCATCTGTATAGATTTTAAGGTGATTTATATAAGTTTCATGTATATGTGGCTTAACATACGTTGGCAGCAAGGGTCCATCACTTGTTGTTAAACTTGTATAGTCTATGTGATAATTTGCTCTCCTAAGTTCCCAGTCCGGGATAGTGCTAAAAGACACCTGAGGAGCTACGTTTTGAGGTGCAATGCCTGCTTTTGTAAATAAGTCAGCTGTGTATGAGGCTATCGATTTTAGAGAATCAATTTTTTTGTGCCCGTTTAGGAAAATGTATTTCTGATTTTAATTCAGTTTCACTGGTATTAAAATTTTGTAGTGTATGACTTCTTAAAATATATTTTGCAGATGCAAGTTTCATATTTTCTTCAAAAGGCAATATTCCGATATCCATATAAGTTCTTAAAGTTGATGTATGAACCGGGACACCAAGAGCTATCTTGTAAGCTTTACTATCGATACTCTGCAACTTTTTAATGAAATATTGTGGGGCTGAAAAAATGTCTCCTAGGCATAGGATAACTTTGATCGCACAAGCGCAGTAGCTAAACGTGTTAATACTTTACTGTCTTTACCCCATGATTGTTGACTCACCATTTTCAAGAAATTTAAAGTTTTCTTAGCTTTTGTAAGAACAGTTCGTATGTGATAATTCCAGTTCAGTTTAGAAGTTAATTTACTCCTAAAAATTTTACAACTTTGTTATATTCAAGGCACAATCCATCTATTTGAAATGAAGGCAGAGGATTAGGATCATAACCAGTATTGAACAGAACCCATATGCGATTTTTCAGCTGAAAGGGCCGATCCATTTTCGGTCATGTACTTACTAATTTTTTCCAGTTAATTTTGATATATCTTTTTAATATAGTTGATTGATCTAACTGGTGTGTGACGTTTTAAAGTAACTTTCATCCATATACATATATCATCCGCATATTGTGCTAGTTCAATATTTTTTGATAATGATTTAGGAAGATCATGGAGCAAAATATTAAACAGGATAGGAGCTATCACAGCTCCTTACGAGATTCCCATCTGGATATGTCTTTCATTAGAATATACATTTCCTACCTTCGTCTGTATTGTTCTATCGCTTAAAAAGGTTTTTAAGTAATTGTACATACACCCCGAGAGACCTATTAACTTCACTTTGTTCAGAAGTTGTGAATGCCCAACTTGGTCATATGCCTTTCTAATGTTCAAAAAACGTGACAAGTACATTTTTTCTACATGCAAACTGATGTTTAACCTGTGTTGTAATTTTTACAAGATGGTCAACTGTAGATCTGCCCTTTCTAAAGCCAGCCTGTTGTATTGGTATTATACCATTTTTTTCACAATGATGTTCAAGTCTTTTAAGAATATATTTTTTCCCATAAGTTTTCCCACATGTGAAGTGAGAGCAATTGGCCTGTAGTTACTTTTGTCTGATTTTGACTTGCCCTCTTTAGGGATAGGGGTTACAATTGATTTTTTTTCCACAAAGATGGTTGAAGCCCTTCAGATCAACATTTCAGAAAAAAATAAATTCAGAAATATTGTGAAATTAACTGACAAATGCTTTATCATTTCATTGGAAATCGCATCTGGTCCCACTGATTTTCTTTTTGAACCAATAGAGAAAATTGCATCCTTTATTTCTTGAAATGTAAGGGGAGCGTTTATATAGTGACTGTTATTGGGACTTTTTTCATGCCTTTCCTTATCCTCCATTTTCCCTCTGTATATCTTTTGCTTTTCTGTCAGGCCCTGACTGTTGCTATTTTTTGCAACAATAATTGCAAATGCTTCAGCCTTTTCAAAGTTTGAAGGAAACTCATTATTTTCTAATGTTATGGGATATTCAGGAAGACTGATTCCATTTTTTATGTCTTTTAATTTTTTCCATGTTTTCTGAAGATCTTTATGGTTATGTACTTGACCAGTAATTTGACCAGTATTTCTCCTTGACTTTTTCGATTGCTCTGTTACTATGATTTTTTGCTCTGATCTTTTCAGCAATTTTGTCAGAATCTTTCTTATCTTTTAAATATATTTTATAGTCTTGCATCTTTTTTTCTCTTGCTTCTTCACATGTAACATTCCACCATACATTGCCTGCATATTTGTTTATGCGTGAGAATTGCACCTTGGTATTGAGAGATCAGCTGCATGTAAAACAATATCAACAAAATTCGCGTAGCTTGTGTCAATGTTATCAGACATTATCTCTTCACAATTGTAAGTTGAGAGTATGTTTTCAAAGTTATCCCAAACTGCTTTATTATAATTATATTTTGGGATCTTTTCTTTAGAGCAGTTTTGAACGGATTGTTTACCCTTAATGGTAATAATTATCGGCAAATGATCACTACCAAGAGGATCTTTGAAGGTAGACCACTCACAGCTTGGAGCTATGGCAGGAGATATAAGTGTTAAATCAATTGCAGTTGCTCGATGGTGTGAAATATCAGGTATTCTTGTTACACTGCCATCATTTAACAGACTCAATGAAGAGTCTACTATATTTCTAACAAAACGATTGTGTGTTACTATTTCGCATTCATTATCCCAAAACGGGGCATGTGAGTTAAAATCACCTGCTATTAACCATTTTTGCTGGTCCGGTATAGCGCAAAGCCATTCTGCGTTTTCATTGTCAGGACCTTTTGGCAAATAAATGTGTGTGCGTGTGTGCGTGCGTGCGCGTGCGCGTGTGTGCGTGCGTGGTGTGTGTGTGTGTGTGTGTGTGTGTGTGTGTGTGTGTGTGTGTGTGTGTGTGTGTGTGTGTGTGTGTGTGTGTGTGTGTGTGCGCGCGTGTGTGTTTTTATGTTTGTGTGTGGTGTGTGTGTGTGGTGTGTGTGTGTGTGTGTGTGTGTGTGTGTGGTGTGTGTGTGTGTGTTGTGTGTGGTGTGTGTGTGTGTGTGTGTGTGTGTGGAAGATCTCTTATCTTCAAGAAATGGGAAGCTGTAATGTGTTCGTTACAAATTTAGATTAGTTACTTTGTTCTAAAACAAATTCACTGTATTAAGTAAAAATAAAAGCTTTTGATAGTACGTGAGCTTATCATACTGACTTTAATCAGCTGTCATATAAATTTAGTACATTAGATGAGTTTTGCTTTAAAGAAATTAGTATGGCCACAGCTTGGCTGCTAGAAATGGAAAAGGTCGATCGAAGACAGTATGCTTATAAATGTTATCATCTATCACTTTTTCTCAACAAAATTTCAATTGCACGAAATAACTGGAAATTGTTGAATACAATAGCCTACGAAATGTCATGAATATTGTTTGGGCGTCAAAATTTACCATTATTCTTCATATATACAATGAAAATTTTGAAAAAAAAGCAACAATAATGTAATAAATAAACAAACAAATAAAGGAATTGGTCCATATATCATGAAAAGAACCCATCTGTCATTATAGTCCTCTCAAACACAAGAGATTTCAAATTCTCTCTCTCCCCTCTCTCTCTGTCTCTCTCTCTCTCTCCCCTCTCTCTCTCTCCTCTCTCTCTTCTCTCTGTCTCTTTCTCTCTCTCTCTCCGGGTGAACACTTCGCACTGGTTCAGGCAAGACGTGTTTTCTGGTGCTGCGCAACTTAATTCGTTTTTTTGACTAATTATCAACATTTAATTATCTTAAGTCATCTTATTTTCAGCAAGTCAAAATGCCTCGCAGCAATGAGCTGTATCGTGCAAAAATTCGGACACTTCATCCAATTTAGTAAAGGGTTTTTGATGAGGAAACGTGAAAGGTCATACCATATCAAATCTTCAAAGCTGTACTCACACCTTTACCACAGAGTGGGATTTTTTCCCACGGGTTTGTCATATCGACTGATTGTGACGACGTTGTGCATGATGGTGTTTCTGTTAGGCGTGAGGTGGGTGCTTGTAAGAGATCGTGATGTCGGACTTGTTCATTTATACATGAATGGTGGGGGGGAAGCAAAAGGAAATCCGTCGACGTGTGAAAACAGAGATTTGTTAAAATGGATATTTCCGTTTCCAAGGTCGGCGATGATGTGGGTTCTCAAGGGAACTGTTACACATTACAGGGTATTGACCAGCAGAGGAAATGTAAACCCCTATGCAGGACTATTCTTGTGTCTTTCTGGAGATATAGAACTCAATCCCCGGCCCTTCAACCGAAGATTGAAGGCGAAACCCGAAAATATCCAAATGTGCCCGCTTTGACAGTACTGCGGGTGACATCAGGTCTCTTTCTTCCACTGTCTCCTCCATGTCTTCACAACTCCAAGAGATCGCAGAACAGCTAAGCAAAAGAGAAAAAAAGATACTAAATTTGAAAGAAAATGCAAAGCAACTTGAACACAGACTTGGAAAAACTGAAGAATTTTCTTTTTCAACATGACACACTGCACATGTTGCGAAAAGACAACCTTGTCTTCTACGGGATACCAAAAACAGGTGATAAAAGAGGGTCTGAAGACTGTGTTCAGATTCTCATTGAAAATTGCTTTTTTCAAACATGATTTAATCAAGAACATGGTCAGAAGACGAGTTTCCACAGCATACAGATTAGGTAAGAAAAAAGACCAGATTCGACCAAGACCTATGCTGGCCAAATTGCTAAAAACAAAGACAAAACGAGATTGATCATTACAAAGCAACTCATGATAACTTGAAAAAAAAGCCGGAATAAGAATGGTCGGCGATCAGACATAACAACAACGACACACACTCAATGAACTGAAGAAAGGTGGATATACACCTTTTACAGAGGATTAAATTCCTCAAATACAAAGACAAAGCCACCACGAACGTGAGCAGTTTCTTGATGTCGACAACGAGGAAGGCGCTGCCAGGAACCAACACCACAGGACTGCCATAAGTCACCCCAGTCCTCTCTTCCTGTCCCCCTTCCTGCTCGTTTCCCTTCCCACATCCTCCCTTTATACCTGCTCCTCTCCTTCCTCCCCCCTTTTTTCTTTTCCCTCTTCCCCCTCTCTGACACTATTCCTCGTCTTCCCACCTCCCCAACCCTGCTCGTCGATCTCTCCCTTCCCCCCCCTTCCACTCACCATCACCCATCCATCTCCCCTCCCACCCGTACTACCTCCTCCCCAGATACACACTTTCCTCTCCCACCCCCTCTTACCCCCACAATCGTCTTCCTCCTCCCTTCGTCCCCGTTCCACCTAATCCCCACTCCCTTCACTCCCCAGTCCGTCCCTCGATCCCGCGGGAGCCAGGGAAAATACGGACATCCAAGCTACATTACAGGGAAAAACAGGGCGACAACTCCGTATCTCATACGACTCCTACAAGTCGCCTGGCGTTCTACAGGACCCACCCCGCCTCACACCAGGGGCAGGGGGATCTGGGAACCAGATCTAACGGAGGCACCGTCAGCAAACTCTCTATGGGGGTTTGGACGTGGGGGACGATCTCCTGGTCAGAAACGGACATCCAACCCATTCACCCTGCAGGAACATCGTCAGCGTCAGCGTGTTCCCATGACTCTGCGGATCGTCAAGTTTGAAGGAAACCGAGGTCCACAGCCAAGAGCGAATCGACACGATGCTGAGAAAACAACCCAAAAAAATGACGCCAGGCTGCCGGCGAAGGACGCGCGATCTCCACCAACAACGTCACGATGACATTAAGCGTGTGGACAGTGTACAACCTTGCTTTAGTAATGGCAGCAACCGCCGTCCAGTGCCCATAACATTAAAAACCGAAAGGCATTGCAGTCTGCAAGCAATGGTAGCCATTTCAAAAGTTCTAACGAAAAATAGACAGGAAACTACTAATATTTCATTGAGGAAAGTCCGACAATTTGTATTCTGAACTGGAATGTCGAAGGTCTTCTTTCAAAACTGTCCGAGTCAGATTTTATACAGTACGTATCAAAATTTTATACAGTTTGTTTTACAGAAACATTTCTCAAGTACCAAACTGACCTTGACTGTTTCCCCAACTTTGTTCAGTTTATGAGTCCATCAGTAAAGCTCTCTCATCTCTCAACAAGGTCGGTGTAGCCGGGGAGTACAAATTTCTAGTGAAAGGATCTCTGAAGGTTTTTATCAAATCATCAGACATTTCAAAAGATAATATTGCGGTTATAGAGTTCGATAAAAGCATGTTAATGAACAAAAATCATTTGATATTGTGCGGTGCCTATGTATGTCCCCCCTGACAGTCCTTACTATAGACAGCCCCATATTCCCTTCAGGTCCAGTATAAATGTGATTGAAGAATGTATTCTTGATTATGTCCAGTCTCAAAACGAACCGTACGAGTTTATTATTGTTGGTGATTTCAATGAAAGGACTGGTTCCTTAAATGCTACTTCATGTGAAGCGGAAGATGATAATGACTTTATCCAGTCTGATTTAATGTGAGCAGAGGCAATCTCAGGACGAAACCGTTAACCACTTTGGTTGTGTTCTTCTTGGGCTCTGTGGCTGTTTGCAATTTAACGATTTGAACGGATCTTTAATCATATATTCGACACACAACAATACCCAAAGGGTGCGTGGAATGATGCAATCGTTGCGTCCTTATTCAAAGCTGGAGATATCGATAATCCCAGCAATTAGCGAGGTATCTCGTTATTATGTATACTTGGAAACATGTTTTTCAAAAATATTAAATAATCGTCTTGGTAATTGGGCAGAAAGGAATGGAAAGATGCTGAAGAACAAAGTGGCTTCAGAACTGGTTATTCTACTTCAGATAACATTTTGTCTTGTAATGCTATTGTGCAACGATATGTTTTTGAAAAATTCATGTAAAAATGTATGTTTGCTTTGTCGATTTTAAAAAGCTTTTGATACTGTAAATAGAAATATCATGTGGAATGTACTTCGAAATAGGGCGTTGGATGCAAAATGTTAAGGATGCTGAAAACAATGTATCGTTGTGTGAGATTATGTGTAAGATGTCCCAGTAGCATGACAGATGGTTTTTTTTAATGCAATGCGAAGGTGAGACCAAGGTTGGTCCCTGTCCCCCCACATTATTCTCATTTTTCATAAACGAACTGACGCTAGAGATTGCGCAGAATGGTCAGCACGGTGTTCAACTAACACCTGACGTGACTCAGATTCTAATTCTCCTTTTTGCTGATGATGTGGCTTTTGCCTCCTACTGCCCTGCCGGTCTACAAAAGCAAATTGACATCCTCGGAGGTTTTGCCGATAACTTCTCCCTTAAACTAAATGAGGCTTATAACCTTTTCAGAAAAGATGCCAGTGTTATCCATCGAGCAAACGGCAACACTGGCTTTGTGATGACGTGTGACGATAAAGTGTCTGTAAGTCAGCTGTCTCGGTTTTTGTATAAAGCATTTCAAAAACGATCGGAAATTCGAATTGTAGAGCTAGCAGAATAAATGATATCTGATATGGAAAGAAAATACATATTGGAATATATTGCTACAGTGGAACTATAAAAGATTAAAAAATGAAGAGGGGAGAGAGAGAAAAGAGAGAGAGAGAGAGAGAGAGAGAGAGAGAGAGAGAGAGAGAGAGAGAGAGAGAGAGAGAGGAGAGAGAGAGAGAGAGAGAGAGAGAGATAACGTAGGAAATTTATTACAAAATTGAATAGATTTTTGTGTTTCATCCCCTTGAAATGAAAATTTTGTTTACTCAATAAAATTGCCATTGTCATTGTCATTGTCTCTCTCTGTGTCCCCCCCCCCTCTCTCTCTCTCTCTCTCTCTCTCTCTCTCTGAACATAAGCTCTAACACAGGTAGCCTCCCCTGCAGATTTCCAAATAACATTTACTGAAGTGTTGTAAAGTTGCACAGAGAATGCCAGGAATCAAAATGGGAATAATCCAAGCAAATCTACAAATTCACATGGACTATGTTGCTGGGTCTGTGTAGAAGAAAACATCTATGTTTTTATGCGATACAAATGGTCGGCTGTACTTTTCCGATTTTTTTTTAAAACATGCAATGCCTTGTGAACATTAACAACAAAAACACAACAACAACAACAACAACAACAACAACAACAACAACAACAACAAAAACAAAAACAACAACAACAGTAATCATCATCATCATCATCATCATCATCATCATCATCAATCATCATCATCATCATCATCATCAACTTCATCATCATCATCATGAACATTATCATGATCATCAAGCTTCAGACCTGGAAACATGTTTCAAGTTTGAGAACAATTACGAACTCAAGTGAGCAGAATAAGAGAAACTATCCAAAGAATTTTATATGAAAACACAACGCTAGCAGAACGAATACAAACACTGTTTAGAGAGCAGGGAGTCACATTAGCAAGCGTTATAACAGCCTTAGGATTTGCAATAAGTACACTGGTGTTGGCTATTACAGGCGGCGGTGGTCAAAGTCCAGTGCCTCCACCACCATCGCCTCCATCACCACCTGATAAATCATGGGTAAAAAAACAGCTTGATCATCTTGCAGATTTATTAAAAAAATTAGCCGGTAAAGCTATAGACTCTTTACCAGGTATATTAGGGGGTGTTGTTAGCTGGCTTTTGTCTACTGCAGGCAAAGTAGTTGGCTTTATGGCCGAGCACTTATGGGCCTTAGTTCTCTTAATAGTCGGGTTAATATTTAGTAAAATAAAGACCAAGTAATCCTAGGCCAGTTAATCCAATAACAAGCGCTGTCTTTTCATATTCATGGACATTATTTTTTTTTATATCAACGGCCTTCGGGCTTTGGGCCACGGGGATTGGATAACTTATTCTTGGGTGTTTGTTTACTGCTTGCAATATTACTGGCTCAGAATTTATTTCGTTTTTCCCGACCTTCTGTTCATTGCCTGCCACAAGGATTTCATTGTTGTAGTTTATTATTGTTCCTATCTGGAGTCTGAGGTCAGAAGGCAGCATATATAAACCAGTGCCAACAGCAAAGTCTACTTTCGATCTTGCGTATTGTAAAACATTTTGGTATCTTTTAATACTTGAAGGTAAATCAACTGTAGAATTAATGGCGTCCTCTAAATTTGCTAAGTATTGTTTTTGTGCATCAAAACCAGTAGAAGGATCAGTTATGCTCGATCTCGTTTGTGCTTGCGAGCCTAGCAAACACCAAACGTAAGTACGAATAGAGTCGTTTATTCGTTCTATTCCTGCTTTAGTTAGGCCCTTAGAAGTGTCTAAGATAAATGTTGTCCATGCTGTTTTATGCTCTTGCTCTATGGACCCTAGGTGAACAGCTGTGCCTGAAGAGAAAGATGTGTAAGGGGGATTCCAGTCATAGTTATACTTTCTGTGCACGCCCCAAAAATAAGGGTGCCTAAACCATGATTGCGGTCCAACTTTTGTCTAAAGTCTGTCTTAACATTAATATTGAATTCGTTACAAATCCTTTCAAAAGCCTTCATGTCTATTCGGTTGCTGAATGGATTAAACGGTTTGTCGTTTGGTAATGGAGCTTGCAGTTCAGATAAAATACGTCTGAAGGTGTAATAGAAATGAAATCTGTACACCGACCTCACCAAAGGATCAGGATGATTTAAATGATCAGCATACGACACTCCACACCCAGTTGATGCACAAAACACAGCAAAGTTTAACTGGTTCTGATAAAACTGCATCGGATAACTAAACCACACTTTCGCGATGTAGTCTTTTTTAATAGGAGGGTTAAGATATCTGCTTAATGGCGTACTCACCTTTACTTGAAAGGTGTCAGTCTGGGTCACAGAAATGTCAAGAGTATCGGTTGTTATATTTTTAAGATTGTAGTGCGGCCCAACAGAATATTTTGCATCAGTATATTTGAATGCACTCATTTTTATTTCGTTTAAAAAATGTTTGTAACAATAACAACTCAAGACCGGCCTTCGTTTTTAGAACATGCTATTGATAACAATTGCGGAGCCAAAATGGTTGCACTTCATGAAATTTTTTACAAAGTCGTATGGTTTAATATAAGTGAATCCAAGGAGAATAATAAGATTAAAAAAGTAAATAATAGAGGACAATTAGTTAGCCAGTTAACCATACCTGATGGTTATTACGGGTTTTGCTCACTAAAAGAAGCAATGAGTAACTTTGACATTACTCTCAAACTTAACAATGCGAATCTGAAAACAATGTTGACCTTTAAGCCTGAAGAAGAAGAAGTAGGGTACTATTTTGATGAAGAGCTAGCTAAAATGTTAGGCTTTACAACTGCCGATCGGTCCATTCATAGTTTTAGAGTTGCGCCAAACAAAACTACTTATGAGGGGGAAAATCCGCTCGATCTTGCATTACATTCATTACTCTATGTTCATTTGGACGAGCTAAGCACTAATGAAAACTTATATGATGGAAGGCCCTCAACTGTTTTAAGAGCTCTTCCGTCAGGGAAAGCTGCATATTGCGATTATGAAATTATACAATTCCCTAATTTACAGTTTAAAAGATTAGTTTGTGGGAGGGTTGGATCATTTAATATAAAAATTGCAGACAAAGCGGGAAAAGTTGTGAAATGTGATAACCTGCACATTGTTTTGGAAATAAAATAATACGCTACTAAAAAATAATGTCGCGTGGGCCAGAAGAATCCGGAGTTACATTAGCGCCTGTGAGGTGTATAACTTTAGAATTAAAAGACCTTGCAGACGTTGCGGACTTTGAACAGAACGGTGAAATAGGCGCTTTGTATGGTTTTGAGTACACTAAAGATGGTGATTATAAACGCAAAGAGGTTGGCGACAACAAAAAGTTTCCTAAACTAGAGCAACTGCGCAATCTAGAAGCAAATAATGTTGGCCAGTATGAATATAAAATAGTTCGAAAACCTGACCTTAAATGGCACTTAGAACCATATTTAGAATGGGAAATAAAATTTGAATTCATAAGCCCATTTACATTTTTTAGTCGTCAAAAAAGTTTCAGAAAAGCATTCAACTCTGTCCCTTTACATGTAAGTCTTATGCCAGACGACAATAGTCGGAAAGAAATTGAAATAACGCCGTATGGGAAAAAACAGTACATCCTCCACAGAAAAGAAACAGTTTTAAAAAAAGCTTCTACAAAATTACAGTTCTTTCCAAGCAGAAAATTAGGAGACACGTTCACAATAATATTTGAAATTTCTGTCTTTAAAGATGTAGAGAGGGATGGGGTTGTGGGCGTTAGTGACGACCTTATAAAAGGAATTAATATTAGCTGGCAAAACTTAGACGTTAAACGTCTTAAAGTTACCATCGTCGTTCTTCACAATGGTGAAGATATTAAGGTCATAACAACAAGCAACAAAATTAATGTTGACTTAAATAGAAGCAATCTTACAGAACTGAATTGGATTAATCTTACACATTTAGGCCTCATAGGGTTTTATTATACTGAACAGGTTTTAACAGAAAGTATGATAAACATAATAACTGGATTAGATTAAGTTCTGTTATAAAACTA
This sequence comes from Conus ventricosus, assembly GCA_018398815.1. Lineage (NCBI taxonomy): Eukaryota > Metazoa > Mollusca > Gastropoda > Neogastropoda > Conidae > Conus > Conus ventricosus. Next base: position 8,815,941 of record CM031622.1, read on the forward strand.
TGGAGCAGTTAAACTTTATGACAAAAACCCCTCATTGTTCATTAATTTGTGGACAAACTGGTTGTGGGAAAACAATATTTATCCTCGACCTGTTACAAACAGTTTATCGTTATAATTTTGATCATATTGTGATTTTCTGCCCAACACTTAAATGGAACAAAGCATATCACGATAGAAGGTTTATATGGACAGATGATGAAATATATTTAGTTAATCCTAGCAATAAACTGAGTGAGTGTTTAGAACAGTTTTATAAACTGTTTGAAGGAACGCAGACACTATTTATTATAGATGACTGTTCGGCAGAAAGAGACATAGTTAAAAAGAGAAACACTTTGTCAAAACTAGCTTTTAGTGGGAGGCATGCTGGGGTTTTGTGTGTGGATTTTTGTAAAAAAATAACTCGGTTTTTTTAAAAAAATTTTAGAAAAAAAGGGTTTAAAGACTTAGTTTTTTTTTTACAGAAAAACCGAGATCATTTGATTTTTGTTTTCGGGAAAATGATGGGTTTTTGGGATGATTTAGGAAAAAAAAACCCGAATTTAAACAAAAAATAAAATCTGAAAAATTTGTAAAAATTGTTTGAAAAAGGATTTTTCCTACAAAAGTAGTATGTTTTTAGGGTTTACTGGAAAAGAAAATGTAATTGTTGGTTTTTTTGGAGTTGAAAACCAAGGCCCGGTTTTAGAGCGGGTGGCGGAAAAGACTATTCCCGTTCTCTTTTGGTTTTTAATCGAACCCAAAATTTTTTAGGGGGGGGAAAATGTCACATGCTCGAAAACCCGGAAAAACTTGTACATCCTACCGAATATACAGGGAAAAAAAGGGGAAAAACCCAAACCCGGTGCCGAAGTTTCAATCACAGAACCAAGCCCCCCCTCCCGAAAAAAAAGTTACGCAACAAAAATAATAAATAAAATAACATGGGACCCTAGGGGTAAAAATCGCCATAATTTCAAGAAAATTTAAGAATGACCCCTGCCTAAAAATCCCCCAACCTGGCGAAGACGTTTAACCACACCCGTTTTAAATGGCCAAAATGGCTGCCAAAGAAGACGATACAGAAAAAGGCCCGGCCCAAAGGGGCCCCCGACCCACGAGGGACCCGGCCCTAAATAGACCGAAAACACTCGCCGGTAAACGGGGGCTCCCCCCCGCAATAAAGGACGTCCACTTCCGGGCGAACACCGGGGGCCCAAGTGAAACTACCCCAACGCCTTCCGACCCGGGGCGGAATTTAAAAGAAAATTATCACAAAACAAAAACAGCGATTTGGGCGAGCAGCGTATCCCTTCCAAAAGCTGACAACCCGCAAAGGAATTTTTTGTGGGGCAAAAACACGACAATTTCCCCCCCCCCTACAGACTTTTACAAAACAATTTCCCGCCCAAAATTCCCCCCTTCTATGGTGTTGAAACCCAAAATAACCCAAAGGGAACCCTTGGGAAAGAACCCCCCGGTTCCCTCCTTCAACAAGTGGAAAATTTGGAAAATTTTTGCATATTGTTTTCTTTTTTCCCGCCCCCCACCTTGCCCAAACCCTTTCCCCTTAACCAAACCCCCAAATCTTTTGGGAACGCCACTTCGCCACCCCCATTTTTACATATGCACCGCTCACCGTCTTATTCCTGAAATAATTTCCCAAAAACTTGGGCGGTGATTTAGTACCGGGCCAATTCCCCCGGTTTACAACCCCCCCCCCCCCCCCCCCCCCCCCCCGGGGCCCAAGTTTTTAACTACAGGTTTCCCAAACCCAAAAAAACTTTTCACTCGTCGGGTTTACCCCCCCTACCCCCAAAAAATCCCAAAACCCCACCATCACTCTTCTCTGCTGTTCTTTTGTTTCACCCCTTTATCATTCCAAAAAACAAATTTTTAAATTTCCCTCATTAAACCCCGGTACATAATCAACTGGTCTTAAATTTGCCTCACACGACCCTTTAAAGAGGGGGGTTCAGGGAGCCGTTTCATTCGTCTAATATTAAAAATTTTTAAAATGAGTGTGCTTGTCCAAAGCCGAACCCCTATGAACCCCGTGCTACAAAAAACCACCCACCCGCAAAAATTTGCTCCCTCCTTTTCTTTCCAAAGACCCGACACAAGCAATCTTCGACAAGTAAACCCCCCCCTGAAAGGGGAAAAGGATTCTCTCTCTCTCTCTTCTTCCTTCCTCTCTTTCTCCTCTCTCCTCTTCTTTTCTCTTTTCTTCTTTCTTTCTTTGGCAAGCGACTTAAGAAGGGCTTTTCCCCCCATTTTCCTTTCCAGGCCCCCTGCCCGCCCGTAAAATGGAAAAAGGTGCAGCCGGAAATGCCCCCTTGGTTTCCCCCATAACAAAACTTCATCCTTTTTAAATACTGAAGTGGGGAAGGATCTGTCTGGACAAAAAAGGGGTCCTTTCAAAAAACATCTGGAAAATTTTGTTTCCCCCCCCGCAGGCCTTCCCTTTTAAAAATATCGGGGAGTTCTGCTTTTGCAGGGCCCCTTAAAATTTTCCCGCTTTGGGCCCTGCTCAGGGGCTCTCTTCAGGGTTTGGGTGACACAGATAGCTCCACTCCCCCTTCTGAAAGGGGCGTCGGGGGGGGGGGGGGAAAAGTCAACCCAGGCACCCCGGGAAAAATTTCAGAGGAGGTTGAAGGGAAAAGCTGCTTCAAGGTTGGGAAAGCGGTTGCCTGTTTGTCCCATTTTTTCCCCGCCTGGCGGTTTTCCCCTTTGTGGTTTAGTAAGGGGGTTTTGGGAAAGTCAGCAAAAAGGGGCACAAATTTTTTTGTAGTACCCACAAACAGGTTTCCCCACCCCTTTTTTTGCCGTTTGGTTCCCCCGGGTCGGGAAACCCTATTTGGGGGCATTTTTTTCCGTCGGCCATAAATTTTCCCCGCACCCATCGTGCCTAAGTAGGTAATTTTTTTCCCCGCTCACACTTTGGGAAGGGGGGTGCCCGCCATTGGTTTGGAAAAAACCCCTGAGAAAAATTCTATATGGGTTTTCCCGATCAAATTTTGGTTTAAAGGGTGTCATCCAAATGAAATTATCGACATCTGGGCTTTCAAATTTGGGTGCAACAGTTTCCTTTATCATGGGTGAATAATGGCCCCCGAAATACACAGCCCAAAAGGCTAAAATTCCCTTGGGAATTGTCCTTTCGGTGTAGAAAAAAACGTCTTTCCCCGCGGTCCTTTCTTAATTGGGATCTGCCCTTTCCCCCCTTTGCGGGGGTCGTTGTGGCCCCTTTTTCTCCAAGCTTGGCAAAAGGGGGATTTGATGTTTTCGGGATGGGGTTAGATAAATGCCCGAGGATTTTAACTCCCGAAATCAACGCAAAAAATTTTTTCTTCCCATTTTTCTTCTTTCCCCGTTTGTGGGCGGCAGTAAGGGCTGTGACGGCTCACCCCCCTCCCGATAAAGGTTTTTTGGGCCCCCTCCCTTTAACCCGGGCTCTCGTTGCGAAAAAAGGGATGGGTTGGTTCGTGAAAAGGGGTTTTCTTTAGTTTTTTGAGGTGCACGTTTCTGGTTTGTGCATGGGGCAATCGTCAGTACCTTTTGTTGGCCCAAAACGTTTCAAATTTTTTTTTAAAGTGTGGTTTCCGGAGTTTTCCCTTTTTGGGCCCCCTGTGGTCCAGGGGAAAGGTAGGGATTTTTCCTTTCTCAAAAAGGGAGTTAATTTTTTCCCCTCGGTCCCCGGGGACAAAAAAATGGCTCCGGGTGTTGGGTTTTGGCAACGCCGATGAAAGATTCGTTGGGGTTTGCGGGGAAAATTTCGTCTTTCCCCTCTTCTATGGGTAATTGGTTTCCCCCCTCTCTCCGTAAAAAATATGGATTCCATGTCCGTTCCCCTTTTGGGTTTTCTTTTGGGGGCAAAAAATTGCATTGGGAACCCCCCAAACTTTTCTTCGGGGTTTTTTGCTTCAAGGGAAAATGGCGTTGTTTTTTCGGGGGTTTTCCCAAAATTTCCTTGCCAAACTGCCGAATTAAATATTTTGGGTTCCCCCAAAAATTTACGGTTTTTTGCCGCTTTACGGAGCTCTTGCCTTTCCCGGTTTTTAACAAAAAGACTTCAAATTTGCCTCGGGGCCCCGACCCGGCGTCCTACAGCAGTTCAAAAAGGGGAAAAACCCGGGACTCTTTGTTTGGGGAAAATCACGGTAGGAAACGAAATGTGGAAACCCCGTTCCCCCAAACACCCGGGGTTTTTCCTGCCAGTCTGCGCCCGCTTTTCCGGCGATAGTTGTTGAAAGTTCCACCAAAACCTTTGCATGGCATTTGGGTTTGGTGTGGGGGTCGACCTCGAAAAAGGGGTTAAAAGTCGGGGACCCCCCTGCATGATTTGACCGTAACCCGGGTTCCTTTTATTTAGTACCCACCCCCGGACTCCGTTTGTTTTTCCCCCATTGAAGCTGGCCCCTTTCCCCGAATCGGCCCTGATTGGCGAAGGGGAATGCCTAGGGTTCCCCTTTTCGTAAAAACGACCATCACCAAAAACGATCGTAATTTGGGTTTCTGGAACCTTTTTGGCCCAATGGGTATATCCCCCCCGTCGAACGGTTTTAACACAATGGATTTCCGAGGGGGAATCTTGAGGGGTCTTCCCCAAACAAACGTACGCTGAACTGGAAAATGGGCAGTACCCCGAATGTCAGCTTTCTTGGGCCCGGCCAATAAAAATGGGACCAAAACCCCTCCTTTGGGTTGGGGGGGGGGCCCAAGTGTCCAGAAAATGGGTTGTCGTGGGGTAAAACTTCATCACCCTGGCCGGTTTGTTCAGCTGGGAGGATTTTCTGGGTCATCCTTAGGGGCTCAAAACGGGTTTCCCCGTACACCAGATTTCCGGGGTACTCGACCGTTTCCAAAATTGGTGTGGGAAATTCGTCCTGCTTAAAACGCCTTGAGCTTCCCCGGTTTTCTTTTGGGGCCTTGGGATCCCGAATTTAAATGTGGGTAGAGGTGTTAAAAATGCCCTCCGAAGGGCAATGGTTTTTTTGGGTTCTTGCGCTCCCCGGCTCTCCCGGGACCGTGTCTGCATGCACCTAACCCAACGCGGGTTGGGGTTTTTGGACCCGGTCCAACCCGGGTTTTCCCAAACTCTTTTCGAAGTTTCGATCAGGGCTTCCCGCACAGGGGTTTTTTTGACCAAACCCCTTTAAATTCCTGCGATGAATGGTGACTTCCGTTATGCCGCCACAGGTAAAAACAGCCCTTTAAATTTTGGGTTCAGCCAACACTTTTTTGGGGAAATGGGCTTCCTGTGTTTGCGGGCTGTGGGACCCAAAACCTTGGGCCTACGGTTTATCCGGGACCCGTGTCTTGGAAACCAAATTGGGCCCGGGGCTCCGTTTTTTTCTACAATGCACGCGGTCTACCGTGTCCGCGCTTTGGGAGAAAAAAGTTGGGATACTCGAGCTTGGGGGGGGGTACCCCTGCCCAAAAAATGGGGTGGGGAATTTCCCAGCGATGTGGCCCGGGTTCTTGCGTTGAAACAAAATATGGTGTTTTTTCCCTTTGGTTTTTGTTTGGCTGCTGCAGTGCACCTTTACTTTGTTGGGATTTTTTGTGTGGGTGGCTCTCTTTTGTTTCATGCTATTACCGGTTGGGTGGTTCCTTTTTCGGTCTTGTTCGCTTCCTTTCCCAAATTTTTTTCCTTGCTAACACAGTTCTGTTTTCCTTTTGGTTTTAACAGTTTTCGGGAAAGCTTTCGGCCTCAATCGCAATTGGGGCCCCGTGGTAAAATGTTCTTGGAAAAGAGATCCTTAAAATCCCCGCACATTTCATCCCTTTCCCCCTGGCCACCAAGGGAAAACCCCCGTTCATCTTTCCCGCATCTGGGCGAAAGTTCCCCGGAAAAGGGCCCTTTTTGATGCTTCTAAATTTTCCCGGGAGGCCTGGGCTTCTAGCCGGGAAATGGTGAAAAAGGGGGCTTTTTTGTTTTTAAATCGTTAAACTCCCAAATTCACTTTCCCCTTCTCTTGCCTTTCCCCTCGCAGAGGGCATCCGAGGGGTGGGCCAGGGGGTCTCCTCCCCTTGCACTTTGGCCCCCGCTAAATTGGGCGAAGAAAGCGTCCAAATCGTGTTCTCTCCCAAAGGCCCCAAGGTGGGACACGCTTTTGTTTTTCCTTTTACCCGATTGCGTTTTCCCATGCGCTGCTTAAATTTAAAGGCCCGGGCCCTTTCCCGTATCCGTATTCTCGCTCTTTGCCTCTAAATTTTGGTTGCCCTGTTTTTGCTTTTATTCCTTTTTCGCCCTTTCTTCCTCCTTCCTCTTCCCCTGAGTTCCCAAATCCCTCGCTTTAAAATCTTGCTCTCTTGCCCAGACTTTCTCCCCTTTTAATCTTGCCTGTGCAAATTTAAGTCCCTTTCATCCCTTTTTTTGCTCTCTAAAAACCCCCCTGCCTAGGGTTTTTCCCTTTTTCCCCCCAAACTTCTGGGCCCCTTTAATCCCTTTCAGCAGTTTTTTTTCTTCCCTTTTTCTTTGCCCCCAAATTTTTCCATCCGGAGCTCCAACTTTGCTTCTTGCTATTTTCACCCCCATTAAGCACCCAGTCTGGACGGGAATTGGCGGGTTTTCCCCGCTTTTAAAACCCCCCCCCGCTCCAACTTGGGAAATTTGATTTAAAACCCCGTCCCCCCTTCTTGAAACCCCCCCGCCCTCCCGGTCAAATAAAACCCTTTTTTTTGGTATCTGCCCTTTTGGGGCCCGTGGTTCCCTTGGGCATTGGGGTGTTCTTTTCGGATGGGCTGGGTTTTTGTTTTTGTCTTTTGGTTTCCCCCCCCCCCAGAGCTAGCAAAAAAAAAGTATGGGAAATTTAGGAACTGGGGGGTTCCCGCCTTTGCCCTTGCCCCCGAAGCAACTCAGCACAGGTACCCCTCTTCAATGGTCAGCCCCGCAAAACCACCCCAATTGTGTCCTATAAGAGAAATTAAATGCCCTTCTAACTTCCCCCGGGGGGTTTGAAATCGGCATTTTTAGTTCTCTCTAGTAAACCTACCAACAAAATACTGGGGTTGGATTTTCCGTTTTCAATATAATTTCCCAACTTTTAAAATTTTTGTTTTTTTCTTAAACCCGCATTTTTCCTGATCATTTTTTTCTAAAAAAACATTTTCACGCAACCTTTTTTTTAAAAGGTCTTTTGTTTTTAAAAACCCCCACAATTTTAAGCATGATAAATTTTATAAAAAAGGGGGAGATAGGGCAGACAGGAAAAAACTATGCAAAGGTGGGGGGGGGGGGGGGGGGGGGGGGGTTTAAACTTTGGGTGATTTACACCCTGTACGACACAAAGGGCCCCCCAAATTTTTGGGCCCGGCGGGGCCCCCTCATTTTCCCTTTTCTTTCCCGTGACCCAGAAACCCGTTGGTACGCCCAGACATGGAAAAAAACGAGGCCGGTTTTTAGGCTGAAACCCGATTACCCTTTAAAATTTTGGGGTTTTTGGGGGTTTTGTTTGGCAAAGGGGGAAAACCCCTGGGCCGGACATGACGATTTGAACCAAGCCCCCCAACCCCGCCCCCCTTTTTTTTTCATGGTTCAAAAGCAGCGGATTTTGTTTGTGTTTACAGAGGAACCGTTCTTGCCCCTTTGATGAAATTTGTTTTTTTTTGGCGGGGGTTTTTAAACCCCCTGATTTTTGATCGATTTTTATTGCCGGGAGTTCTGAATAGCGAGATTTCTATAGTGGTTGAAAGGATCTTGCTTAGTTATTCCTGCTCGGGGTAAAACAGATATAGACATGTTTCTTACATTCTCCTATCGTAAGTCAAAGTGATTGACTTTAAAACTTTAGATTGGATTGGCGACAACTGTAGTGTGTGGGCATATTTCTGCTGTGCGTGTTAATATCTGATATCTCTCAAAAAGGAAAGTGACAATTCTCTCAGTCGAATACAGAAAGTACCGGTCAGGTGCGCGCATATTCCTCTCACATCAGAGCGCCAACAGTCCAGTCTTAGACATACAGTGCTTGTTTGTGCGTAACAACAGAAGTATCACACTGTGTGTGTGTGTACTGTTAGACAAGTGTTTAAATATAGTAACGATCATGCATGTACGGTTTGCTGCCATATGACATTTGCGCCCCCCCTGCTTCGGCTGTGTTATTGTTTGTGCTTCGTGTTTGTGTTTTGCTTCAACGTCTACTACACCGTTTTGCTTCACCTCTACCCACCAAACGCTCCGCCAACACCCTGCTACAAACTTTTAGGCTGCCTTCAGCGGGCCACAGGGTGTACTTTATACAATTGTCTTGTTTTATTCAATCAGGTTTTGTTAAATGCGCCTGGTGGCTGCTTTGAACTTGTGACAAAAGAGCCAATGAATCACAAAAAGCAAGCGCCGTCTTGCACCAAGTGGTGTTACACATAACGAATAATAAAGCTCTGTGTACACCACACACACACTCCCTCCCTTCTCACGCCACACACATGCCGCACTCCTCCTGCTGTAGCCGAGCTTTGAAAACTTGACACCTTTGCCCTAAGTCACCCAAGTCCTTAATTAAGTTCTTAATCAAGTCGCCCCAAGAAGTGGCCCTAGTAGTTCCACTTTTTTGGCAACCTTCCACTTTGAAACACTTGACGCCTTTACCCTAAGTCACCCCAAGTCACCCCAAGACGCCCAAGTCCTTAATTAAGTTCTTGATCAAGTTACCCCAAGTCCTTAATTAAGTTTTTAATCAACTCACCCCAAGTTCTTAATTAAGTTCTTAATTAAATTCTTAATTAAGTCACCTCAAGTTCTTAATAAGTTCTTGATCAAGTCACCTCAAGTTCTTACTCAAGTCACCTAAAGACTGTATTAAGTCATCCTTTAAGTACAGCCAAGTTCTTATTCAAGTTATCTTATAATTATCAGAAAAAACAATACAATCTATGTTTTTGTCTTAAATAGTAAATGTCTAATATAGTACACACACGCCTCAAAAAACGCGTCATCGTTGAGGATGTCTTGCTCAGCGTCCTTGGCGCGGGATCGGTTAGCATAGATCTTAATGAAGTTCTTACATCGTAAGCAACCACATTGATTACAATTCTGGTCTATGGAAATGTCTTTTATAGACTCCATGTCTTTATTTATTGACTCCATCATTTTAAACAAATAATAATCCGCCATGATCTATTTTTATCAAAAAACAAAAAAATTAAAATTAAGTTCTTAAAATATTATTGCATCTGAAATGGATCAAAATGATCTTTTGTTGTTGGTGGGGCTAGCATACTTTTGTGTTCGGCTTCTGTATTTAGTGGCGGAGATTGTTTGGACTTCTTTGGTTTTTGGTGTCTTCGTTTATATATTTTATACCGTAATAACCGCCCCCAGCAGCAGCAAGGGCGCCAAAAATGACAACAGTTTTAAGTTCAATATTCCATGAAGGCTTTGGCGCTGTAGGCTTGAATCAACTTGTTCTTGTTCTGGTGTTTTTATAGCTGGCATTGAAACAACTGGCTGCGGCTCTGGCACTTTTTCATTATGAGCTTGCAACATTAATTTTGTTCGCTTGTTCCACTCTGCTAATTTTTTTTTCCTGCTGCAACACGTCCAGGATGAGGAGACTTTTTACTCATCACTTTCTCCACCTGATTCTGCTGATTTTCTGGCTCAGTCATTTTTAAGGGAAATAAAATCTATATGATTAAAAGTAATTAATCCCATGCTTTTCCATTCTGTGCTTGTAACTTTAATTTTGTTTGTTTGTTCCACTCTGCTAATTTTTTTCCTGCTGCATCGTGCTCAGGAAGCTTTTTACTTGTCACTTTCTCCACCTGAATCAATGTTTTCTGACTCTGCTGATTTTCTGGCACGGTCATTTTGAAGGGAAATAAAATCTATATGATTAAAAGTAATTAATCCCCTGATTAGCGGCGACAATAATGTTCCAAATCTGTAATATAGATCACATCCTAGAGACTCTAATGTCTTTGTTAAAAAATGGATCCTGCGTTAAATCATACATAAAGTCTTGTTCAGAATCAATAGGTGCAAATCTACTAACTAGTTTAGTGTACAAACTAAGAACTGTTTCTCCGACACTTTTTACCATTCTTGATCCTAGTTGCGCTTCATACCTGTTATGATCTTTACAATGTCTTGCGGTGACATCTGTTGAATCTATTCTATGCTGAATTCATTTCCGAGGAACTGTTTTGTTTTTCCGCATGCGCCAAAGAATACAGTCTTTCCTTTTTGGGCATAATAGCTTGCTCATCAACCTGGTCATTTGTATCTAGTCAGGAAGGTTTAGGCTACCTGTAGCTGTAGTATATCATCGCTGTTCATGTTTTATTACTAAATATAATTATATTTTGTTTTTAAAATGAGCGCCGAAAGACTGTTACCAATTTGTTTACCATCTGTGTTATTGGAGCTAAGTATAGGATACACAATGCTTGGTAAAAGCTTGTTAAAAATTAAACAGCAGATCTTGGCAAACTAGACTTTGAGGATTCGGCAAAGCTAATTGCTATCATTGCAGCTTCGTTTGCTATGAAAGATTTTCAGTTAAGCAAGGAATAATTCCTGACAGTATCAATATGTAAAATTAAAAAAATACATTTATAAAAAGGCTTCATTCGTAATGATATAGGCGGTGCTGTGGTTAATGCGCTTGCTTTTAGCGGAAGTAATTACGCATTTAGTAAACTACAAACTAATGAAGAGAGAAAAGACATAACAAAGCTGTGGAGCAACTAGCAGCCGCACAAGATAACTATGAAAAGCAGAGAATTGAGCAGTTAGATTTTATTAACGACAAACTGAAAAACAAGGGACATGCAGCGTACACATTTAAAGACGTTGATCAGGCAATAAAAGAATATTATCTTGTAACAGGCAAACCAATCGAGACATTGCCCCCACCAAAATTCAGTGACTTTTATCAACCATCAGAAAAACAAAAGATGCAAGAAATCGCGTTTATTGCCTTTGGCATGACTGTGTGTATTTGTTGCACATAATATTGGCTGAATAAAAAATGAACAAAATCTATTATTCGCCAAAAGGATATTGGAAGGGAATCACGGCAATAAAAAGCTAAGCCAAGCAGCGGGAGTCAGTGAACAAACAGCAAAGGAATGGTTATCTAAACAAGCGATTTGGCAAATTTATTTACCTGCGCCTAGACGAATACAGAGACCACACTTTGTGAATACAATACCGAACGACACCCATCAAATGGATCTTCTATATTTACCCTCTGATACGATTAGACGAAAAAGATTTAAGTACGCACTCACAGTCATTGACATAGCTTCAAGATACAAAGATGCAGAACCATTAACACAAAAGAGTGCTTCTGCTGTTGCTGTCGCTATACAACTGATATACCAACGAGGCCTGCTAACTTATCCTCGCATGATTCAAGTCAATGATGGAAAAGAATTTAAAGGCCGAGTGAATCAATTATTGTTAAAACATAGAGTTACCATTAAAAGAGGAATCCCAGGAGTTCACAGATCACAGGCTTTAGTTGAAAACTTTAACAAACAGTTATCTGAAAGACTTTTTTCCTACCAGTATCACAGAGAGCTGATTGACAATTCTCGCAACACAGAATGGGTTAGAAGACTGCCCTCAGTTTTGCGCGCAATGAATAATGAAGAATTTAAAGGGCTAAAACCAGTACAAGCAATCAAAAAACAAACAATAGATGTTGTTGAAGGAGACGCCAGTTCATCCGACAAACTATTACCGTTTGGATTGAAAGTAAGGTACCTTTATTTACCGGGGGGAAGCAGAAGGGGACACTCGCATCAGGGCAACAGATCCAGTTTGGAGTGTTGATCCATATGAAATAAAAAGAATTGTAAAAATGAATCCGCCCGTGTATTATTTACGAGAAAACTGACACAACAAACAACCAGCTCCCCAAAGATCTTTTGTGAAGGAAGAACTGCAGATAATCCCGCCAGACACAGTTCCAGTTGCTTAATTAATTTACAAAAATATATTTGAGACTAAAATGGAAGCACAGACGGAAACAAGAATGATAAAGGAAGAGACCTTGGAATTAATACAGGAAATCATATGATACGAGTTCTACTATTAAGGAAATATTTATGAGGATTCATCAACACATGCTAAACCATCCAGATCACCTACAACCCAAAATCCCAAATTTTGATTATCAGATATGGGGAAAAGAATATCTTGAAATGATAAAAAAAATTCGAACACATCAAGCAAACATTAAAAATAATTTGGCTGAATTGGATAATGATATGATTGAGCTTATAATGAAACTTGAGGAAAAAGTTTTCTCCTGGCCCGAAATACTGTACATTTTTGGTCTTAAACTCCAGTTGCTTAATTAATTTTTAATTTACATAAATATTATTTGAGTCTAAAATGGAAGCTCAGGACGAAGCAAGAAGGGATACAGGAAGAGACCTTGAAAATTAATACGGGAATCATTTGATACGAGTTTACTATCAGGGAAACATTTGCAAGGATTCGCCAATACATGCTAAAACATCCAGATCACCTACAGCCCAAAAACCAAATTTTGATTATCAGATATGGGGAAAGAATATCTTGAAATAAAAAAAAAATTCGAACGCATCAAGCAAACATGAAAAATAATTTGGCTGAATTAGATGAAGATATGATTGATCTTATAATAAAAGTTGATGAAAAATATAAACCCCTCAGTGAAGAAGATATATAATTATGCCGTTCTCCAATGCCCGATTGCATATGAAAACTCTGGATTAACAAATACTCGTTTGTGTTTGTTCTATCTAATGACTTCTTTGTTACAACAGTTGTGCTGATTTTCATGTAGATTAGATCGTAGTTTTACGTTGGCATGATGAAAAGTATGTTTATTGAACAATGCTTCTTTGTAGTTGTCATGCGATATGTTTGACTGCACAACACTGCGAGATATTCCCTTTGCTTTCTTAATGGTTTTCTCCTGGCTCGAAATACTGTACATTTTCGACCTTAAACCAACAAACTCCTTAATCACCCCTCCAGATAATTCATCCTTCATCTTTCCTAAAACCTTCTTGTTAACGGTTGAATGCAAAGGCGAATCTTTAGGGTAATCAGATGTATCATACCATCCCGCATGCCCTTTAGCTACTTCTAATTCCATGTCTTTATAGATGTCTTCAGTAGGGATATCTATAACAAAAAATGTCTGTATCTGTGTAAAGTACTCTGGACTCGGGATACGAGGGTTTAAAGTAGTCATAAAGAAATTCTAACATCAAAAGCTTTGATATTCTAAAACAGTAAACCCAATAAAAACAGGTTTGTTTAATTTGACTTTCTTTTTTTTCATCATTATGCCAAAAAGCTGATCATGAAATCTTCTGAAGTCCTGATAATTAGGTTTTGAAGTCAGCTTAATTGCTTCGTTCTCTCTGGTGACCAATTTGACATCTTTACGCTTGTGCGGATTTTCCATAGTCTTTCCGAAACAGCTGTTGTTCATCAGCTTGAAAAAGTCTTTTTCTGAAGCATCTGTGGATTTAGTTCTAAGATCAGTGTTCTTCATGATGTATGGTTTCATGAACTGTTCTTGATCAAAAGCAATTACACGATGAACTGCTGTCAACTTCAAACCATGTCTTAAATAAAATTGTAGAAGTCTGTAATGACAGACATAATTTTTTTTGCCCCGAAGATTAGGCACAAGTTTAGGCGGCTCTGTTTTTGCCATCGTTAGACTTTCTGCTGCTAATGGATAGTCATTATGTAGGTCATGGAGTTCCTGAGGATATTCTAAGTCAACTTCTAGAATGTATCCACGCTGTTGATCTGGCGTCAAACTGTTCAGCCACTTTAATGCCTTTTGAATATTATTCGTACCGCCGCCTGTGTACATTTTAAAGTTGCTTAGTGGAAGTAATTGCGCCATAGCCCAACCATACAGATTGTTTGCATCTAAATACATGAGATGTTAGACCTTTTACTTGGATCATAATCATCTAGGTATTTGTTGTTTGCTTTACAGTAATGATGCGACGCCATACTAATTCCTCCACGCAATCCGTTTTCAATCATCTGAATCATTGGTAAATCTGACAATAAATCAATCTGTACTCCAGTATCTTTTAAGAAAGCGTCCCAACTCATCCCAGGCGCAGAAATGTAATGCGCGGGATCCAGAGCGGGATCCAGGCTATAATGTTTCATGCAGGTCTTTCTATATTTTCAAAGACGTCCGCCAACAAACATGTATCAGCCATCAAGTATGCATCATGATAGTCTCCCATCGTTTTACAGTCTAACTTCTGCCACGCATCTTGAGCATGCTGGTAATCAGAATCACTAATGCCCTTTCCTCTAAGACTAGAAAAGAACGCATCTTTAGGTGGAAGTGTATCTTCATCAAACCTTTCCCAACTGTTCATGTACTCATAAGGGTAAACGCCTTTTCTAACGAGAGTTGGGTCAAAATATTCTTCCGTTATTGGGCAGGCCTTTAAGGACATAGCCAGTGACTCTAATGACCCCATCAGGTGTTGCATAGAGTCATAAAAAGACATGTTATTTAAAGTGAAACACATGTACTTTTCTGATGACTGTGCAATGCATGACACCCTGAAGGCGTCGTCTACTGCTTTCATTATAAGATGAGAGTCGTAACCTCGCAAGTTATGAAAGAAGATGGGCAGCTTCCATGTCTTAGGATCAAACCTTAGTTGAAGATTGCATTTACTGTGTGCTGCTCCTCTGAACTTTCCGCTAATGTGATCATGGTCTCTTACTGTTGGATTGGCTTCCTCGCTGTTAGACATTAGTTCTAAACCGCAAATCCAACAGTGTGTGGCTGATTTATACTGTTGTTGATCTTCAGGCGTCATTATGATTTCAGATAAGTTTAGATTATTAGAACAGGCGTTACGCAATTGCTGCATGCGTTTTAAGAAGTATTCTGCAGCATTAGGGCCTCTATATAATTCTGGCTCTGAATGGGCGCCATCCGACCTGACAATGATGAAAGCAAATGAACAGATCTGATGATTACTCATTAAGACAGTTTTCGGAAGTTTCTGTGGGGTTGGTCCCTCATAAGGAACAATGAGTGATTCGAAGTCTGCGTAAACTACGTATGGAGAATTTTGCATCCGTTTCCCGTTCTTAAAACTAACTTTAGATCCAGGTGGGGGCGTAATTAGTTCTGTATTACAGTCTACAGAACTTTTACAATGTTTTATATGTTCAAGCGCGGCTGGAACGGATGGAATTCTTGTTAAACATTTTCTACAGAATTCTTGTTTATGACCATGTTTTGAAGTATGTGCTAATAATCTACTCATTGTTCGTATCAATGTGTAATGTGGTAGCCCTGTCGGTGAAAACATTAGGAGTAAGTCCACATGACTTTTGGCCGGATCACCTATTGTTGGGCTGTCTTTAGACACTCTAATAGGCACCAAATTTGTTTTCTCAGACCATGTGTATACATTAACAGTTATTGGTTTGTTTTGCTCTTCAAACTGATCAATGTGATCCACGCTAACAGGAAAGGATATCTACTAAGTTAAGATCATTGATGTAAGGTTCATAGTTAGATACTTTCTCTGCGTTTTTGCGGACGCAATGAAGCCTTGCAAGAACACACCACATAAAACATTTGTTGTCCGAATTCTTTATGTTTAGAACTGCTCTTTTTGCGACTAATGCTGGGGGCATTGGAAAGTAAGACTTGCCTACGATCGGGGCATATTTAGCCTGTTTTAATCTGATCTCTACGACTTCGCCCTCTGACCAACCAGAGCCTCTCATTTTGGCTTCTTCAGCGGCCACATCAAACTGTGTAAGCAGTTGGTCTGCCCAACGAGGCGTTAAGTCATTATGAGAAAGAATAACCTGTTGTTGAGTCGAGACCCAGACTTCTTGATTTTCTTCATTTATTGTTATATAATCGATTAAAACAGCTAACATTACTTTAACTGGGGGTCTATTGTTAGTTTACCTGGAACTTGAGAAATTGCATGTACAACACTTGCCTGTACGTTTGTTGGATCAATGACTTCTAAATTAATATCATTTAAAGCTCTTGACAAACGCTCTTCCTTAAGCAATCCTTCAAACAATTCATCTGGTCCTTCATATATCTCAGCCATCTTAAGTTGTCTTTTCTAACTGAAAATATTTATTTAAATTAAAAAAAAAATTAATCAGAATCAATATCAACGGTCTTTTGTGCTTGGACTCATAAACTAAAGTATAAACGCCCTTTGATGTTGTTAATGTGAGCTGTTTAAAACAGAGTTTAATGTCTCGTTTACTTTTTTTAAACATTCCTTTTTTATCTGCTCGGTGTCTGGCTGTTGAGAAAAAACTTGCCCCTGCCTTTTTTTGAAGATCAAACTTTTGTCTTTTATAGTCATCAAAATCGGCCTGTAAACGACTAAATTCTTCATTTGTGATGTTTGAGTCAACTAGCGCTTTATTTATTGTCAGTTTGAACGAAGTAAGTTTAGCTGTTATTAGCTGAACATAGCTGTGTGCTTTTGGAGTTTAGTTTTTTAATTTTTTGCTAGCAGCACTTACAGCTAATGAACACACGCCAAGAGCTAAAGACAAACCGCCTAGAGGTAAAGCTGGGCGGGTGCACCTACGCCTGTTGCTAAAAGGCCTACACTTGTTTCCGCTGATAGAGCACTCACAGTCGATGCTCCAGTATTAACATATGTAACAGCATTAAAGGCAGCAGAATACCTTCGTTTGGTTTTGCTGTATTTTGAAAGGTCCTGCTCTAGTTTTTGTTGCATTTGTGTAATGTTGGTTAATCTAAAGGTTTTTATGTCGGGGGTTTCTACTATCTCTTATTTTGGCGACTCTGGCGCTGTAGGCACTTTTGGATAAACGTGAACAGACATGCTTTTTTTTAAAAAATAAAAAAATAATTTAGTATTGTATATCTTTTAATCTGTTATCTTGAATATTTAGCTGCGCATCTATATTAAAAACAAATACACGTTAAGTGGTTTATCGGCCTCTTTTTCTTTATCAATTTGAATGTTTATTATGTCTCTAACAGTTCTCCCGCTTCCATGTAACTGATTATCCTCCGTTGTCCTGTAGGTCAATCCATAAACCGTATTTCGTTGTTAAATAATGATCAAGTCTAAACACTGTGAAGATGTAGATCTTTAGACACAAGGTCAACTGTTGGATTTCTACACCTCCCACCTCCAAACAGTTTTCTTATTTCATCAAAATGCTGATAAGGTTTAAGCCCGCTAGCGTAGATTTGGTTAGGACTACCCTCAATTGTACATTGCACTTTCGTTATTTTGGGATTAACAAAATTTTCAGTTTGTCTTTTGAATGGTACTTCATTTTCACACAGCAATAAAATACCTTTAAGCGATCTTGCTGCGGCACTAAAACTAAAATTCCATATAGTGTCTGCCCTGCTTTTAGGATATTTAGAATGAAAAATCACTCTTTCGTAATATATTGCTAATTTTGACTGATATTGTTGCTCGATCAGCCTCGCTAAGTTAGGGTTGCTAACGATGTCAAACTCTAACGAGATGTCAGAAATGCTGTACTTTGCTTCGGTGTCTGAAGATATAATAACATATTTGTAGTCATTAAAAGTTAGTTCATATGACAATCTGTCTTTTAATGCTCCTTGAAAGTATGGGGCATGCGCTTTTAACAACTCAAAATCTAGGGTATGAAAAAGCGATTTTCATACGCATAACTTACGGCTACAAACCTTTTGCCGTCTTTAGCATCTTCAGCGCCTATTCTATGTTTTAGTGCTTCTTCATTTTCGATTCCTTGAACGCAAGATCAGCCCTTTCGTTCCCGGTTAGCCATAGATCAGAATAGGTTAAAAATATGTCTGCATTATGTAAAGAAAATATTTCTTGTCCCTCAAGTTTTATAGAAATTTTCTTAACGATTGCCCGCCCCAAATTCTGTACAACTGTCCTGTTGGGGTCTGTTGTTGAAGCGAGTTCTATTTTGAAAGTAAGACGCGCAGAGCCTGGCACAATCACTTCATCCGCTCCTAGGTCTGGAAATTTGACAGTAAGAATTTGATCCGAATCAATAGTAGATGGATTATTTGGAACAGTAATAT
Organism: Conus ventricosus; assembly: GCA_018398815.1. Taxonomy (NCBI): domain Eukaryota; kingdom Metazoa; phylum Mollusca; class Gastropoda; order Neogastropoda; family Conidae; genus Conus; species Conus ventricosus. The sequence goes on from CM031622.1 coordinate 8,833,982, forward strand.
TCCGCTTATTTCCCTTCACGCCAAAGGGCTCTTTCAATCTTCTATGCGGGTCAAGAATTGAACCATATGCTTGTGACATTTTTTATAAAACAAAATAAAAAGTTAATTATTTAAAAACATGGCAGGAATTGAAGTTGAAGAAGATTATGATGTTTTTGATCCTGGAGACGACATGAGTGAAATGACTCCTTTGACACAGCATCGCTCAACGATCTCATTGCGACGTGAATTAACAGAAAGTACGGCCAGATCATTTTACAGAAGTTTAGGCCTAGAACCTCCCGAATTTATAGCCCCTGATGATTTTGAAGTAAAAGGTAGACATTTGTTTGTGAAAAGCGGCCCCGACCGAGAACAACTTGTTCAGCTTACAAATAAACGTGACCCATCAAAGTTTGTAGGCATGAATACAATTAGACAAAGACTTAGGGTGGAAGATCAAAATCGCCTTGGCCTTGTTAGACCAAAATTAGATAGGGAGGCAGTTGCTAAACTTCAAAACACACTGCAGGAACTCCCAACAGATAGCCAAATACAAAACATGGAACTTACAGATTTAAGTCAAGCAGCAGGCGAAATAATAGAAGCAGAAACAGTTTATCAGAAGAAACAGCATTAAAAACTATATACGACCCCCGCTACAGAGACAGAATCGCCTACCCGTCCGAGAATTAGAGGCCTTTGATCGTGCTTTAAGAACCGTTAGAGGTGAATTAGAAAACAATTTAGCAACACTGGGTGTACTAGATAAGGATATAAAAAGAGAAAAAGAAAAACTCGTTGAGGCTGATGACGCCAACTTAGGGTATGATATTAAAGAAAGAATAGCCCAAAGACTAAAAGATCTTGAGCAAGAAAGATCAGCAAGACTAGAAGTGTTGTCTACTAACCGAGAACAATTACGAACTCAAGTGAGCAGAATAAGAGAAACTATCCAAAGAATTTTACATGAAGACACGACACTAGCAGAACGAATACGAACACTGTTTAGAGAGCAAGGAGTCACATTAGTAAGCGTTATAACAGCCTTAGGTTTTGCAATAAGTACACTGGTGATGGCTATTACAGGCGGTGGTGGTTCCGGGTCAGTGCCTCCACCGCCATCACCTCCATCACCGCCTGATAAATCATGGGTAAAAAAAACAGCTTGATCATCTTGCGGGTTTATTAAAAAAATTAGCCAGTAAAGCCATGGACGCTTTACCGGGTATATTAGGAGGTGTTGTTAGCTGGCTTTTGTCTACTGCAAGCAAAGTAGTTGGCTTTATGGCCGAGCACTTATGGGCGTTAGTTCTCTTAATAGTCCGGTTAATTTTTAGTAAAATAAAGACCAAGTAATCCTAGGCCCGTTAATCCAAAAACAAGTGCTGTCTTTTCATATTCATGGTCATTATTTTTTTTGACTTCAACGGTCTCTGGGCTTTGGACCACGGGGATTGGATGACTTATTCTTGGGGGGTCATCTTGTTGTTTACTGCTTGCAATATTACTGGCTCAGAATTTATTTCGTTTTTTCCGACTTTCTGTCATTGCCTGCCACAAGGTTTTTCATTATTGTAGTTTATTATTGTTCTATCTGGAGTCTGAGGTCAGAAGGCAGCATGTATTAAACCGTGCCAACGCAAAGTTTACTTTCGATCTTGCAAATTGTAAAACATTTTGGTACCTTTTTATACTTGAAGGTAAATCAACTGTAGAATTAATGGCATCCTCAAAATTTTTGCTAAGTATTGTTTTTGTGCATCAAAGCCAGTAGATGGATCAGTTATGCTCGATCTTCGTTTGTTTTTGCGAGCCTAGTAAACACCAAACGTAAGTCCGAACAGAGTCGTTTATTCGTTCTATTCCTGCTTTAGTTAGGCCCTTAGAAGTGTCTAAGATAAATGTTGCCCATGCTGTTTTATGCTCTTGCTTATGGACCCGAGGTGAACCCCTGTGCCTTTAGAGAAAGATGTGAAAGGGGAGGATTCCAGTCATAGTTTACTTTCTGTGCACGCCCCAAAAATTAAGGGGTGCCTAAGCCATGATTAAGATCCAACTTTTGTCAAAAGTCTGTCTTGGCCTTAATATTGAATTCGTTACAGACCCTTTAAAAAGCCTTCATGTCTATTCTGTTGCTGAATGGATTAAACGTTTTGTCATTTGGTATTGGCGCTTGCAGTTAGTCAAAATACGTCTGAGGTGTAATAGAAATGAAATCATACACTGACCTCACCAAAAGGGAAATCAGGATGATTTAATGACAGCATACGGGAAATCCACACCCAGTTGATGCACAAAACACAGCAAAGTTTAACTGGTTCTGATAAAACTGCATCGGATGACTAAACCACAATTTCGCGATGTGGTCGTTTTTAATAGGGGGGGTTAAGATATCTGTTTAATGGCGTACTCACCTTTACTTGAAAGGTGTCAGACTGGGTCACAGAAATGTCAAGAGTATCGGTTGTTATATTTTTAAGATTGTAGTGGGGCCCAACAAATATTTTGCATTAGTATATTTGAATGCACTCATTTTTATTTCGTTTAAAAATGTTTGTAACAATAACAACTCAAGACCGTCCTTCGTTTTTAGAACATGCTATTGAAAACAATTGTGGAGTCAAAATGGTTGCACTTCATGAAATATTTTACAAAGTCGTATGGTTTAAATAACCGAATCAAGGAGAATAATAAGATTAAAAAAGTTAATAATAAAGGACAATTAGTTAGCCAGTTAACAATACCAGATGGTTATTACGGGTTTTGCTCACTAAAAGAAGCAATGAGTAACTTTGACATTACTCTCAAACTTAACAATGCGAATCTGAAAACAATGTTGACCTTTAAGCCTGAAGAAGAAGAAGTAGGGTACTATTTTGATAAAGAGCTAGCTAAAATGTTAGGCTTTACAACTGCCGATCGGTCCATTCATAGTTTTAGAGTTGCGCCAAATAAAACTACTTATGAGGGGGAAAATCCGCTCGATCTTGCATTACATTCATTACTCTATGTTCATTTGGATGAGCTAAGCACTGATGAAAACTTATATGATGGAAGGCCCTCAACTGTTTTAAGAGCTCTTCCATCAGGGAAAGCTGCATATTGCGATTATGAAATTATGCAATTCCCTAATTTACAGTTTAAAAGATTAGTTTGTGGGAGGGTCGGATCATTTAATATAAAAATCGCAGACAAAACAGGGAAAGTCGTAAAATGTGATAACCTGCACATTGTTTTGGAAATAAAATAATAAGTTGTTCTAAAAAATAATGTCGCGTGGGCCAGAAGAATCAGGAGTTACATTAGCGCCTGTGAGGTGTATAACTTTAGAATTAAAAGACCTTGCAGACGTTGAGGACTTTGAACAGAATGGTGAGATAGGCGCTTTGTATGGTTTTGAGTACACTAAAGATGGTGATTATAAACGCAAAGAGGTTGGCGACAACAAAAAGTTTCCTAAACTAGAACAACTGCACAATGTAGAAGCAAATAATGCTGGCCAGTATGAATATAAAATAGTTCGAAAACCTGACAGCAAATGGCACTTAGAACCATATTTAGAATGGGACATAAAATTTGAATTCATAAGCCCATTTACATTTTTTAGCCGTCAAAAAAGTTTCAGAAAAGCATTCAACTCTGGCCCTTTACATGTAAGTCTTATGCCAGAGGACAATAGTCGGAAAGAGATTGAAATAACGCCGTATGGGAAAAAACAGTACATCCTCCACAGAAAAGAAACGGTTTTAAAGGAAGCTTCTACAAAATTACAGTTCATTCCGCGCAGGAAATTAGGAGACACGTTCACAATGATATTTGAAATTTCTGTCTTTAAAGATGTGGAGAGGGATGGGGTTGTGGGCGTTAGTGACGTCCTTATAAAAGGAATTAATATTAGCTGGCAAAACTTAGACGTTAAACGTCTTAAAGTTACCGTCATCGTTCTTCATAATGGTGAGGATATTAAGACCATAACAACAAGCAACAAAATCAATGTTGACTTAAATAGAAACAATCTTACAGAACTAAATTGGATTAATCTTACACATTTAGGTCTTATAGGGTTTTATTATACTGAACAAGTTTTGACAGAGAGTATGATAAATATAATAACTGGATTAAATTACATTCTGTTATAAAACCATGGAGCAGTTAAACTTTATGACAAAAGAGCCTCATTGTTCATTGATTTGTGGACAAACTGGTTGTGGAAAAACAATATTTGTCCTAGACCTATTACAAACAGTTTATCGCTATAATTTTGATTATGCTGTGATTTTCTGTCCAACTCTTAAATGGAACAAAGCGTATCATGATAGAAGGTTTATATGGACGGATGATGACATATATTTAGTTGATCCTAGCAATAAACTGAGTGAGTGTTTAGAACTCTTTTATAGGCTGTTTGAAGGAACGAAGACACTATTTATTATAGATGACTGTTCGGCAGAAAAAGACATAGTTAAAAAAAGAACCATTTTGGCAAAACTAGCTTTTAGTGGAAGACATGCTGGGATAAGTGTGTGGATTTTATGTCAAAAATATAACTCGGTTTTAAAAGACTTTAGAGACCAGTTAAAGACTGTAGTTTTATTTTTCATGAAAGACAGTGGCGCGTTTGATGCATGTATGCGCGAAATGATGTTATTAAAAACAAACAAGAAAAACAAAGGATTAAAGAAAAACTAGAATCTGAAAAGTTTAGTAAATTAGTATTGAAAACGGATAATCCTATACAGTATGTTTGTTTGTAAAAAATCGTTATTTTTTTGTTTATTGAAGTCTTGCTTGTCAGAGAACTAATAAATGCCGATTTCTAGCTTCCCCCCACCCGAAACTTGTTGAGGGTGGGGGGGGGGGGGGGGGGGAAGCTAGAATCGGCATTTATTAGTTCTCTTCATACATATACCGACATGGGCTCCAACTCATACAATACTACCAATGCACTGTCTAGTCACCGACTGAGTCACGTGACACCGTGTGTCCACCGTCCACTGTTCATGCGCACCAGTTACCAACAGTCACAGGCCTCACTGTCTCTGGTAGGCCGCACCCACACAATCACAGTGCACTTGCACCCCGCAAGTCCATATGCACTCCCAGCACACCTTAGTGTCACAACACTGCGCACCCTCGTGCTTTCCACACAGTCACCTGGGCTTACTCTGCCCTTACTCCCACAGGATATCCGAGCACACAGCGTTCACAGTCACGGGCTGGGTTACCACTCTACTCACTGGGGTATACTAGATGCAAGGGACACAAGGGACACCTGGTACCCTCGGTACCTACCCTGTACGATATAATCACTCACACTTCCAACAACCACTCAATTTTTATTGACCATTCATACCTCACACACTCGGTTTAGCGCCAACACATTCACACAACACAAGTGCCCTGCCCAATGCCAAATTTGGAAACCTGCCTGAAGTGAACAGGGACACTAGTACCACCTCCCAGGGTACTGGTACGCTCCCACCAACCACCCACTTACATTTCACACAACATACACACCGGACACAACAACCCCCTACCTCCCTTCTAGCTACCTATCACCTACCAGAACCACCTAAGGTACCCGCATCTCCACCAAAGTGTCACGGTCGCTAAGCCGGACGGCCCTACCACCCCTACCCACGCCTATTACACACTAGAGCGGGACGACACAGCACACTAACACAGCTTTACAATCATGCGCATTCTTTATTTCACACACACACTATGGCACCACCACTCACGTCCATCACAACCACACACAAGTATCCACTTCTTCACTGACCCCACTACCCTTCTATGACCCTGCGAACCTTAACCTATACTAAGCACCAGTTGCGGTATATCACTGCGACCTAGGGACGCAGAGATAGCCCGCACACGTGGTGGCTAACTACTAGGGACAAGGACAAACCCAAGGGACTCTAATCTCTAAACTACTACCACCCACACCTCTCCCCAGGACCCACCCTTCTCTTTTGACCCGGGACCACTACCGTACTGGTCACTGCATCCCTAAGGGAGGCAACAACAGGTACCCTACACCGTGTGGCCACTACGTCCAAAAGGAGGCAGTAGCTAACACCCTAACCCTATTGCCTAAACTCTACACCCCCTTCTACCACAAATCCTGACACCCCATCCCCCGGAAAGCTCCACTCCTCAGCACTGTCCGTGGCCCCTCACAGGCTGACACCTCCCCGGAAAGCTCCTGCACCCCGGGCGCCCTCTCGACGGATCCGGAGCTCGACGCCTCCTCCTCTGAAGGCCCCGCCGGACACTGAGGATGAGGGAAGGCCTGGTGCAGCACCCCCTCACACGACGCCTGCTCAGGGAAGAGTGCCTGACAACTCCGGAAGAGCACCAGCAGCAGGAGGAGAGCTGCCTCGCAGACGGCAGACGGCCTGGGTAGTCTCCCTCTTCCGGAAAAACAGCAGTAACGGGACGCCGCCGCTCACCTGCCCGCACGCGGCGGCAGACTGCAGTGATCTGGCCCCGCCACGGCAAGGAAACAGGACCCCTGCTGACAAAAACTGTAGGCCACTACTGTAATGTTGCTACTACCCGAGTCATCAAGGCTCATAGGCTACTTGGTAACGCTTTAATCCTCCATCCCCCTTGCCTACTTCCCACTTGGCATGAGAGTGACCTTGAATTTCAAATTTACACCCCCAGCCCGTTACTCGCTTTGGGGTTTTCAGATCCATTCCCTGTAACCTTACAACAGTAGTACAACAATATTCTCTCTGAGCCAATCTACGCTATTACATATGAGATTATAAATCATATCCAATTCTCGGAGAAATAAAACCAATCTAAGCAATCCAACACGGACTCCATGGGCCCCTTAGGAAATACTAAATAAACTAGGAAATGGGCAATCTCACAAGGAAATGTTTCACATAGTAATCAGTGTAATATACATCTCTCAAAAAGCAACAACAATAGAACAAAAAAAAAAAACACTTATCAATTTTTATCGATTCACAGGTCTAGCTATTCATTACAAGAGAATCGGCTCGCAGCCACAATCCTTCACATTCTTACCCCCTCTTGCACTGTCAATTATAATCCTATATCAACACAACACGATTTGTTCGCCAAATTTCCATCCAGCACCCCACTCTCATGTCATTCTTGTCAGATAACCCAGTGGTTAAACCCTTTTTATGCCAAACAACCATACTTCACACATATTACATGCTGCACATCCTCCGTTTTTATCCTATCAACTGCTGACCTACCGCCTTAAACTTTACCTTACCCTTCTTTCCGACTACTAAAATTCATAAAGGGACTGTCTCCCTACAACTAAGATATCCTTCTCCAACCCTATTCTGTCACAACCACGTACATCCCTGCATGTGTGACGACTGTCATTTACTTTAAAAAAAAACACCATTTCTGACCTTTGGACTCACTGTCCTGTACCAAATACGTACGTCACAGATACAGTCCGCACGCGCACGACACCCGCGTCGAGAACCAAGACTCGTAACAAAAGTGAAAAGACACCAATAGAGTTGAATAGTCACGACCGTACTCCAGTATAAAACCACTCGACTACCAATTAGCCCTTTGGGCCCTACTGCACAGTTAACCCATTCTAATGCTGAGCAGGTCAACTCCGAAATCGTTAATCAATTCCAACGAACTATACTATTTACAACTGAAATTGAGCACAATCCCTTTACTATTCACGCAGACACATCTGCTCCTGACTCATACTATGATCCTCAACAATATACAACCTCGTATTACCTTCTTACTGACCCCCTGAAACTAACATGAACTAATCACAACCAATATCTACATCACCGTCCATCAACGGTTATTATATCGAACCCACATTGTCTAGCCAAACTGTCACATGACAATCGAACTCAGGAACCACTATGTACACTACTTACAGAATATACAGAAAAGAGGTAACAACACAAACCGGCTGACAAGAAGTTTCAATCACAGAACCCAAAACGACATCATACCAGACAAACAGTATACGCAACAAACATAATACAACTAAACATAACATGAGACAACTAGAGTACAACTCGCCATAATACAAGACAACATGAAGAATGACACCACATGAACCTAACAAATCACCAACCTGGACAGACAGACGATCAACCACACCAGTTCTACAACTGGCTACAAGTGGCTGCCAACGAAGACGATACAGAACCGGCACAGGCCAAGGCACACCAGACCGACGAGGACCTGGCCCTAACTATGACTCGAAGTCACTCAGCTCGACTAACGGCGCTCCGCCGCAACTACAAGGCACGTCCACTCCGACGAACACCAGGGACCGAAGTGAAGCTACCCCAACGCATTCCGACCTGGTCGGAATCAAACGAACTCTACTCACAACACAAACAGCGATTGGTCAGAGCAGCGTATCCCTCCGCAGAGCTGACACGCCCGACCAACGGACTAGTTGTTGCTCGTGCAACAACACGACAATTTACCACAACAAACTCACAGACTTGACAACACCAACAACAGCCGATATCCTGCCCCACCTTCTCTGGTGTAGAACCAAAGTAACAAAGGGTAACAATCGGGAACGAAACCAACCTCCCGCTTCCATCCCTTCAACAAGTGAAGATTGGAATTCAAGAATATTGTATGTCTTATTTCCCCAGCCCCCTACCTAGCCTAACCTTCCACCTTAACCAAAACCCCAAATCTTACACACGCACTCTCGCACACCCACATATATACATATGCACACGCTCACACGCTCTCTATTCCTGAACTACCATTACTCCAAACACATGGACGGCTGATTTAGTACCGCCGATCGGTGACAGTGGCAATCTTGATGGCACCTGGCAGTGAGTTCCACAGCCGTACAGAACTTGGATAAAATGAATGTAAGTGGCTGTAAATATTTGATGCAGGTATGGTATAACATTGACCGCCACTCCTGGTGCTACTTTTATTCAATACTAGTTGTTCCATTGGAATATTAATTACTTTAGCTCTGCCTTTGAAGAAGATGTTAAGTTTGATAAAGCTTTTCTGTTTTCTAAGGGTTTCCATTCTAATTTCCTCATGTTCTTCCTAGTATTCCCCTTTTTTCTGATGTGGTTCCCTGTTACGAACCGTGCTGCTCTCTTCTGAATCTTTTCGAGGTTATCAATGTCCTTTAGATGGTAAGGATCCCAAACTGAGCAAACCATATTCCAGTACTGGTCTAACCAGTGTTTTGTAGCAGTCGTCTTTAACCTTTTGGGGGCAGTCATTGATATTCCTGTATAAGAAAGCTAAGATATTATTTGCGTTCTTACATACTAAATTGTAATGTTCTTTCCATTTGAGACGACTATCTATAATCACGCCTAAATATTTTGCAGCATTAGTTTCTCTAAGAATAGTATTATGGATAGAATAATCTGATCTAATTGGTGAGCGTTTGTTACATATACGCAACACTTGGCACTTTTGGGGATGAAATTCCATTTTCCAAGTTCTTTCTCACTCTTGTAAAGCGTTTAGATCTTCTTGTAGAATGCGTGTATCATTCTTGCTTCTGATTGTTCTATATACTAAGCTGTCATCTGCAAAAAGCCTTGTAGTAGTTCCAGGAGAGAGATTTCTACTTATGTCATTTATATAAATTAAGAAAAACAAGGGCCCCAGAAAAGTTCCCTGTGGTACACCTGACAATACTGGTTTACAATGGGATGACGACCCTTCCACAACAACTTTCTGCGTTCTCCCAACGAGGAATGATCTAGCCCATTTTAGCAAAGAACCGCCAATACCGATGTGTTCTAATTTAAGCAGCAGGCCCTCATGGTCAACCTTATCAAAGGCTTTAGAAAAGTCTAATAAAATTGCATCTATTTGCTGTCTGTTGTTAAGGCAGTTATTAAAATCATTGAGAGTTGTTATAAGTTGAGTCTCACAACTCCTTCGCTGTCTAAAACCATGCTGGGCGTTATTTAAGAAGTCATATATTTCAAGATGGTCCATTATGCTACTATATATTATGTGTTCAAGTAGTTTTGCTGATATGGATGTAAGAGATACAGGTCTATAGTTCTCTGCTTTTGCTTTGTCACCCTTTTTGAATAAGGGAACAATGCTCGCATCTCGCCACACATCAGGTATTACTCCCTGGTCCAGTGAAGCTTGGTAAAGTAGTTGGTATACCTCACTCAATTCATTGGCATATAATTTTAAGAGCTTGCCAGGAACGCCATCGGGACAGTAGCTTTGTTTTCATTGATGTTGGTCAGTACCTTAAATACTCCTGCTTTGTTTACTTTGATGTTTTGCATTTCAGGGAGTTTATCATCATCCTTTAGTCTAACGTTAATTAAAGGTTTGGGATTTGAGAAAACTGAACAAAACTGCTTGTTTAGTAAATTTGCTTTCCCTTCAGGGTCCTGTATTAGGTTATTCTGGTTGTTTCTCAGGTCTGGAATCCCAATGTTGTCCTGTCTCTTACTCCTTATGTAAGACCATAATTTCTTGTTTTGATGATCACCTTCTGAAATCATCGAATTAACATAATTGGAGTGAGCAAGCCTACATTCTCTCTGATACCTTCTCTTAATATGTTTATACCTAACCAGTAATCTTTCTGAATTAGGATGTAGTTTCAATTTCTTAAAGAAACGATGTCCTTCTCAACAAACGTTTAGTTTTTGTAGTAATCCATGGCTGGTGGTTCTTGCTTGAAGTTATTTTAGTAGGTATGTTGTCATCCATAATAAATTCCAAGGTAGTTTTTATACACTTCCAAAGGTCACTGGCATTATCTTTAACACTATGGGACCTAAAAAAGGACGACTGAAATCACGAGTATCCCTGCGCAATTTTGGTAAGTCTGCTTGGTTCCAGAGTCTGATGGTACGTTTTGGGGGTTTTCTTCGAAAGGGTTGAAAGTTGCCCTCTAAGAGAATTAGGTCATGATCACCCAGGCCTGCAATTAATTCCTGATTGCCTAAAGCGCCTGGACAATTGGTAAAAAAATAAATCCAGGAATGCCTTACCACGAGTTGGTGCTTCAACTGACTGCACTAATCCAAGGTCTTTGGTGGTATCAAAAAACTGAGTATTAATATTTTTACTGTATTGATTACCAAGTATGGCATCTTCACCCCAATCAATATCTGGTAAGTTAAAGTCTCCACCAATCCATAATATTGCCTTCCTATTGGCCAAAACAATGTCAGAAATGTCTCTGCAAATAGACGAACATACATTTTCAATCTGAGTCTGGAGGTCTGTAAACTGATCCAACAATGACAGGTCTCTTATTCTTAAAATTAATCCTACAAAATAAACTTTCACTATTATTGCCTTGATATAAAATTCTCTGGCTAAGGTCTTCCTAATGGCAATCAAGACTCCCCCACCTCTTTTTCCAAGTCTGTCCTTTCTATAAATATCACAATCCTCCATTAGAAGTTCACTGCTGGATGTTCCAGTGTCTAGCCAAGTTTCTGTTCCAATTACAACATCAATGTTTTTTTTCGGTGACTAAATTCCTGAGTTCTTCCTTTTTCTTGATAAGAGATTGAAAATTTACGACTATGCATTTAAGTTTATCTTTTTCTCTTAATGATTTGGAATTCAGTTGCACTTTATGATTTGGGATTTTATCAGGTTTAGAATCCGGGGTGAATGCAAACTTAGGACAAAATTTCAAGTTTTCTTTAGGGGATCGGTCTGGTGAGATAGGGTCAAAACGGTTGCTTTCTGAGCTGCAGTCTTCAATAGAATCTTCAAAAAGTCTCGAACTAAAGTTTGGAAGCCCGCAGGTAAAACAAGTCCAAGATATATCACTATTGCATAATGCTTCAAAAACTGCTGAATTTAATAACATACATTTAGTGTGATACCATGTATTGCAGACGTCACAGGCAACTGCTTTATGTTTCCATGTGACTCTCAAATTGCAAACTCCGCATGGATATTTTACTTTGGTGGACGGACCAGGATTGAGTTCAATGTCTCCCGATAGCAGGATAAGGCTTAAAAGCCATGATTTAACTCCTCTATGTCTAACTCTTTTATTCAAACAATTCCTTATCACTGTACTTTTTCTGATGTTAATTGAAATCAGGGGTTCAAATCTGGGCCTAGTAATAGACGTGAGAACAGTACTCGGCACAGGTGTACACAGGAGGCTAACATGGTTCAGGTTGCACACAGTTTTAAAACCTGCAAAAATGGAACTAAAGGCGTCTACATCTACATCTAAAATTTCAAAATTAAACTGAGTGCTAGGGATATTGTTTTTCCTGTCACATGTGGAAACAGCAAGGAAAAATAGAAAACTTTTAACGAAGCCGAGGAACAAACACGCCGGTAGCCATCTTGAAAAGCCAAATAAGAAAGACTCACCTTATCTGAAAGGGTTTAAACACACAATTTCGTTAAAAAAAAGAAAATTTAGCGTTAAACTACCAACAGCCAATAGAAGATGTGGTCAATTATCATAAGTGTTTAACTGTTGATGAGATGCTTCCCTTTCTAAAAAGCGGTGCTATGTTGATAAAACAAAATAAAAGCAAAACAATCCATCACGCGTTAATTGTTGGATGCTGGCTTGAGACAGCTAAAGCCATGTTTGAAAGAAAAAAATCGCTTCAAACATGGCGTTCATTTCTTAAGGCACAGGTGGGCATGTCTGATTCATATGCCAGAAAACTTATTCAGCTTTCAATATGTTTTTACACCTATCCCAAATTCCACAAGTTAGGGATCAGCATTGCTGAACTGTATATCAAACGTCAAAGTATAATTAGACTTATGCAACTGAATAGCGATTTTCGGGAGTTCTGGCAAACAAACTAGATAGGGTTAGGCAGGCCTAAGTACATCTACCAGTATGGAGAGGAGTAGTGTGTAGCCAGCACTGTCTCCATATAAATGCTCCAAATATACAATGACGGATGTACTACTGGCGATTAGACCCGCCATAAAAGCTCGGCTACAGCAATAACTGCTGTAACTCTGCCAAAGCCAGTTGTAAGCCTGGTTGGAAAAAGAGGAACACAGCGGTGGTCTAGACAGAGCGTTCTTGTAGGAACGTTTGACCTAATTGCTAGCCCTGTAAACTAGGTCAAACGTTCCTACAAGAACGCTCAGGCAAAGCAGCCCTGTAAACTGGGTCAAACGTTCCTACAAGAACGCTCAGGGCCTACAAAGCAGTGCAGTAAACTAGGTCAAACGTTCCTGTAAGAACGCTCAGGAAGTGAAGTAAACTAGGCCAAACGTTCCTACAAGAACGCTCTGTCTAGCTAACTAAAGGCTTTACTTAGCTGAGGGAGAGAATGTAAATATGTTCGTTCACGATCACCAAATACTATTCTGCACGGAAACCCCCCTTTTAATGTGCTAATTACGTCAATATTTGGCAGTTTTGGCATGTTAATTTTGTTTGTGAAAAGGTGTTAAATTTGGCCAAAACTGATATGAGATGGACGTGATTTGTATGTAAAAAGGGGGGTTTTCGTGCAGAATAACATGGGTGGTCTTGAACCCGCATATTTACATTCTCTCCCTTGAATTCTCCTGTCACTGGAGAGATGATGAGTTCCAACTCCTCTCCCTGGAGTCTTTAATTGCTGGGGCTGAACTACCGGTGTGTTCCCCACACCATGGCCATCTTTAACCACATCACGGGGTGAAGAGTGAAAGGTGAAGGGTGAAGGGCTGAAACACGAATAAGGTTCGTGTAAGTAACCTGCTTCTTAATTCAACATATGAATTCTTTCTTTCTCTTTTCTGTAGGTTTCCCCTGTAGCTTTCCCCAACTATCTATGGCTCACTGGTAATGACTGGTCAGCAGTGAGGACCAGCGTCCTGACAGGTTCGAGTCTCTAGGCCATCTGCTGGGCTAAAACTGATTCTTTCCTCCCTCCTCCTAGTGAGTGCATACTCAGTGTTCAAAACACATGACCAGCACCTTACCAGCCCTTATTAAACTATCTCTCAGTGGTCACTTTCACCAATGACCACGTTTGTTTCTTTAATGAGTCATTCTCACCATTATTTGGAGACGCCCGCTACACTAGTCAAACCACATGAATATTCTTCCTTTTTAGTAGTGGCATGGGGAAATGATTCATATCACTAAACTACATGTGATGGAGCGTCACATGCCTTGATGTGAGGCTACGTCACATGACAGTCCACTGGTGGCCAAAGCCACAGCATCAGCATGGAGGTTGGTCAGTAAGACTGGCTCCGCCCAGTTGACGCCACTGGGACATCTGTATCCATATCAGGTGGCTCTGAGAGGAAATTCTGTTGGGAAGCGACTTGAACCACTTAAACTCCACTACCAAGTGGACACAAAACCCTGACCACCCCAGCTATCCAAGCAGAACAATGGCAACTTTCTGTCATCATCATCATCATCATCATCATCATCATCATCATCATCATCATCATCATCATCATCATCATCATCATCATCATCTGATATGATGATGAAGATGACGACGACGATGATGATGATGATGATGATGATGATGATGATGATGATGATGATGATGATGATGATGATGATGATGATGATGATGATGACGACAGTTATAATGATGATGACGAGAATCATGATGATGCTGACGACAATTATGATGACTGTGACGACAATCATGATGATGATGATGATGACGATGATTATGATAATGAAGACGACAAACATGATGATGATGACAACAATTACACGCCACTACTTTGTGGCAGTGTGATTGCTGATGAGTGTGACACAGCTGACAGCAGCACTTACGTCCATTCGCCCTCTCCCTTGACACAAATGGACAACGGCTTGGGCTGACGGCAAGGGCCACGTGATGCTTTGTGATGACTGTTGGGTTTTCCAGGCACTTCCTCCACGCTCAACACGTTCCTATGTGCCTATCCTCAACTCCTAGCACAGTGGCCTGCTCTTTGACTGCATGACCGTCGTGGAGAAAGGAGCCATCTCCACTTGTTAGTTTGTCCCAAACATTGCTCTAAAGTCCCAAACTTGGGGAAAATGTCATTACCATTGTCATTACCATTGTCATTGCCATTGTCATTATCATTGCCATTGCCACTTGTTAGTTTGTCCCAAACATTGCTCTAAAGTCCCAAACCTGGGGAAAATGTCATTACCATTGTCATTACCATTGTCATTGCAATTGTCATTATCATTGCCATTGCCACTTGTTAGTTTGTCCCAAACATTGCTCTAAGTCCCAAACCTGGGGAAAATGTCATTACCATTGTCATTACCATTGTCATTGCAATTGTCATTACCACTTGTTAGTTTGTCCCTAACATTGTTCTAAAGTTCCAATCCTGGGGAAAATGTCATTACCATTGTCATAGCCATTGTCATTGCAATTGTCATTACCACTGGTTAGTTTGTCCCTAACATTGCTCTAAAGTTCCAATCCTGGGGAAAATGTCATTACCATTGTCATTACCATTGTCATTACCATTGTCATTGCCATTGCCATTGCCATTGCCATTGCCATTGTCATTATCATTGTCATTGCCACTTGTTAGTTTGTCCCTCAACATTGCTCAAAAGTCCCAATCCTTGGAAAATGTCATTACCATTGCAATGACCACTGTTTTTTGGTCCCTAACATTGCTCTAAAGCTCCACACCTACGGAAAATGTCATTACCATTCTCATTACCATTGTCATTATCACTAGTTAGTTTGTCTCAAACATTGCCTAAACTCACAATCCTGGGAACAAGCTATACCCATTGTCATTACCACTCGTTAGTCTCTCGCCAACAGTGCCTAAAGTAATAATCCTAAGGGAAATGTTATTTCCATTGTCATTACCACAATTACTGTGTCCCCAACATTGCCTAAAGTCCTAATCCTGGTGAAATAACCATTACCATTGCCATTACAACTAGTTAGTTTGTCTCAAACATTGCCTGAAGTTCCAACACTTAGGAAAATGTCATTACCATTGTCATTGTCACTAGTTAATTTGGCCCCAACATTGCCTAAAGTCACAATCCTGGAGAAAATGTTATTACCGTTGTCATTACCACTAGTTAGTTTGTCCACAGCATTGCCTAATGTCACAATCTTAGTGAAAATGTCATTACCATTGTCATTACCACTAGTTACTTTGTCTCCAACATTGCCTAAAGTTACAATCCAGGCGAAACTATCATTGCCATTGTCATTACCACTAGTTAGTTTTCCCCCAACATTGGCTAAAGTCTCAGTCCTGAGAGAAATGTCATTACCGTTGTCATTACCACTAGTTAGTTTGTCTCCAACATTGCCTGATGTTACAATCCTGAGAGAAATGTCATTACCATTGTCATTACCACTAATTAGTTTGTCTCCAACATTGCCTAAAGTCTCAGTCCTGAGAGAAATGTCATTACCATTGTCATTACCACTAGTTAGTTTGTCTCCAACATTGCCTGAAGTTACAATCCTGAGAGAAATGTCATTACCATTGTCATTACCACTAGTTAGTTTGTCTCCCAACATTGCCTGAAGGCTCAGTCCTGAGAGAAATGTCATTACCATTGTCATTACCACTAGTTAGTTTCTCCCCCAACATTGCCTGAAGTTACAATCCTGAGAGAAATGTCATTACCATTGTCATTACCACTAGTTAGTTTCTCCCCCAACATTGCCTAAAGTCTCAATCCTGAGAGAAATGTCATTACCATTGTCATTACCACTAGTTAGTTTGTCTCCAACATTGCCTACAGTTACAATCCAGGCGAAACTGTCATTGCCATTGTCATTTCTATTAGTTAGTTTTCCCCCCAACATTGGCTAAAGTCTCAGTCCTGAGATAAATGTCATTACCATTGTCATTACCACTAGTTAGTTTTTCCCCCAACATTGCCTAAAGTCTCAATCCTGAGAGAAATGTAATTACCACTGTCATTAACACTAGTTAGTTTGTCTCCAACATTGCCTAAAGTTACAACCCAGGCGAAACTGTCATTCCCATTGTCATTTCTATTAGTTTCTCCCCCAACATTGCCTAAAGTCTCAATCCTGAGAGAAATGTCATTTCCATTGTCATTACCACCAGTTAGTTTGTCTCCAACAATGCGTAAAGTCTCAACCGTGAGAGAAATGTCTACCATTGTCATTTCTACTAGTTAGTTTATCTGAAACATTTCCTAAAGTCACAGTCCTGGGACAAATGTCATCACCATCGCCTTTAAGTAGCTAGCCGTCCGTGACATTGTCTACGAGCCACATTCTTAGTCAGATTCTCACCTGCATTGCTTGTGAGTCAGACTCCATGGTGAAACTGCAGCCAAGATTGATTTTAGGTCACTTAACCTGGAACAAACGTCCCCACTAATGCCTCTTTAAGTCATAATCCTGATGAAATTGTCACCAGCTTTGCATGTAAGTCACAGTTCTTGGTTTTTATGAACCCTGTTTGTTTAAGTCCCTGGTGTGTCCATCTTCAGTCTTGCCTGGATTTTATGATCCTATGTTAGCTGTCCTAGCGTTATGTAGACAGTTCTAGGCTAGGTAGGTTTCCCCTGACATCGTCTGCTAGTCGTGATTTTGGTGAGGTTCTCAACAACATTGCCTGTCGTTTTCTATAAGCATACTCACACAACCACAAAATGACTGGCCCTGACTGAAACTGTGCGACCAGGTTGGCGATTTGTCTAAAAATAAAGCGGACAAATTTCAGAAAAGCAAACACTCCCAGGCATTTATAAACGCTTTCTTGCCTGAATCTTTAAGTCTGTAAGAAACGCCAGATGGTTCAGTGTTCAGCGCACATACATTGTAATTGAAAGTTCCGTGGTTTCTATGCAACCACTTACAAGTTCCGTGCGCTTTCTGTGACAATGATTAGCTCTTAGACTTATACAAAACTTTTTCAGTTCCAGACAAATCGTTTATGTGGTTATCTGGCAGTGAAGATGTGTGTGTGTGTGTGTGTGTGTGTGTGTGTGTGTGTGTGTGTGTGTGCGTGCGTGCGTGCGTGCGTGCGTGCGTGCGTGCGTGCGTGCGTGCGAGCGCGCGCGCTTGTGTGTGTGTGTGTGTGTGTGTGTGTGTGTGTGTGTGTGTGTGTGTGTGTGTGTGTGTGTGTGTGTGTGTGTGTGTGTGTGTGTGTGTGTGTGTGTGTGTGTGTGAGAGAGATGGAAGGGGCATTTGCTATTTGTCCTTTTTTCTTGTTCATATATTTATTTTATTCTGGTTGCCGCCATATAGAGAACGGTGATCCGCCGACATAGATCATTTTCCTTCCTTTTTCCAGATGCAAATGTATCTCACCATGCACAAAGGGACAAAACTCATGTCTGTATAGTGCATGGTTGGAACGTCTTTGCTTATGTGCGCATCTCTCTCTCTCTCTCTCTCTCTCTCTCTCTCTTCTCTCTCTCTCTCTCTCTCTCTCTCTCTCTCTCTCTCTCTCTCTCTCTCTCTCTCTCTCTCTCCTTCAAGCATGCACACATAGACGTGCGAGCATGCGCACACGCACACCACCCCACACACACCACACACACACACACACACACACACACACACACACACACACACACACACACACACACCACACACACACATGGACGTACATGTGGGCGTGAGCGCACACGCATAAACAACGGACACACACACACACACACACACACACACACACACACACACACACACACACACACACACACACACACACACACACACACACACACACACACACACACACACACACACACACACATACACACACACACACACACACACACACACATTGAAGTCAATTCACAAGTCATTAAAAAAATCAAACAAAGAAACAAACAACTACACAACAACAACAAACATTCACACATCTCTTTAAGATACACTTTCTGAAAACGCGCCAGAAACTTCTTGAAAAAGTCTTTCTTCTGTAAAATCTTAGATCAGATAAAAAAAATGTTAATCTCTTCCAGAAATTCAAAGATGACATCAGGTGGGGTATCTCTGAACGAGGTTTTCCTGAAGTCTGCTGTAAAGTGTTTATGTCTCACACCGTGCAAGTCCCAACGCGCTAAAAGAATATGTTTCACTGTGAGTGGTACATGCCATGACATACACCACGGAGTTTCCTCACCTTTTAAAAGATAAGAATGGATGTAAAACGAGTGGCCTGTATGCAAACAGCATAAGACTGTTTCGTCTTTACGGCCGCTCCGTAATACTAAAAACTCTTTCAGGTTTGGAAAGATTTTGTACAATTTGTTATCCGTCTGTGAGTTCCATTCCTCCTGCTAGAGTTCTTTGACACAAACCTGTGAGGTTTAGATCAGTGTGAGGGATAGACAATCTGCTCAACTCTTGGCGAGTTGATGTACCACCTCGTTGCCTCAAACGCCCCATATTGCTGGGAACCCAAGCAAAAACTATGTTGTATCCATCCGATTTCATTGCTTCCCTTCATTTTACTACCTTTACTATCTTTATATTTCTTATTTTTTAGGGGCAACACTGCATGTATCAATCAGAGATGTCAAATATAACATAGTTTGCTAAAAAGGGCTAAACTATCCATGTTTCAACATATGAGATTTGGACGTTATCTTGAGAGAGGATATAATTCTCACTAACTGGAAATGCTGAAGCAAGGGTCCGGGAGAAAACGGGTTTATTTGTCACAGTTTGAATGGAAAGTCAAGCGCTCGAAAGTCTTCTAAGGCCAGGTACTCTGGTAGGAAGCTTACCTTGGGGCGCTTGTAAGTGTCTCACTCTTGCAGTGATGGCTTTGAAATGAACTCATTTAAGAAGCGCACATGGCCAAATTCAAAGGATTTTCTCTTATGATAGAGGGTGCTAACGGCCTCACATCTAAAGCATTAATTGTGCTAGCATGTCGTCTTTTGACTAAATCCCTTCGAAAATGTATGTTTTATCTTTAGTTTCCACATTCTCCGAACTCCGGCCAGATTCTTTGCATCATTTCAAAGACCTTCCTCTGTTTTCATAAACTTTGAGGGGAAAGGATTTGGGGGCTACCAATGATCTCTTCCACACAAGCTGGTATAATCTTCTCATCTGATTAGGATGGCTCTGTACTGAAGACTGGCGTAAAAAAAAACAATAAGTAAACTGGGTTCCTGTTCCATCTCCTCCAGTGAGGCTTAATCCTAACATCCTCCTCTTGGGTAAGTTGCAAGGGACCTGCTACCAGGGGAGACTGATCAGGGAGTTTATCCAAGGTTTTGACCATTTGACCCGACACACCGGAATGAATTGGCAGTCTTCTGTGGAGACCATACAGTCAGTGAGGAGGTTTGAGAAGGTATAAGCAAACATGCTGATTGATGGGGCATCCACATCAGGTTGTTCTGGATCAGGCCACTGGCCAGCACACGTTGGAAGCTGGTAGTTGCATCTGGTGGCGAAGAGGTCTGTGTGGAAAGTTCCCCAAGTTCGACAAGTCTCCCATCACACGGACTGTTCTGGGAGACCACTCATTAGGGTGCAGATGGTTGTGTCAGAATGTTCAGTTTCCTGGAAACATCCTGGACCTGCAAGGCGTACTTGTAGAGAGCGGAACAGACTGAATGGGAAAGGGACTCATCTGTTCAAAGTGTGGAAATGTGTTCCATTCTGATCATTGATATACGTTATAACTGCCGAATGGTTCAAACAAACAGTTGCACATTTCCCTTAAGGTGAGAATTCAATGCTGTGACAATGTTAAATACAGCCCGGTTATTCTGGCAAACTGACGTGTTGTCACTTCTGAAAATACTCTACAGTGCCCATTTCGTTAAATGGAATTAAACGATGGACGCCCTCAATTGCAAGTAACAGATAGACACCCAAGCCAATGCTTTTCCACTTATCAAAATCAAACTAGATTAAGCTGATGAAGAAAATTTGAGCACGTTCAAAATATTAGTAGAAATGATATATGACATTGAAATAGAAATTTCAAAACGATGGTTTTAATTAGACATGGATGTGAATAGTATGAAAGTGCCAGACAGGGTCAGAACCACCTTAATTAAAACATGTTAATTCAAACACGTGCAGTGCAGTAGAGAACAGGGAAAGGGGCATTCTAGCTCACCCGGTCTCAACCAGTTTCGACGGGTGACTCCAGAATGCCCTTTCCCTGTTCTCTGATAAGTAACACTTTAATAACCAAAAATAACGATTATCTACAAACATGCATACTGTGTAGGGTTATCCGTTTTCAATACTAATTTACTAAAGTTTTCAGAGAGTAACGTAGGGGAAAGTAGCCGTGGCTGAACACGCCCCATAGAGTAACGTAGGGGAAAAGCAGCTGTGGCTGAACGCGCCCATATACAAACGGTGGTGCACTAGGCTATCCAATTACTTACTACGCGGCGTGTTAATTACAGCGTGGGGTTGTCAGCAGAGAGAGAGGCGTTCTATTCAGCCAAAGCCCGTTAAGGTCAAGTTGTCTCAGAGCAACGTGTGGCGAAGGATTGCTTGTGGTTTTAAATGATATTTTCATTTAGACACGGAGGAGAGACCAGTCTCGGAGCCATAGACATACGTGTTCTGCGTTTCACAAAAATACGTGCGTATGCGCACACACACACACACACACACACACACACACACACACACACACACACACACACACACACACACACACACACACACACACACACACACACACACACACACACACACACACACACACACACACTATTTATTAGTTCTCTGCATGTCTTCCACTGAAAGCCAGGTTTGACAAAGTGTTTCTTTCTGCTGTACAGTCATCTATAATAAATAGTGTCTGCGTTCTAAGTCAGCAGGCTGAGCGGCCCCTGAACAAACTGGGGGGCCAAAAAATCAATACTGCCACACCTCCTCCCTACCCCTCTTCTCCCCTCCTCTTCACTCCACTCCCTCCCGCCCAGCCTGCCCCATTACAACATATTGCATCAGCCTTCTTGAACCTTCTCTGCCACGTCAAGACTACCACGTGATGGGCCGTTGTCACAGCCGGCCAATTAGCGAGGGGGTTACATTTAAGCGTAGGCTTACGGGCGCTCACATGACTAGGTTAACCACACATTCTTTCACTGACTGCTGGACGAGCAGGACGCGTTTACTGTGCTGTGGGTGTGTTATTCTAATAACCGGTTTACGAAGAACAGAATTGTGTATCTTAAAGGTTTGTTGGTTCAAGGAAATGAAAACGTTGAAGGCAATATTGTTGACAAAGATACAGCCAGTTTTAATACGTGTTTGGCTATCGATGAGATGGTTCCTTATCTAAAAAATGGTGCTGCATTGTTGAAAGTCGGGCCGAAGCAAAACAATCCATCATGCGTTGATTGTTGGGAGCTGGCTTGAGACAGCTAAAGCCATGTTTAAAAAAACATGGCGTTCATTTCTTAAGGCGGAGGTAAACACGGCTGATTCATATGCTAAAAAACTTATATTTGAAACATTTTTGCTGTTCCTCCCAAGTAAAAATGTTCCCAGTTTGTATCAGACTTGATTGATTGTTAACTACAGATTCAGTGTTTATGTGGCAAGTTGATCTGTATTAAGATGTGTATACTTTTCTACTTTTCTAATTCTAACAGTTCATCTGCCTTCAAGTGTGCCCTTATGCAACTGAATGGCGATTTTCGAATGTTCTGGCAAACAAACTAGATAGGGTTAGGCAGACCTTAGTACATCTACCAGTATGGAGAGGAGTAGTGTGTGGCCAGCACTATCTTCATATAAATGCTCTTAATATACAATGACGGATGTACTACTACTGGCGATTAGAGCCGCCATAAAAGCTTGGCTACAGCAATTACTGCTGTAACTCTGCCAAAGCCAGTTGCAAGCCTGGTTGAGAAAAGAGGGGCACAGCAAACTAGGCCAAACGACCCCACTGTGATCACTTGGCCTGCAAAGCGCGGCAGTTTGCTGCCAATGACGTCAGCACGGAGCACCTGCAAAGCTCAGCGGCAAACTAGGCCAAACGACCCTACTGTGATCACTTGGCCCACAAAGCGCGCCTGCAAAGCTCAGTGGCAAACTAGGCCAAACGACCCCACTGTGATCACTTGGCCTAGTTGATTGAGGTTGCGCGTGGGACACAACCTGTTTAGTCACAAAGCAAGAAGTGGCCCTAGTAGTTCCACTTCTTGTTTGTTTGTGTGTGTGTTTTGTCCCACCCCATGCACGCACGTCCCCCCACCCCCACCCCACGCACGCACGTCCCCCACCCCCACCCTACCCCCCCCCACCCATGCATGCACACACTTAAGTCACTTCTAAGTTCTTACTTAAGTCATCCTCAAGTTCTTAATTAAGTTCTTAATTAAGTTTTTAATTAAGTTACTTCAAGTTCTTAATTAGTTCTTAATTAAGTTTTTAATTAAGTTACTTCAAGTTCTTAATTAAGTTCTTAATTAAGTTCTTAATTAAGTTCTTAATTAAGTTACCTCAAGATTGTAATTAAGTTGACCTTTAAGTACAACTAAGTTCTTATTCAAGTTATCTTATAATTATCAAAAAACAATACAATCTATGTTTTTATCTTAAATAGTAGATGTCTAATATAGTACACACACGCCTTAAAAAACGCGTTATCGTTGAGGATGTTTTGCTTAACGCCCTCGGTGTGAGATCGGTCAGCATAGATCTTAATGAAGTTCTTACATCCTAGCAGCCGCATTGATTACAATTCCGGTCTATGGAAATGATTTTTATAGACTCCATGTCTTTATTTATTGACTTCATCATTTTAAACAAATAATAATCCGCCATGATCTATTTTTATTAAAAATATTATTCCATTTGAAATGGATGAAATTGATTTTTTGTTGTTGGCGGTGCTGGCGTGCTGTTGTCTTCTTCTGTATTTAGTGGTTCAGATTTTTTTGACTGCTTTTGTTTTTGTCTCCATTCTTTATATATTTTATAACCGTAATAACTGCCCCCAGCAGCAGCAAGGGCGCCAAAAATGGCAACAGTTTTAAGTTCAATATTCCATGAAGACTTTGGCGCCCTTGAATTAACTTGTTCTTGTTCTGGAGCTGGCATTGAATCAACTGTTGGCGTTGGCGGTGTTATGTTTTCATTATGAGTTATATTCTGTGATTGTAACTTTAATTTTCTTTGTCTGTTTAACTCTGCTACTCTTTTTCCTGCCGCAACACGTCCAGGATGCTTTTTACGGGTCACATTCTCCACCTGACTCAATGTTTTCTGATTCAGCGTTTCCTGATTCTGCTGTTTTTCTGGCTCGGTCATTTTTAAGGGAAATAAAATCTATATGATTAAAAGTTATTAATACCATGTTTAACGGTGATAACAATGTTCCAAATCTGTAATATAAATCACAGCTTAGAGACTCTAATGACTTTGTTAAAACTGGATCCTGCGTTAAATCATACATAAAGTCTTGTTCAGAATCAATGGGAGCAAATTTACTGACTAGTTTCGTGTACAAACTAAGAACCGTTTGCCCGACACTTTTTTACCATTCTCGACCCCAACTGCGCTTCATACCTGTTATGATACTTTAAAATGTCTTGCGGCGACATCTGTTGAATCTGTTCTATGCTGAATTCAGTTCCGAGGAACTGTTTTGTTTTTCCACATGCTGCTAAAGAATACAGTCTTTCTTTTTTTGGCATAATAGCTTGCTCATCAACCTGGTCATTTGTAATCATAAGTTCAGGAAGGTTTAATAGATCATCGGTGTTCATGTTTTTATTAATTATAATTATTTTATTTTTTAAAATGAGCGCCGAAAAAACTGTTGCCAACCTTGTATACCATTCTGCTGTTATTGGAGGTCTAAGTGTAGGATACTCAATGCTTGGTAAAAGCCTGTTAAAAATAAAACCGACAGATCTTGGCAAACTAGACTTTGAGGATTCAGCAAAACTGATTGCTGTTATTACAGCTTCATTTGCCACGAAAGATTTTCTAGTTAAGCAAGGAATAATTCCAGAGAATATAAATATGTAAAAAAAAATACATTTATAAAAATGGCTTCACTCGTAATGATGATAGGCGGCGCAGTAGTGAATGCGCTTGCTTTTAGCGGAAGTAATTACACGTTTAGTAAACTACGGGATGATGGCGAGAGAAAAAGACATAACAAAGCTGTGGAGCAACTAGCTGCAGCACAAGATCGCTATGAAAAGCAGAGAATTGAGCAGTTAGATTTTATTAATGACAAACTGAAAAAACAGGGCCATGCAGCTTACACATTTAAAGATGTTGATCAAGCAATAAAACAATATTATCTTGTAACAGGCAAACCAATCGAGACATTGCCCCCACCAAAATTCAGCGACTTTTATCAACCATCAGAAAAACAAAAGATGCAAGAAATCGTGTTTATTGTCTTTGGCATGACTGTTGTGTATTTTGTTGCGCATAATATTGGCTAAATAAAAAATGAACAAAATCTATTATTCGCCCAAAGGATATTGGAAGGAATCACAGCAATAAAAAAGCTAAGCCAAGCAGCGGGAGTCAGTGAACAAACAGCAAAAGAATGGTTATCTAAACAAGCAATCTGGCAAATTTATTTACCTGCGCCTAGACGAATACAGAGACCACACTTTGTGAATACAACTCCAAATGAACACCATCAAATGGATCTTCTATATTTACCCTCTGATACGATTAGACGAAAAAGATTTAAGTACGCACTTACAGTCATTGACATAGCTTCAAGATACAAAGATGCGGAACCTTTAACACAAAAGAGTGCTTCTGCTGTTGCTGTTGCTATACAACTGATATATCAACGAGGCCCTTTAACTTACCCTCGCATGATTCAAGTCGATGATGGAAAAGAATTTAAAGGTCAAGTGAATCAATTATTGTTGAAACATGAGTTACCATTAAAAGAGGCATTCCAGGAGTTCACAGATCACAGGCTTTAGTTGAAAACTTTAACAAACAGTTAGCTGAAAGACTTTTTTCTTACCAGTATCACAGAGAGCTTATTGACAATTCTCGCAACACAGAATGGGTTAGAAGACTGCCCTCGGTTTTGCGCGCAATGAATAATGAAGAATTTAAAGGTTAAAACCAGTATAAGCAATCAAAAGAAAAACAATAAATGTTGCTGTCACGAGTTTGTCACGAGGCCTACGACGTTTGACCAACTGGGGTGGCGGAATTATTCATTTGTTTATTATCGTTGTTGTTGTCACGTGTCCGTCCCTTAGTGTGGCTTGTGGTGCGTTGCACTCTTGGGGTAGTTCAGCTCACGTCGGTTGCTTTTGCTCGCTCCTCCTCGCGAATTCAACGCCCGTGCGATTCATCCTGCAGTTCACGGTGGCTTGTACCTTCGGCTCGGAACTTGCTGTCTATCGGACCTCTCACCTGTCTTTTTACCTGTCGCACGTGCTTCATTTCTTTTAGTTGAAGTATGCTCACTCTGTACGTAGCGTGGCAATGTTGCCGCCATCGCGGAGGGAGGTTAGCTCTTCTTCACTCGAGCGGAAGATGTCTCTGGGAGCGCCTGCTCCGGTCTTGGTTCTTCACCGTATCGTCGAAGGTACAGTCGGTATCTTCAATTCCTACAGTCGGCCTGTAGGAGAGGGACATCACTTCTTCTTTTTCCGCATCTGGCCTCTGTCCTCTCGACTGGACAGAGGGCAGAGAGAGTCGTTTGACCCGCCTCTTCGGGGTCACCCACGGGTAGCTGGTAAGCATCAGTTTCGTGGTTTGTTTGTTTTGGTTTGTTGTTGTTAGCCGGCTTATTCTTCTCTTTTGCGCAATTTTCTTTTGTTTTCAAAATTGTAAAAGGAAATATTGTTTGAGACCTTTTTTTCTGGTTAATTCATCTTTAAACCTGGCCATTCTAAATTATATCCAAAATTCTTTCTCCTGTTTATGCATCTGTGATGCGGTAGTCGGTGGGGATGGGAGAGAACCTGGTGATTCAGGGTTGGTACTTGCTTGGTCTCGCTCGTCCGCCCTTGTCACATTCGCCGGACTCTTATCCTTCGGCCACCGTCTGTTTGTGTGTGCAAGAAGAACGAGTTTTATGTTGCGAGCGTGCGTACGCATGATTTGTCGTTCGGATGCGTGGTTGGAGATTTGTGTTATTTTGAAATGTGGCTATAAAATGTGACAATTATGCCATTGAATTATTATTTGCAAATGTGGTGGCAGTTATAAAGCGATGGTCGCTGTGTTGGTTTATTTCCTAAGAAAGGAAATTGTTAAACGTGAGTGAGAGAAGGTGAAGATAATTCATATTGTGTTTTATAGCCTGTTGATTTAATGCAGTCTTTTACCTGCTTCGTGTGAGAAGACTTTAACGAACATTCCTGATTTGATTGGTTTACTGTGTTATGCTCAGGTCTGTGTTGAGCTGGTGTTGTTGGTGTATTTAGTAGACCTCCCCTCGCCCATCATGCGAGTGGCTGTTAGGATTTAACAGCATGGGTCAGATTGTACTGACGGCGGGGTTCCAGTGCCCTTCTTCTTCCCTCCCTTTCTTCTCTCCTCCCAGCTACCTTTCCCCCCCCCCCCTCCCGGGGGGCTTCACCGGAGCTGACCGAGTCTGGACTGGTTGGTGCCACGCTCTGGTTGGGGCCACGCTCTGGTTGGGACCGCGGACTTGGTTGGTGCCACGCGCTGGTTGAGGCCACGCTCTGGTTGGGACCCGCGGACTGGTTGGTGCCACGCGCTGGTTGAGGCCACGCTCTGGTCGGGACCGCGGACTGGTAGAAAAGCCCGCGGCTTGACTGGCCGGCCCTGATCCCCGTCCAGGACCTCCAGTAACAACGCCACGTTCCCCCCCCCCCCCCCCCCCGGACGCGCTCTTCACTGTCTGCTTGTGCGTGTCAAGGGTGTCGGCCTTGAACGACTCTTTTCAAGAACCGACCCGGTTTGGAGCACCTAGTGCGACAGGGTGCTCCCAGTAGACTTTGGAGAGGCAGGGGTGTGGAGGCACTCCATGGTGTGGAAGGGATGGATGCTGGAAATGTTTATTTATAATTGTGTATATGTCACATGTGTTGAAATGCTGTGATTGTGATTGTGTACGTCGTATGGTGAAATGTTTATTTATAATTGTGCTATGTTGTGTGTGTTGGAATGCTTGATTGTGATTGTGCATGTTGTGTGTGTTGGAATGCTTATTTATGACTGTATGTTGGTGTGAATAAATGGGGTGTTGTATCGTAATCTTTATTGTGGGTCTCTTGCGGGGCGTGTGAGGTCAGTCACTCCCTTCACTCCCACCTAGACCGATCCTGTCAGGGCAGACCTCCAGGGGTCGGTCGTGACAATTGTGGGGGCTCGTCCGGGATGTGAAGGGCTCTGACTGTCTCTCTCGTTTCGCGGAGTACCTGTTTAGTTTTGTCTGTTTTGTATATGTTTAGTCAGTTTGTCGTGTTTGTTCGTGGGTGGTTGGCTGGGTGACTCTAGCGTGAAGGGAGTCTTTGGTGGCCTGAAGGGAACATCCGGTGTGACTCGGGAGTCGAGGTGAGACCAGGGGGATCGACCGCGACCAGACCTCCTTCCGCCGGGTGCCTTACGCAGGTACGGCCGTAAGTCTTGCCTTTCTGTTGCCGCTCAGTCTGCCATTCCTGTTTTGTAGTTAGCCAGTTTTTTTTTTTTTTTTTTTTACCGGGTTATTGAGTACAGGGGGTTGTATCGGACGTTAGTGTCCTTTTTTTTTTCCTCTCTCCGGATTCCGTCTGCCAGTTTGTTTTTTTTTCCGGCCAGCCCCACCGCACTGTTGCTCGTGCTGTGGAGCGCGGTGTTGCCAGAGTGGGGGCAGCCGGACATAGTTTTTTTTTTTTTTTTTTTCGGTGAGCCCCACCGCACTGTTGCTCGTGCTGTGGAGCGCGGTGTTGCCAGAGTGGGAGCAGCCGGAACTTGTCCGCACACACGCACACACACACATACACACATATACACACACCCCTAAAATATTTGTTTTTCAAGTGTGAATCAGTCTTTCCCCCCGTATTTGAAAACCGTAGGATATTGTTGTCATGGCGACAGTCCGGTGCGGTGTATGGCGACTCGTGCTCGAAGAAGAAGAGTCCATCAGATGTAGTCCCTACTATTCGACCAGCACTTCGCCTAACATGACTTTCCACTTAGTCCAGTTCGTAAGCCGGATAGTCCAAGTGATAACTTTCACTACTCTTCACTAAGGGATCTTCCTGTCGAGACCCGACTGGCACGTCCGCTCGGAAGCGTCAGAGCATAGCGAAGGCAACTATGGGCTTTCTGGGGTTAGTCGCAGAACCAAAGCCCTCTCTCTCCATGCTTCCCCTCGTAAGGAGTAATTGCCCCGGAACTCTCCTCATGGTAAGGGCGAGACCCAAGGGACGGTCAACGGTCATCTCCGTGTCGGGAGTGTGAACCCGCCCAGGACATCACCTCCGTCCTGAGTTTCTGGAGCGACGCGCGGGAGATGAGGCCCCTACGTAAGGAAGAGGTTTCTAGGCAGGAAGCTCTGCGTAGGAAGAGACTACTAGACATGAGGCCCTACGTAAGGAAGAGTTTCTAGGCAGGAAGCTCAGCGTGAGGGAAGAGGCTGAGCTAGGCAGAAGCTCATCGTATGGAAGAGGCAAGGTCTCCGTAGGAAGAGCTAGATAGGATGGAGGCTCTGCGCAGAGAGAGAACACGACATACAGTGAAAATCGTGCATAGGGAAGAGGCTATTCTGCGCATAGAGGAAAGGCAGCCGACAGGAAGGCTCAGCGTAGGGGAAGAGGCTGCCCTCCGTAGGGAAGAACAAGACAGGATGAGGGCCTGCTATGAGAGATTGAGGAACAACTTCTTTCGCGACCTCCCGCATCTGTAAATCAGGGGGTTGATCGGCATGAAGCGATATAGTTATAGGCCCAAGGTTAAAGCTTCCGAGTTTCAACCCAGTGAGGACATAGATAAGTTGCTTAAGTCATTTTGACAAGGTAGCTAGTTCATTAAACAATTTGTCCGGAGGAACAAAAGGCCAGGGCACCTTTTTTTCTGGTTTTTGTCGGGGTACTGCAAGTGAGTGTGTGCTCAACTCCTAAATGAAGGCGAGGTCTTATGCAGACATGCAGTTTGGCTCTGCTACAGCGTTTCCACCTTACTACCAGAAAACGTACAGGAGAAGTTATATGTCCAAGAAAAAGAATAACGCGAGACCTTGCGGTGCATTTGGTGATAGCCTGCACAAAACGCTAGGGTACTGGCGGGGCAGTTGCTAAGTTGGAGCAGGAAGGATCTGATCCACATTGAACAGCTCACCAACATACTGTGTCCCCAGAGTTGAGAATCCGATAGGCGAGACAGCACCTCAGGATTTCGCGGCTGCGATAACATACCGGCCGAGGTGATTGCTGAAGCTCGCAGGGCTTATGGGCATCGCCAGATTCGGAGAGAAGCCCCTGGCTCCACAGGAATTAGTGGCAATAAGGCGCCGACAACCGCTCGCGAGGTGGAACAAGGCAGGCATTCATCGGATTTCAGCTACCCCGTTTTTGTGTTTTCTTTGTGGGTCCGTCCTGGCCACATCAGGGAAGATGCCCCTAGGGCCGCCGGTAGTCATGGGGCTAATCTTTCAGCATCCTCGCGCTCGGCTAACGTGGGGTCCATCCAAGCGTCTAGTGGTACAGAAGTGCCCGGTGTTCCTTTCTGTTGTTGGTTTCTCCAAGTTACACCATAGGGATTCGGGACACACCGATCTTTGTGGAACAGGATTGGTTTCCCTAAGGCCCGGCGGGCGCTAGTATGATTTGCGGTTTGGAGCTGGTTTTACCTCCACCCGTCCATCCAGTACTCATTCCTATCTCCACCGCCCTACTCCCGTGCGAAGTAATGGGCCATCGCGGTGGAGCGAACCTCTGTATCCCCATATCATAGGGAATACCATCACCCTGCAGATGGACGTCAGGTCAGTCCTGTCCTACGGATCCTGCCCGTACAGGCGTAAGTGGGAGGTCCCACACGCGCACAAAGCTAAGAGGCAGGAACAGAATTGCGTCCCGTTCTTTCAGCCGATCTCTGACGAGGTTCGTGCTAGGGCCGACCTGCTTCCATTGTTGTCTTCAGGCCAGGACTTGATTCCACGCCTGCGACAACTGTAGATCTCCCGCACGAGTCGCCCAACACGCCAAGGTGAGCTTCAGCGCCACAAGGGGATCCTCATTTAGGGTCGTCACTCTGGCAGATCGTGTGGCCAGGCTGCTTGTCGTTCCCCAAAGCTAGAGAGAATCTGTTACTCCGCAGGCCCATGATTACCCATGGCAGTCATATGGGCTCCAAGCGGACTCTCCGAGCGAGTTAGACAGATTTCTTCCTGGCCAGGGATGAACTCTCAGTTGGCAGTACTCTGCCGTCAGTTGCGATGTCTGCCAACGACAACGCCGGAAGGGTCGCTTGACGCGTGTTCCCCTAGGATCAGTGCCACTGGTTGGGGAGCCATATCAGGCAAAGGTTGGGGTCACCTGGTGGACCCATTAAGCCCATCCTATGCGCGTCACCGCTACATTTCGGTACCGTAACTATGCGACTTTCGGATGGCCCAGAGGGCTGCCCCGCTTAGGAAATCGATACCCCTACTATTGCTTGAGAAGCTCTCCGGCAGATATTTGGACAACGCACTGGCTTGCCCCAAGAAGTACGACCGGAAATTTGTACTGAGAGCAAATCATCATCCTTCTGCCAGTGCTTGGACCGGATCCGGCCAGTCAGGTCGTCGACTAAATGAGTAGGCAGTGGAACTGCAGAGTCATGCGATCACTTCCGTCATATCACGGTTCCTGTAAGACGATGCTGACTATCTTTAGCCGACTCCGTAGTCAGCACAATGGAAAATCAATCAAGGGACACTTCCCCTCAAACCAGGGTTTATATCCCCTTTTGGACTTTGGTATCAGTGTGTATGACAGGTTTTCACTCAGTGACGATAACGGTTAGTGAACACCAATAGGTCGGATTGTTACTTCATGGGTTGAAAGGTTCGCTTAGTTGTTTGATAAATGTAAGTATTTTGTATTTCTCGGTGGTGGATTCTATCGTAAATTTTGTAATTGATTACGTACCTGTCGATCACATAGGGTTGGGTTTCGGTCCCATTGTTTAGTGAATTTGCACATGCGTCAAGGTTTCAAAGAGCACCTGTATCTCAGCGAAACAGATGCTTTTAGAAGGGGTTTTTCCACGAGTTTAGTCACGAGGCTACGACGTTTGACCCAACAGGGTGGCGGAATTATTCTATTAGGTTAATTGTCGTCGTTTTGTCTATATCTGTCCATTAATGTGGCTTGTGTGTGGTTGCACCGTTGGTGGTGGTTTAGTTCAGGTTAGGTTACTTTCTCTCTCTCTCTCTCTCTCTCTCTCTAATCCACTGCCCTTGCATTCATCCTTCAAGGTTCACGGTATTGGTGGGTATCTTTTTCATTGATACTGGCTGTCTATCGGTCCATCTCGCCTGTCTTTTTACCTGTCGCACGTGCTTCATTTTCTTTAGTTTGAAGTATGCTCACTTCTGTGAACGTAGGTGGCATGTTGGCCGCCATCGTCTGAGGGAGGTAGCTCTTGACCTCGAGCGGAAGATGTCTCTGGGAGCGCCTGCTCACGGTCTTGGTCTTCACCATATCGTCGACGGGGTACAGTCGGTATCTTCAATTCCTACGGTCGGCCTGTAGGAGAGGGACATCCATCTTCTTTTTTTTCCCGCATCAACGCCTCTGTCCTCTCACTGGAACAGAGTGGCAGAGAGATGTCGTTTGACCCGCTTCTTTCGGGTCACCCACGGGTAGCTGGTAAGCATCAGTTTCGTGTTTTAGTTTGTTTTGGTTTGTTGTGTTAGCCGGCTTAGTTCTTCTCTTTTGCGCAATTTTCTTTTGTTTGCAAAATTGAAAAGAACTATTGTTTTGAGACCTTTTCTCTGTTAAATTTCAATCTTACCTGCCATTCTAAATTATTAATCCAAAATTCTTTTCTCCTGTTTATGCATCTGGTGATGCGTAAGTTCGGTGGGGATGGGAGAGAACCTGGTGATTCAGGGTTGGTACTTCTTGGGTCTCGCGATCGTCCGCCCCTGTACTCAACATTCGCCGACTCTTAACCTTCGGCCACCGTCTGTTTAGTGTGGCGAGAGATGAACCGAGTTTTGATTTTGCGAAGCGTGCGTACCATGATTTGTCGTTCCGAAGGATGCGTGTTGGAGATTTGTGTTATTTTAAAATGTGGCTATAAAATGTGACAATTATGCCATTGGATTTATTATTTGCAAATGTGGTGCAGTTATAAAGCGATGCCTGTAGTTGGTTTTATTTTCCTAAGAAGGGAAAATTGTTAAACGGAGTGAGAGAAGGGAAGAGATAATTCATAATGTGTATTTATAGCCTGTTATTTAATGCAGTCTTTACCTGTCTTCGTGTGAGAAGACTTTAATGAACATTCCTGATTTGGTTGTGTGCTTGTGTTACGCTCAGTCTGTTTGGCCTGGCGTTGTTTGGTGTGTTTAATAGACCTCCCATCGCCCAGCATCGAGAGTCTGTTAGGATTTTAAACAGCATGGGTCAGACGGTAACTGACTACGGGGTGTCCAGTACCCTTCTTCCGTTCCCCCCGTTCTTCCTCCTCCAGCTACCTTCCCTTCTCCCCCCCCCCCCCCCCCCCTCCTCCGGGCTTCACACCGGAGCCTGGACTGGTTGGAGTCACGCGCTGGTTGGTGGTACGGCTCTGGTTGGGGCCACACTCTCTTGGGACCGGCGGACTGGTTGGTGCCCTTGCTGGATGAGAGCCACGCTCTGGTTGGGACCGCGGCTGGTTGGTTGCCACCGCATGGTTTAGGCCACGCTCTGGTCGGACCGCGACTGGTAGAAGTAGCCCCGCCGCTTGACTGGGCCGCCCTATCCTCGTCCAGACCCTCCAGTAACAACGTCCTATCGTTTTCCCTATCCCCCCCCCACCCCCCCCCCCCCCCCCCCCCCCCAGGACGTGCGTCTACACTTTCTGTCTTGTGCGTGTCAAGGGTGTCGGCCTTGAACGCCTCTCTCAAGAACCGTGGCAGGGCCCGTGAGGATTGGGAGACCACCTCGTGCGACAGGGTGCCTCCTAGTAACTTTGGCGAGGCAGGGGTGGGAGGCAACTCATGGAGGGGAAAGGGATGGATGCTGGAAATGGTTATTTATAATAGTGTATATGTTCATATTTGGTTGAAATGCTGTGATTGTGATTGTGTACGCTCGTATGGTGAAATGTTTATTTATAATTGTGCGCTGTTGTGTGTGTTGGAATGCTTGATTGTGAGTGTGCATGTTGAGTGTGTTGGAATGCTTATTAATGATTGTATTTGGTGTGAATAAATGGGGTGTTGTAACGTAATCTTTATTGTGTGGTCTCTTGCCGGGGCGGTGTGAGGTCAGTCACTTCCCTTCACTCCCACCTAACCGATCGCCTGTCAGGGCAGACCTCCAGGGGTCGGGGTCGAGAGAAAAAGCCATAAGTCGGTAATTGAGTTCTGATTAATACATAATGGGGACTCTTTGTACTATCTGCAAACAAGATCAAGTCTATATATTCTTAAGTGGTTCGCCTAAAGTAGGAGCGTTGGGAAAATCCTTATAGCGCTAGATTGTCTTTTACATACCATGTGTATACGTTTACAGTGATTGGTTTGTTTTGTTCTTCAAACTGAGATATACTTTCTATACACACTGGAAAGGTTATGTTATCAAGTTCAGCCTTGTTTAGTATGCTTCAGTATTTGGAACTCTTCTGCGTTCTTTATAAAGGGTGAAATGCGCTAAAATGCACCACATAAAACGACATGTTGTCAAATTATGTAAGATTAAGACTACTCGTTTTAAACTAATCCTCTTTGGGAGAGAAATGTAAGAATTGCCAACTATAGGATAGTAAAACTTTGTTTGTCTCAATTTGATTTCAAGACTGTCACCTTCAGACCAGCCAGAGCCCCTTAACTTTAGCTTCATCACTTGCGTGTTAAACTGTGTAAGCATGTAATCAGCCCAGTTAGAGTTAAAGGCGTGATAGCTGGAATACTTTCTTTCTTTCTGTATTAGATTGTAACCCAGACTTCCATTTATATCATCAGGCGTTTCTATAATCAAATCAGAATGGGCAACAGACTTTACTGCGCTCCATTGAAGAGACTCTGGGATTTTAGAGATTAGCATGTGCTAACGCCTTTCATGAATTTTGTAGGGTTTAATGATGTCCATGTCTACTTCACTAAAACGTATTGCTTAATGGTTTTTTTTCAATATCAAATATTTCTTCCATGATATAGGTTTTTCCATCCTCGAATTTACTTGTGAAGCGCTCATTTAACATCAAATATTTACGTAAAAACAAAAAAAAAATGTATATAAAAGTAAGTAAACGCGCTTTTTATTTCTTCACCCAGCCTCCAACACTTCAAGACACGTTAACCTACAATAACACCTGCTAATAATTCTTAGCTTTTCGAATCACTACATTCATGTTTATCACTTTGATTGCCTTCGTTAAACATTTTCACAATGACCTTTTTAATAATATCGTCTATGTCATTCTCAAACCCAAATTCACCTAAAAATCAATGTTTTAAATTATACCAGCTTTCATTGGGGGTTCGTCGAAATAGTTCATTACAATTCTTTAAATCAGATTCACGAGTTCAGCAGCCAGTTTACAATTCTAAAATAAATAAAAAAATATTGTAAATTCCCAACTGTTATTTAAAGTCTTTTCCTAATTCGTAAAACCTGATTTTCATTAAGCGAATAGCTTACTTCTTTCAGGGGTAGTAGAAACAGCCCAGATTAACGTCTTCAGGAGCATATTATCAACTAATAAAGGCAAATAACTTTACTACTGGGTTGGGCCAAGAATCTGGTATTTTACTGATGGCACCGCTTCATTCCAAACCCTTTCTCGCATAGTTATGCGATTAAAAAGATCCGTAATAATTCGTCAAAACCTGTTCTTTAACTGATCTATAATCACCCTCCCACTCCACAATCCATTAGTTATCTCCAACTCCATAAATATATTACGATAGCTCTCAATATAACTTCGGCTTCATTTTTTAACCCAAAATAAAATCATAAATTAAAAAAATAATTAACAGTTTCTATCTCCCTCATTCACTCTCCCACATCTCTGTCTGTCTGCATCAGTCTGTCTGTCTCTTCTCGTCACAAACACCGGCGCACACACAAACAAACAACAAACAAACAAACACACACACAGTATATAGGGAGGTGCTTGCGGGAATGTGGAAGGGGCTTTTGGTTGTTCACTGCATACTTGAACGACTAAATCGAGGGTCACCAAAAGCACTTATTAGAGTCCCAATCAATAATCACACGATCGTCTTCAAATTCATATCGGCGCCGCCCGAAGGCTGCCTTAAACCAACAAAAGGCAAAGCGGATGAAGATGGAGGCAAAACCGGAAGCCACACAACAGCAAACAAGTCATTTTCATATATACAAGTCATAGAAACCGAAGTGTCACAGTAACCTTGACCGACCAAGGCTGGAAGCGCTGGCAGGGGATTTTTCCCCTCCCTACTCATGACCTTATTTACCGACCATAGCCGGAGCGCTAGTAGACGCTCTTGGGGTAGAAATGCACAGGGAAGAGCCCCGCATCAAACCAACCGACCGCCGATCGATGATTCCAGACGGCGCGGCGAGCTGTGGAGGTCTGCTATCATGACCTTTTGACTCGACCATACTGGAGCGCTGGCGTCTCATTTAGCTTTGTAGGCATGCTTGTTGGTCTTGGGAGGAATTGTGGATCAATACTCATTGTTTTGTTTGGGGGCAGCCAATATTTCTTATCTCCTCACTACTCAAAAACATGTGCCTTAAATTAATTTTCTTCAATTGAGTAGATTTCAAAGAAAGATAGTCCCAACGGTAGAAAACCTTGAAAATATGGTTTCAACAAGAGGCTATCGTCCCTCATATTTGCAGAGTATGAATGGTGAGATCCAATATTTATCTCATCAGCCACTCACCATTTGTCCTTGTTGCCTTTCCACTTTTCTTCTCTTCTTCAAAAGATGCCAAAAGTGACATGTAAAAACTGCCCATATTGTAGATTAAAACGACATGCTAGTCGCCTCGCAGCCTTTGAATTTGCCGATAATCCTTCCTTCAGCTTTTCAAACAGCAATGTCAGAAGTCACTATTTCTTCTGGAGCAAAAACAAAAAAGACTTCTTGTTCTCTCACATTCTTTCTCACATCAGCCCTCTTTTGATTGTATGTATCCGTGAAGTTCGCTTCTGATGAGCCTCGCTTTCGTTTCTTCGCTTCAGGCTCCCCATACAACGATGTCAGTTGTTCTTTTTGGAAGAGTGGAAATTTAGGGTATTTATTTCCGTATGATACGGCCCTTCATCTTTCATTTGTGTTATCACTAAAACAAAATCGGTTGTGGTAACTAAGATTCTCTTTAATATTTAAAGATGTTCATCGTCCACACAGACATCAGATCTTCCATAGCTGGAGATGGTAAATTAAAGTTGTTGGCTTTTGTGAATAATTTAAACGCTCTTGATGCGCAATTGATATTTCTAAAGTTCTCTCTCTAATTCTGAAGAAATACTATCTTGCGACATAGATAATATTTCGGTTGTAACAAAATCTTTACAAGCAAACACTTCTCGCTCACAGAAAAGCCACCGCACACCCCACAGCACGACGCCACCAAGAGAATGGCAAGGCGGTCAATACCAACTGTGTTATGCGTCATACTTCGAATGATTGTAGAATAGCTGAGCCGTCATAAAAACCCCTTGACGATTGGCTAAATTGTCGCACGATGAATTAATACTGTCGCAATGCGACAAGCCGCGTGCGGGACAGTATACAATTTATCGATTTGCGGTGAGAAGGCAGGGCGGGGGATAAACAGGATGGTGGGGTCGCTAATAGTGTCATTGAGTGCACGTTGTTTCTATTCAGAGATCAATACACAAGCCGGCAGGACTGAGTAAGGGCTGTTACTACACATACATGTTAAATGTTAGTGATTTTATCCCCTGAGAGAATGTAAAGTATCTTTGTATCACGATCGGCCAAATCTTATCTAGCACGTAAGCCCCGGTTATAAAAACACTAACTTACGACGTCGATTTTAGAGGTTTTTTGGATGAATAAATTTTTGTGAAACAGGGTTAAAATTAGCCAAAATTAAATGTGATGGACGTGATTTGTATGGAAAAAGGGGGTTTTGGGGCAGAATAACAGGGGGAGTTTTAAACCCCGTAATTCATTCTCTGGTACTGATGGAGGGAGTGCAGGACTCTGTACAACACTGTCACACACGGGCACACACGCGAAGGGGACGTCAGAGGAAAAAGGGACCGGGGGGGGGGGAGGGAGGGGGGAGGGGGGAGGAGCCAGGCAAGGAGAAAACAAAGAAACTCAGTTGCAAAAAACTCACAAAAGAAATAAACACACACGAAAACTGGAAGACAGGGGAAGAGAAGGAGAGAGAAGCAGAATGAGAGATGTTGGGGAAAGGAAAAAGGCACAAACATAGAAAACCGGACATCCGTCAAAGCAAAACAATAAAATTTTTTTTTCAAAGACTTAAAAAAAAACCACTCAAATACCCAAAAAAAGACAAAAGGGCACAAAAGATGGGGGGGCCAAGGCGGCCCAAAAACAGTCTAAACAATAGAAGGGGAGGATGAGAGACAGAGTGAAGCGAGAGAGCGGGTGAGACGGGAAGAACAAGGATAGACAGACGGGGGAGAGAGGAGTGACGGAGAGAGGAATGGAAACTAGAAATTGCCTTTTTTTTTGGGAATTGGAAGGGTTGGCTGAAAAATTATGGGCCCCTGATTCACTAAATTTGTAAACTGCCTTTTTGACTTTTGGTTTTTCAAAAAATTTTTAAAATTTTGACGATGTAAAGTTTTCCCTGATTTTTTTAAAATTAGGACAAAGTAACGCATTACCCTAAAAATATTTAAAATATTAAAAAAAAAAAAAAAAAAAAAAAAAAAAATGGTGAAAGTGAGCAAAAACTGTGCATGTGAACAGATATATTATTTTTGGGTGTAATG
Source organism: Conus ventricosus (assembly GCA_018398815.1). NCBI lineage: Eukaryota > Metazoa > Mollusca > Gastropoda > Neogastropoda > Conidae > Conus > Conus ventricosus. The sequence continues at coordinate 8,872,948 of CM031622.1, forward strand.
TTCATCCATAGAAGCGGTTTTAGTGAAAAGATTTTCAGACAGGGAAAGGTTTGAACAATACTATGTACGCAGATTGGAAAGGGAAAACGAATTTTTTACTTTATCGGGGGGGGAATTTAAATGCAGAATTGGGGAGTGGGTTTACTGAGGATGAAAATGAGTTATATCGAAAACGACCAGAAGTATATGCACGCAAGCCCAAAGCACCCAAAAAATAAACAGCTTCGGCAAAAAATTAATTAAACTATGTCGAGTTCAATTGCCCCCCCCTAAATGGTTACTTTGGGAAAAATGTTGACGATGCATATCATTCTTGTCGAAAGGGAAATAAAATTAGACTTCTATATAGCTCGCCAATTTTGCTTGGGGTGGTAAAAACATGTTTTTTAAAAAAAAAGAATTTTGCCCTTTTTTTCACAAAAAATGAAAAAAAAAAAAAAAAATTTTCAAAATTAGAGGGCAAAAAACAAGTAAAAATTTTTTAAACAGAATACAAAAAAACAGAAAAAACAAAGAGGTGACCAATTAAAGCAAGAAATAAGAATTTTCAACTTTTTGAAAGAAGGCAGGGGGAGTAGACAAAACAAAGGGGGGGGGGGGGGGGGGGGGGGGGGGGGGGGGGGGGGGGGGGGGGGGGGGGGGGGGGGGGGGGGGGGGAAGTAATCAATAAATGGATGGATGATGACGTTTGAAAGAAATAAAAAAAGAACCAGAAAAGCCCTAAATAAATTTTATTTTTCAGAAAAAGGGGAAGAACCCAAAAAATATGTAAAAAGGAAGTAGAATTAGAAAAAAAAGAGCTTTCTACAAAAAAAAAAAACAATAGAGAAAAAAAAAAAAAACTATATAAAATCAAATTTTTGAACACTTACGCAAAGGGTCAAAAGACCCGCAAAAGTTCTGGAGTACAATAAAAGATAAGGAGAAAAAAACCAAAAATAAACAAATTTACCTCTAAACCGTGGAAAGAGCATTTTTTAGAACTATTGAACCCCCCAAGCAACGTGACACAGAGGGAAAAGAAAAAGAAGTATCAAAATCGAAAGAAGTTAAGTGCAGGATTGTGGAGTAATAACGGAACAGATATAAAATTAGATTTTAAAAAACTAAAATCAGGCAAAATCAGCGGGAAAAGATGAAATCCCCCCCCAATTTCAAAGACTGTCGAAAAAAAGTAAACAACCCCCTATTTTAAAAAAATTTTTCAACACTTTATTTCTAATACTTTTTCCTAATTGGGGCCCAAACGGGAACAAAAAACCTCTTCCAAAAAAGGGGACAAGCATAATCCAGGGTTACGAGGAATTTCATTACTTTATAAAAGTAAAATTAAAAGCACCTAAATTAAATAAAAAAATTACAAAATTTGGGCGGAAAAGAAAAAAAAAATCATAGAGAACAAGCAGGTTTAGAAAGGATACTTTACAATTGACCACATTTTTCACCCTAATAGCATGGTTCAAAAGCCCATATGGCGACTAAAAAGAAACTGTAAGTGGCATTCTCGACAAAACCAAAAAGCGAAAGGATTTAAATACGAAAATGGAGAATTATTAAAATTCAAAGAAACATAAAATATCCACCAAAAAGTTAAATATGTTAAAAAAAGGGGGTTTTGAAAAAAATAAAGCCTTGCAGACACGGCGCCGAAAAAACATTTTTTTTTAATTTCGAGGATAAAACAGGCGTTTTTTATCTCCTTAATTTTCTCACTTTTTTAAAACGGGGGGCAGATAGATTACAAAGAAAGGAAAAAAAGGGTAAAATTTTGCAGGGGCCGAAGAAATTTCACGCTGCTGTTTGAACGAATTTCCCTTTAATTTTTGAACCACCAGAGGGCTACAAATCACTGAAGAACTTGCGGGAAACCTCGGAAAAATAGGTCTAACGTAAACTAAAAAAAACAAAAATCATGGTTTTTTTGAAAAGGCGGGTACTTAGGCAAAAAAGAAAAATGGTTTTACAAAGGGGAAGAGAAAGAAGGGTTAAAGCTATAAGTACCTAGGATTTACACTAAAAAACGAAGCACAGCGCATTTCGCTTCAAATATTTCGGGAGAGAAAAGGGAAAACAAAAGAAAAAATTTAAACAATAAAGGTTGGGGCATCTAAATGACTATTTACTTTAAATTATTTGATTCAAAAGTAAACAATTATTTTATACCAGCGAAACAAGGGAAAATGGTTATAAAGCTATAGAGAGCGTTCACCTATTTTTGAAAATTTTGGGGGTTGCAAAGAAAACACCGAATAATTTGGCATATGGAGAACTAGGTGATTCCCATTTGGTGATAGCACTATAAGAGCGGTAAGATACTGCCAAATTCTAAAGTGTCTCCCCAAAAAAAAAACCCAAACGGGTATGAAAGGAAAAAGGCCGAAAAAAGTTAAGACCCAAAAACTGGGCAAGAGAATAAAACAAGCCTCCATGTGGTTTTTTAATTTGGTTAAAAAAAGGATAGGTACGAGGACGGTTTTTTCGACATTAAAACAAAAAACCGATTGCATAAAACAATACTGGGATGATAAAATAAGTAATAGCGGGTTTATTTCATAATATTCCTTTAAATCAACCCGCCACCTGGGGAATCCTTACCATATTACAAAAGCAAAATTAGGAAAGATTAAAACCCCAGGACTTTTCGCCCAGGAAAATAATGAATTTTTCACCAAATAAAAGTAATAGACAATGAACCAAACAACTTGCCCTTTTCCCATAGAAAAAACAGACTGCTTTCCTCAAAGTATGCCCCTGTAAACAACAAGGGAAAATACATACTGAAACACTTTAAAAAAATTGGGGATAATCACTATCAAAATTTAGCACAAAATCGCAAAAAAAAAAAAACCAGGACGGGGCCATTTTACTATTATGCATTTAAAAATGAGAATCTTTTTAGGCAGTATAAAGGGTGCACAATTGCGAAAAAAAAAAAACAAAAAAATATAAAAAAAAAA